>CM066314.1:142725500-143325500 GCA_033807775.1 Saussurea involucrata | reverse complement strand
TACATGCGATTGTCAGCGAAAGAAAAACATACCTTGATATCAGCGAATCAATTATGTTCAGAGAGAGAATGATAGAATGGGTTATACAAGTTGATTTTATCCTATCGCTGATCAAATGTGAACCGCTGAAGATTTTACTCTTCAAAGTTCAGCATTCCAAGCTCGCTGATGAGAAAGTTGAATCTTGTCTCATCAAGAGGTTTGGTGAACAGATCAGCTAACTGATAGTCAGTTGGGATAAAGTGAAGTTCTATATCACCATTCATCACATGATCTCTGATAAAATGATACCTGATTTCGTTGTGTTTTGTCTTTGAGTGTAGAACTGGATTGTTGGCTATAGCGATGGCACTTGTGCTGTCGCAATAGATTGGAATTTTCGAGAGCTGAAGGTCATAGTCTAGTAGTTGATTTCTCATCCACAAGACCTGAGAACAACAGCTTCCAGCGGCTACATACTCAGCTTCAGTTGTGGAGGTGGACACTGAGTTTTGCTTTTTACTTGTCCAACTCACCAGCTTTCCACCCAGGAGCTGACAGCCTCCTGTGGTGCTTTTCCTATCCAATTTGCAACCTGCAAAATCACTATCTGAATAGGCGATTAGATCAAACCATGAGTCTTTGGGATACCAAAGACCTAGGTTCGCAGTACCCTTAAGGTATCGAAAAATTCGCTTTACAACGATCATATGAGATTCCTTAGGTTCAGCTTGATATCGTGCACACAAAGAGGTTGCGTACATAATATCGGGTCGGCTAGCTGTAAGATACAACAGAGAACCGATCATCTCACGGTACAGCGTGACATTAACAGGTATTCCAGAGGGATCCTTGTTTAGTGTCAGCGGTGGTGCCATAGGGGTTTTCATAGCTGAACTCTAAGTTAAATCGAATTTCTTCAGCATATCTTTAACATACTTTCCCTGATTAATGAAAGTTCCTTTTTCATTTTGTTTTATCTGAAGACCAAGGAAATATGTTAGCTCATCCATCATGCTCATTTTATACTCTTCATTCATTCTATCAGCGAAACGAGTACAAAGGTCAGGGTTAGTAGAACCAAATATAATGTCATCAACATATATCTGAACAAGAATAATATGACCTTTTACTTTCCTGAAGAATAGAGTTTTATCGATTTTACCACGCTCAAATTTTTCAATATGGAGATAAGTAGATAGAGTGTCATACCATGCACGAGGAGCTTGCTTTAAGCCATAAAGTGCCTTATCCAGTTTATAAACATAACCTGGATGCTTAGGATCTGAGAATCCTGGAGGTTGTTCCACATAGACTTCTTCATTCAGCTTTCCATTTAGAAATGCTGACTTAACATCCATCTGATATACTTTGAAGTCTTTGTGTACAGCGTATGCTAAGAATAGACGAATAGATTCTAGTCTTGCTACAGGAGCAAATGTTTCGTCGTAATCTATGCCTTCCTCTTGTCTGTATCCCTAAGCAACAAGTCGAGCCTTATTGCGGGTGACAGTTCCATGTTCGTCCAACTTGTTACGATAGACCCATTTAGTGCCTATCACTGTCTTGTCAGTTGGTCTTCGAACAAGTTTCCAAACTTTGTTTCTTTCGAATTCAGTCAGCTCTTCTTGCATAGCACTGACCCAGTTTGGATGTTTGAGGGCATCATCTACTTTCTTTGGTTCAGTCAGAGAAATAAAGTTAACAAATAAACAAATATTACCTGCACTTCGTCGAGTCTGAACACCAGCGTTTGGATCACCAAGAATTTGATCAATTGGGTGATTTACAGTCCATCGTTGAACAGGAGCATAAGTCGCTGACTCAAATTGAACTGGATGAGCTGAAGATGAAGCTTCAGCAACTTCTGGAATATCAGCCAAGAGAGGAGTTGGTGCAGATGTCATCTCATTCACTGATTGCTGAGAAGTAGATGGAATGTCTGAGACATTTGGTACAGAAGCAGGTATAGTGTTTAAAGGAACAACTGAGACCCATGATGTTTCAGCTTCACTATTCTGCATATTTGGGATGATAGTAGGACTATAATCTTCAACTGTATGAGTATGAGGAGTGGGAATATATTCTGAATCACCAAGATGAGAAAACATCCATTGATTCAGTTCTTCAGTATCAGCGGACGGTTTAGAGTTCGCTGAACGGGATTCGTCAAACGTGACGTGAATAGTTTCTTCAACAGTTTGTCTTCTTCGATTGAAGACTCTGAAGGCTTTGGAAATTGAAGAATATCCAAGAAAGATTCCATCATCAGCCTTAGGATCAAACTTTCCAAGGGCATCTCTGTTGTTCAGTATAAAACACTGACATCCAAAGATGTGAAGAAAGCTAATTGAAGGCTTTCTCCCATGAAAAAGTTCATAGGATATCTTATTGAATCTTTTGACTATCAGCGACCTGTTTTGCGTAAAACAAGCAGTGTTGACAGCTTCTGCCCAAAACTGAGTAGGCAGGTGAGAATCGCTGAGCATTGAACGTGCAGCTTTAATAATTGTTCTATTTCTTCTTTCAGCGGCTCCGTTTTGTTGCGGTGTTCTCACTGAAGAGAAGTTCTGAGAAATACCCTTACTCTCAAAGAATGAATCAAGAGAACTGTTTTTGAATTCAGTCCCATGATCACTCCTTATTGAGCGAACGGTCAAATTGTTCAGGGTTTCCATCTTCCGAACAAAGGTGATGAGTTCTTCAGGGGTGTCACTCTTAGAACGAAGAAACATAACCCATGTATATCGAGAGAATTCATCAACTATGACCAGTGTATATTTCTTTCCAGCGATGGATTGTTTGTTAACAGGGCCAAACAAATCCATATGGAGAAGTTGTAGAGGAGATGACACTGAGGAGATTTGCTTTGACTTAAAGCTTGCTTTGGTCTGCTTGCCTTTCTCACACGCTGAACATGAGGACTCTTTGGCGTATGAGTACTGAGGTAGACTAGTGACTAACTCTTTTAAAGAAAGAGTATTCAGTGTCTTGAAGTTTAGATGAGAGAGCCTCTTATGCCATAGCCAGTTGACATCAGATGAGGCTTTTGAGAAGAAACAGGAGTTCTCAGTGGTTGTTGAGTCCATGTTTATTACATAAACATTTTCCATACGATAACCGCTGAGAACTATCTTCTCCTTTTTGTCAGCGACAAAGCAGGATTCCTTAGTAAAGATTACTTTGTTATCCTTGTCGCAAAGCTGACTGATGCTTAGAAGATTATGCTTCAGCCCTTCAACGTATGCGACTCTTCTGAAGGTTGTTGTACCATTAGAGAGTACACCAAACCCTCGGGTATGTCCTTTTCCATTTCCACCGAAAGTCACAGAGGGACCCTTCTCTTCCTTGTATTCAGCGAGCAGGCTTTTCTTTCCAGTCATGTGTCTAGAGCATCCGCTATCGAGATACCAGATACCCTTCTTAACCTGCATTACAAAGGAAGATTAGTTTTTCTTAGGTACCCACTTAACCATGTGTACACATTTGTCAGTGGAAGTAGTTGGAATGGAAGGTTCAGCAGTCTTCGCAGCATTTGAAGATTCAGCTTTGTCAGTCTTCACTTTGGTTAATTTCTTAACATCAGTGGTCTTCTTTGCCTTGGGGGCAGTGATCTTCACCTTAGCTATGTTTTCAGCTTTGGTGGCTGTGGGGCACTTACTAGCAATATGATCAGTAAGTCCACAGTGATAACATTTCCTACAACTAAAAATAGTTCTAGGACCATTTGAATGCTGAGCTTTAGATTTTGAATTTGAAGGACCAACACCAAATAAGCTATTGGTTTTTGAAATGGGAGGAACATTTAGTTCTTCGGATTTCTTACCAAGGACATCCACTTTGATTCTAGGAATAGATTGCTGAATAGATCCACGCTGAGTAGATCCAAAGATCTGATTCCTTGATCCAGAGGGATAGGTCACTGAAGCTTTAGAAGCATTCAGCTTAGGTATACAGATACCCTTCTGAGGATTTTGGTTAAAAGCAATTCATTTACCTTTATCTTTAAAGACAGAGGTAGGTTTTGGATAAACCATTTTCTCTTTACCTTTTGAAGAGGTAGAAATTTCCTCAGGGATAGGCGGTTGAGAAGAGGAACACTGAGAGGATGAAGTATCAGCGACTGAGGATACGAAAGTTCCAAATAAGTGCATAGAATGATCAGTGGTTGGTTCTAGAGTATCAGCTTTGTAACCAAGACCACGTTTATCACTCAGGGGAATCTGTGACTTAATTATCTCAGTGATCTTTGTTGAGGAATTATACCATCCATCAACAGTAGCTTTTTCAGCTTTTAATGCAGCGATAGCTTCTTCGCGCTCGATTTTGACTAGCTGATTTAAGTGCACTTGATCTTTAAAATCTTCTTCAATTTTAGAAAGATTTTCTATTTGAAGGTGACAGTTTTTGAGCTGTTCAGCGAGATCAAGGTTTTGATTTTCAACTACAGTTTTGCCATTCATGGCTTCATATAAACTTATAGTCAAGAGATCGATTTTACGAAGACTATCAGCTTCATCAATATTTGCAATATTGGTAAAGAAGGAAGGTGATACCTGAGTAGTAGAGGTTGAAGTAGAGGGAATGTCAGAATTTTCTTCCTCATCTTCAAGTTTGGCCATAAGACAGAGATTGGCTTCATCATCTTCAGAGTCAGATGTTTCTTCCTTATCAGAGTCAGCCCAATCATAGTCAGCCATCAAGCCTTTTCCTTTCTTCTTAAAACTTTTCAGCTTCGCATACCTTTCTTTCAGCTTGGCGTATTTGTCATCTCTAGACCTGAGGTTAGAGGATTTCTTGTGAAACGCTGAGTTTCTCGAAACTTTCTTTGACCTGCTTAGCGAAATGTCCTATCTTTTCACAGTTAAAACAAGTAGCAGTAGCCTTATCAACAGGAGCTGATGATCTTGGATTGTCAGTAATGGAAAGAGGTTTATTCTTTCTGAACATTTTCTTTTTGGCGAATCTCCTGAACTTTTTAGTGAGGAGAGCCAAGGATTCATCATCATTTGAAGAGTCAGAATCTGATGACCTTTCAGAGTTACTCTCCAACTCAGTGATAGTGACCGAGGGTCGCTGAGTGGAAGGTTCCTATGAGATTAAAGCAACAGGGTTGCTTTTGGAATCTTTTACAAGATTCTTCTTAAGATGACTCGATTACTCATGATTCAGCATCGTGCCATATAAGGTAGAAAGGGTCATTGATCTTAGATCCTTTGACAGATTGAGACACATAGAATAACTGTCCCAGCTTTCAAGTAAACATTCTAAAACCTTTGCCAGCACTTCAAAGTTAGAATATTCCTTACCAACAGTTTTCAGATCTATTATTAAACAGTTAAAACGTTGGTGTACTTCAGAGAGAGATTCATTCTTACCACAAATTAAGCTTTTATACTGTCTTACCAGGTTGATCTTTCGAGAGTCCTGGACTTCAGAAGTACCTTCATACGGAACACAGATTGTGTCCCACATAGCTTTTGAGGTTTTCAAGTTCATGACGGAATGGTACACTTCGTCAGGAAGAGCCATGGAGAGTATGGATCTGGCTTTGGTGTCGATAGCCACTTTCTTCTTATCTTCATCAGTCCACATATGAACTTCCTTGGGTATCAGCCTTTCTGGAATAGCAGGTCTATTCTCAGCGGATGGAACTGCAGCATCAATTCTTACAGGAATATATGGGCCGTTTTCTAGATAATAAGGCATAGTAGGGTCTACACCTTCTAAGAAGAGAATCATCCTATTTTTCCATAGATTAAAATTATCTCTGGAGAATCTAGGGGGTTTTGCAAGAGAACCATTGTCAATATAGTTTGTGTTTGTGTTGGTAGCCATTTTCAGAAATAGCAAGGAAGAGAAATCTTAGTACAGATCAGATCTTGTTTATGAGATTAAACAAATCTGCTCTGATACCACTTGTTGGTCCCGAAGGGCTATACAAGTTTGTAGAAGGGGGGTTGAATACAAACACACATATTTTACTTTTCTAAATTGTTTATTGATAAATCATTAACAATTTACAGCTTGTTGCAGAACAAGATTAAGGATAAACCTAAATCTAAACAAGTTGGAACATTAAGTTTTCTTGCACTAAGAAAGAGAAGGAAATTACTAATAATAACCTATCTCAAGATATAAGAAGATGAACTTGACCAGAGTTAGCAAGTTACTTCAAAATGAAGTGAGGTCTTCTTCTTATATACTGCATGCATTTAATGCATGGCAGTTTATACTTTACACGTGGAAGCAGCTCATTGGTTGTAGGATCTGACTTGAGTAGACAACCTTAGTAGTCGCATGTTTGAACAGTGTAGTATCAGAGTGGTTGTACGATTTCAGACAATAAGGAGGTTCTTTTCTGACATATCGTACGGAGACGTGCAAGGGTGGTTAAGACAAAAGTACTTTGTACGGAGGACTTCATGATCAGCTTCCGTTGATTCAGCGCTCTATCATTCTATATCAGCGAATGATAAAGTTCAGCGATAGCTGAAGTCTTATACTTGATACTTCATGTTGAGTGGACAAATCTGAGTCTTCGCTGATCCGCATCAGTTCATTAGGAGACTTGTCGCTGGTTCTTGAGCTTGATCTTCGACTTCAGCGTAGAACCTATGTTGACGTGAAACTTGTCTTCAGGAATCATAAGTAAACAACTAACTTATCAGCGATCACCATAAGGACTGAACAGGCTTAGAGCATTATGGTGAACAGTTACGATGAACAATATATGAGATCATCAGCGATCATCAACAAGACTGAATAGGCTCAGAGCTTGCTAAATGAACAGGGTTCGCTGAATGTCTAATCTAAAGAACGAGAGTTCCTATCAGCGGTACTGAAAACAGTCTTAGTACTTATCAGCGATAGTGAAACTCTTATCTATTGTTTACTTACAATTTTCACTAAGTAGAATGGAGAGGGTCATTATCAAATCACTGAGGGTTTGGATCAACACTTACCATCTCAGCTGATCTACCCAACGATTTCTAGAACGGAGACTCACCAGAACCAGGAGTTTTACTCAAAAGCAATCACTCATCCTCTTCAAAACCACGAAGATCTACCTATAGACGGCTCATAACATTCCAAACAACATTTCTTCTCTACGATGTAAACATACATCACATCATAAATGATCTCTCACGATACTTCCCCAACAATGGGTCTCAATCTACCCTCAGGGATCTTGCTGACATTCTAAATTTCGGGAACACGACATATAAACTAGATTAAGACTACAGCTTCGGAATAATAAGGCCGATTAAGCACATACATGTACCTGTAAGTTCGCAATTACACTGGCCAGGTGTAATCCCAAACTTACCTTACATGATTGTCCTCGGTACCCTATTAGTCATATCTCTACGATAGTGCCTTCCTAACGCATTTCCTGATTCTCAGTTGTGATTTCTACTCCCAAAGTTTAAGTTTAGGCCCGTTCGGTCACCTAAATCCCTTAAACTATGGCTCTGATACCACTTGTAACAACCCATTCTAAAATAGGACATGCATAGCATTAAATCATAAACATTACAAACTGGGTCCCAACATTTTCATTACATCTATCTCAAAGCTTAGGTTGGCGGAAACACCCTATACACAACTGAGAATGACTAACTACTAAAAGCATGAGTGGCCCTGCTTCTATCTGCATTAATTTCAAGTCCTGCCATGCTCACTTGCCAGAGCCTCCTACTACTCGCTTACCTGAAAATGGTTTAGTTTTGGAAAAGTGAGGCTTAGACCAAAAGGTCTAGTAAATTCCCTCCATAAACAGCATATATCAACAATATAAAATCATTTTATAAAACTCATTAACATTCTCCACATAAGCATCAATCAGGGTACTGCACAGTGTTCAAGGATCTCATTAGCTAACCGCGATCAGGGCCCCAGCAGACTCCCCTCTCGTCTCATATCGGGGCCCAAGCAGACTCTGTCAGTTCCAGATCCGTGCAACAATTATGAAATCAGTAATATAAACAATAAGAACAATGATTTCAACTGGTCATACCTGTATTATGCTTTCAATGTAGAGAGAATTACATTACGAATGAGAGAAAGCAAATGAGACAACTAGCCTATTTTCTAAGGCTAAGCTATCAATTTATATGGCGGGCCCGTGGTTAATAAGCCCACGGCCCATTCACTAATAAGGCTCAAAATAAAGAATTACAGTTTAAACCCTGAACTTTAAATCAACATAAATTGACCCTAACAGTCTCCCCCTTTGATTTGAAGTTCGAGTTCGCACTCTAGCTCTCGCCAGTTGTAGACATATCTTTTGCGAAGCGCGAAGTGAATCTCGAACCATCTGATAGCACGGCGGTAGTCGATGCGATCTTCAACCAATTCCAAGGCATTCCGAGCATTTATTTCATTCGGATTAGGAACATACGAAACCCTTGGATTTTCAGACTCGTGCTGAATGATCTTTCGAAGAGCATCTCGAACTTTGAGGAGTGTGCCGTCACAGAATCTTTCTATCTGACTGAACCGCATAAATCTTTTCTCTGTCTGTTCAATAGCAAATGGCTCTAGACTCGATTGTGCATGAAATGAAGTCGCGACCGGGGGCTGCTGGTCGCTTGTTTCAACACCAGCACTCTCCGAGTGAGAGGCCGGTGGAAATTGTGCTATTTCCCCGTGTGAAGTTGAAACATCCGTCTTTTGAGAGACGGATGAGTGGATAAGGGGGTCGTGCAATTGCTCTGTTGGGTCCACGGAGGCTTCTTCAATATCCTGTCCCAACGTATGAGACGGGATAGCAGATGTGGCTACCCGGATGTCACTCGGTTGGGGTCGCTCTGGAGCGTCGTTATCTTTATGGCTCAATCTTTTTGGTTCGCTTTCAACCTTAACTCCCTCCTTCTCACATGTTCTATGTCCCGGGGAAGGTCCCTCTGGCGCTGGCTGGACCATAGGATTCCCTAACTCTTGGCTATATGCTATCACAGGTAGGGTTTCAGGCATATGCATAGTACGGATATAATCCTGCTCCCTCTCAAAACATACATGGGGATTGACTTGCTCCCCCTCGGATTGAGAGTATTATTTACTTGGGAGACATCAACTCAAAAAAAAACATTTAGACTTTTAAGAAAACTGTATGACGCTCCCCCTCGGATTTTGTTGAGGTTGTTGATCCGCCATGGAATATCTGTAAAAGACCCAAAGTTAGTAAACAAGACGGATAAACAAGTATCAGCGCGTACCTTTGCATTCAATGGCTCAATCTGAGACAGATTGAGGACTGGCAGTGACAAAATAGGTACTGGACTGAAAAATACAGAGGAGTCTGGACATAATGAAGATATGTAGAACATCCCGGACAGACCATACTTCCCGGACAAATAGAGTTTCTGGACAAACATGGTATCCGGATGAAAGAGGATGGAATGGCAAACCTTTCTGGTCAAAACAAAGTATCCGGACAAAGGGTGTTTCCGAACAGAGTAGGAATTCCGGATAGTCCTACCTGGATACCCATCCGGTCTGGAAAGTCATCCGGACTGATGGGTGTCCGGACACTTTTACACTTTAAAGAATAATTCCATTTTTCAAAGATATGAAACCTGTAGGATTTTGAAAAGATGGATCTCTCGCTCCCCCTCAAACTGAGCATGTGGTGAAATCCACACTAAAGAGTCCACACACATAAAAACTTTTAACACATTTAAGAAAAATTGTGTGTGACGCCCCCCTCAACAATTGAGTAAACTTACCTGATACCGCTATGTGCTACCCCTTAACACATGAACACTCGTGACAGCACAGATATAGACAAACCTCACGTCTTCGCAATATTGTTCCTTGTAGATCGTGAGCAGCTCCCTTCTTCCGGTCATGTGTGTGGAGCATCCAGAGTCTAAGAACCACACATGACTGTCCTGCAAAACAAGTTTAGCGGACCTTGGGTACCCAGATTTTCCTAGGTCCGGGAGGGTTAGGTTTGGCACCTCTTGGAGGAACTTGCTTTGACACAGCTTTCCCCTTAGGTGCAGGTTGTACACCGTTTGCGGAAACTGGTTTTGGCACAGGTTGCCTCCTTGGTGTAGATTTTACACCTTGTGGAGGAACAGGATTTTTAGCAGGTTGCCTCTTTGGTGCCGGTTTAACCTCAGTAGGAGCAACCCATCTAGGAGTGGATTTGGTCTCCCGTTGTGGTTTAACCTCAGATTGGAAACCCCGTTGTTTATTGTATTTCTGTTTATTATTACGGGGTTTATTTTTGGGTTTATGATTGTACATGTGATATGACCCAAACCAATCATTTAAATTAATTAATCAAAATCATTCCAACCACATCTAGAACAACATAAACAATCACGCGATAATTGAATCAATTGATGAACTGAATTAAGTTTAATCGGAAAAGAAACTTCAAAACGATTCCAATTATTCCAAACACAATTGTCTTTGTTTATTCTAGAATTGAATGCAGTAGGGAAAGACTTTGATGCTTCCTTCTTGACAGGTTTCTTGTTCAGCCGCTTTGGTTTTTCTTGTTTTGCTTGACCAATTTTATCTGAAACAACAGGGACGGAATGGTCAGTGACTTTCGAAGGAACAGTATCTTTGGTAGGCAATTGCTCGGTCTTTTGCCTCGGTTGTGATTGTTGTCTAGAAACAGGTTTAGAAGTCGGTTTTGATTGTGAAATCTTGATCACAGTTGGGGCCTTTGTGTTAGAACTGTTACCCTTTAAGAAATTGACCGGGCGATTGACTACTGGAGACAGAAAATCAGTGTGACACGAGAGAGGTTTATCGAAAGAGAACGACTCAAACTCTCCATCAGAATTGCCTTCAGAGTTCATGTATTTTGAAAAATCAATCTCCGGAATTTCAGGACTTGGATCAGGTGAGGAAGGAGAGGAACACGCTGTGCTTTCGGTTGTGTGCTTTGGGGAATTCGGTGCATAAGCATTTGAAAAATCAGAGTTTAAATTCCTTTTAACACACTCATCTTGAGAAAATTTATTTTCTTGCGAAGAGATATTTCCGATGAAGGCTTTACATGAGGATGTGTCAGATGAGTTAGAGTAAAGTTCAGGTGAAAATTGCTTCGCAGTTTGGAGCAAGTCAAGCTGCACTTGGAGTTGACTATTTATCATATGCTCTTTCATTGTTTCTTTTGTCACTTCAGACAGTCTCGATGAGAGCTTATTGATTTCACACTGAAGGGTTTCCTTTTCTTCATTTGACACACCTTCGGTTTTCTCAGATTTGAGTTTCTCAAGTTCCTGAATTAGCGCGTTTTTCTCGTTTTGAAAAATAGACCTTTCTTTCTCAAGTGACTCCTCCAACTCGAAAATCTTTGCTTCCAAGATGAGAGGAGGAACATAGAGTTTAAACTCGTTCGTCTCATTCTTGGTTGCGGGTGCTTGGTCCTCATCCTTTTTGGAGGAATCCTTGGGCTTAGCAACCTTGTAAGGGTCGAAGTAGTCATTTGAGAGATACTTTTTGTTCTTTTTATAGGAATTATTCAAAGGTTCATAACAAAACGGAAGTTGTATTCCTCGTTTGTGTGCACGCTTATATTCCTCGGTTTCCTCTTCCTTTTCAGGTTCAAGAGGACCAGACCATTGAATGGCATATTCCGGATACTTTTTATCTAACCCAAAACATGCAAAATCATACAAAGTTGGTGTATACCATCTTCCCTTTTTCAAATAATGTGGGTTATCATATCCGATACCCCATTCTTTGTTAAAGTACGTGAACTCTTTGGGTTTATTCAGAAAGATGGTTTGATCAGTTTGACCCCTTTTGTGGAGTTTGGTTTCAAGATCAAGAATTTTAGTAACAAACTCCTTGTGCTGAATTTGAAGACAGGAACATTGATAAACAAGTTCTTCTTTCTCATTCATGCACTGATCAAACTGAGACTGAAGATCAGATAATTTGGCCCTTAAATATTTGGGTGATATTGAAAGGATTTTGCATCTTTCCTTTAACATAGCATTTTCAGACTTATGTTTTTCAGTTATTCTTGTTTGAACATCTAGCGTTTCGATTAGTGAACTAATCTTAAGCTTTTGTTCTTTAGTTGTGGCCTTAAAGGAGTCTGCCTAGTCGGTAAAAGATTTCATTTTATTCAAGAAATCTTGTTCGGAAGAATCACATACCTGATTTGTCTTCTCTTCATCAGTTGGAGAGTGATAGCCCATGAAAGCATTTGCACCATCAGAATCGCTTTCATCATCAGAACGACCCAACCAGTAGTCGTTTTCCACGAACATAGCTTCTCCAGCTTCCTCTTGCTCAGCCAGTGGCAGTTTGGCCTTGTAGTAGTGAGAATTCTTTACTACAGGCCTTGTGCAGTCTTTAGCAAAATGACCAAGCTTTCCACAGTTGTAGCAGGTCACTGGTTCATCTCTCTTCTTTCTATCATCTTTCTCCTTCTTCTCCTTCTTCTCATACGTGTCCTGCTCATCAACTTTCTTCTTTCCCTCGTGCTTGTCTTGATAATCATGGCGCTTGTTGGAGGCGGTGGAGTAGCGCTGATTATTACACGTTGGCTTCTTATAGAATCGATGTTGTTGAAAAGATTTAGTGAGTAGAGCAACAGCTTTCTTGAAGTCAGCTACTTCATCATTCGAGTCACTGTCTTCCTTTTCAGATTCGGAAGAGCTTTGCCTTTGAGTACGTTTAGAATGATGGCCCGAAGATTTCCCTTTCTTTGAGGATATGAGTGCTATAGGATCAGCAACTAGCTTGGTTGCATCTTTCTTCTCGCCCAAAAGTTCATTCACTTCATCTTCGTCTTGAAGAAGCGTCTCATACAGTTCATTGATGCTAATGTTCTCTATCAAGTTGTTGTGCTTAACATGAGAAGCAAACACCTTCCATTCGGGTAGCAGATTGTTGAGGAACTTGAGCGCGTTCTCCGTGTTGGAACGAACAATCTGGTTCTTGTTCAGTTCATTGAGAAGTAAGCAGAAGCGTTCATATGCTTGGGTGAGAGTCTCGCCGTTGCGCTGCTTGAAACCATCGAACTTGGTTATTGCGCTGTTGATCTTCAATTGATTGCCAACAACACTCCCACGCATCATTCTAGCCACTTGATCCCACATGCCTTTTGCCGTACCTTTGTAGCTGTCGATAGCTTGGTAAATTGGGTTGGGAAGTGCTTGGATAAGATATCTCTTGGCATGATTTTCGCCTTCTATTCTGCCGCTTTCCTCGTTGGTCAGATCGGCTTCAGTCTTGTCCTCATAACGAACTTCAGGATTTGTTGCAGTTGTTGCAATTGTCTTCTTCGGCCAAGGAATCGGACCATCTTCAAGAGCTTTCTTGATGTACACATAGTTGTCCTTAGATTCAATGAAGATCATGAATCTATCTCGCCATTGGCTATACTCACCTTGATAGAGACAAGGTGGTTTGGAGTCGGTCCCAATAGCAAGTGCGTCACGTGAAGTCATCGTAGGTTGCAACGGAGTGATCGTCAGACGTGTAGATTGATTCAAAGAGTAAACCTAACGCAAGGCACTAAGAGTGGTCCTAACGCAGGTTCTACGACTAATATGAACTAAGAGTGGTCTTACTGGATAGGAATCCAAGTAAGAGTCTGATCAGGTAGTGCCAGATCAGATCAAATGACAAAAACAGCTAAAAATCACAAAGTATCCGGATAAAGTAGGAGAGTCCGGATAGCTTGGAGTGTCCGGATAACAGAAGGTTACCGGAAGACAGAACTATCCGGATATGGCAAATATACGTATTACTTACCAGATGATGATATGTCCGGAAAGAATTATCAAACACAAAACTTACCGGATGACAGAGATTCCGGATGAAAATGATTACCGGAAACCTTGGCTTGTCCGGAAAAATTACTTTACCGGAAAGATCAGGGTTTCCGGAACAAATTACCCGGAATGATTGAGAAAATAAAGACTTACCCGGAATGTTGACTTACCCGGACTGAATGGTTTACCCGGAAAAAAAGGTGAGTCCGGATGGAATAACACAATTACCCGGAAAGTAGAGCTTGTCCGGAAACTGTTGCAGGTTTGTCCGGACTCTGCGGCTGCCTTCTCAAATTCGATTGGAACTCGATTAGGGTTGCTCAATAATGTTCCTGAAATATTAGAAACGATGCCAAACACAAAAACAACACTAACCCAATCGATTTTAGAGCAAAAACAACACGTTTTTATGGCTAAAAATCCGAATTTGATCAAGAACACTACTAAAACTTTTGATCTTAAATTGCTTAATAAACCACTCAAACGATCGAATTAAGATGTGAAAATTTGCAGAATCACTAATAGTAATGATGCTAACAATACCCAATAAGCGAAATCGATCAATTTAATCAGAATCAAAATTTTGAACATTCAAGTAAGACACAGACGAGAAAAGTCAAGAAATTACCAAAAATCAACTTGAAGGCTTTGAATCAATCGTGTCCGTCTGCTCTGATACCAATTGTCAGTTCCAGATCCATGCAACAATTATGAAATCAGTAATATAAACAATAAGAACAATGATTTCAACTGGTCATCCCTGTATTATGCTTTCAATGTAGAGAGAATTACAATACGAATGAGAGAAAGCAGATGAGACAACTAGCCTATTTTCTAAGGCTAAGCTATCAATTTATATGGCGGGCCCGTGGTTAACAAGCCCACGGCCCGTTCATTAATAAGGCTCAAAATAAAGAATTACAGTTTAAACCCTGAACTTTAAATCAACATAAATTGACCCTAACAGACTCCCCTCTATCCGAGTAGGAAGGAGACGAATTCTCTCCTACAAGCTCGTCACAAATGCCCAAGGGATCATCGGATCCCGAGGTACTCAGATTCCACTGTGCAGACCGACTCCACATAACATACACATAACTCATCATAAATCATGAAACGGGAAATCCGTGTAAATCTTTATAAATCATTTCATCTTGCTGAATAATCTTTTCGGTAAAACATACTTTACATGGGAAAGCATACGTGACAGTTGGTAAACAATTCATGCTCATAATAAACCATAATCAGTAAAATATTTAGCAGCTTGTTTCGTGTAAAAAGGGTTTAGGGAACTCACCTATTCCTCTCGCTTCACGACCTCTTACTTAGGCTTCCGATCTCAAGATGGAACACCTATCATTTTTAAGGACACATAGCATTAATCTAACAATTGTTGCTCAAGTTTGCTCCCGAACTTAACCTAAAGTTACCTAAGTTGATAACTTACCCTTCTAATCCAAAAATTACAATTATTGGATTCCGCTTACCGGTCCAAGCCAATAATTCCGGATCATTAAGTTAGCCCAAATTCCTTTATTTAGATTTCTGGACCCATTATCATTTAGCCCAAAAGATTACTTTCGGATCCTACTTTAGATAAATCAACTTCCGGATCAGATTTCCAATACCGGATCACCTATTTAATTTTTAAATACCGGAACCCGAAAGTTAACTAAAGTTCCGGATCTTCTTTGCCCATCTTAATATCGGTTATTAACTAATTACCGGATCCTCCATAAAATTTCATACGGCCCAGCACCATAAAAGCACTTCGGATCCAAACCCAAGTTACCGGATCTGCTTGATTGCTTTCGGTCCAAATGGCCCAACTAAAATAAATTCTGGTCCATCTAATTTACATCGGACCCACAGCCCAAACTCCAAAGACACTCCGGGCCTTGATATGGATTTCCGGTTTATCAGCCCATGAAACAAGACTTCCGGATTCCTTAAGTTGGTTGGTTTCGGGTCCACACTTCCGGATCCAATACTAGGCTCCGGATCTTTATAATTTAAACCACAACTCCGGATCTTATACTTAAAGTATTACCGAATCACGTGACTAGTTCCGGATCCCACAGATCCACGAGGCCGAAGTCTAAAATCAATATTACCGGATCTAATAAAGAAATTTCGGATCTTATAAAATAAAGTCCAATTCCGGTTCTCTAGATTAAAATACCGGATCTCTCATACGATAAACAAACTACCGGATTTTCAATTGAATTACACTCTGAGCTCACGGCCCAGATAAATAAGTTCCGGTTCCTTGTTTAAATTCCGGAACATCGGTTCAATAATTAAGTTCCGGTTCTTTTACAAATTAAGCCCAACTTCCGGAATTCTTACCTAGTCCCAACTTCGGATCCCTTAAATACAATATCGGATCCCTTTAATGGGGATGCGATACTGGATAAAAATTTAAGGCCGAGGATTAACCCAATATGACCGATTACCAAGCTTCTTCCAACAAGATTGATTAATCTAACTCTATAAATCCCCTTATTTGAGATTATTAAACCAAACTCAGCAGCAACACTAAAACAAGAATTGAGAGTAGAGGTTACCTGATGAAATCAATGTAACAGTAGATTCCAGTTCTCTTTCCTCATCCAAAGTGATGGTTGGCGAACTTTCTTCTCAAATTTGCTCTTGAGACCAAAGCTTTCTCCCCTTACTCTGCTCTTTCTCTCTACAGCCGCACACACACACCATCACACCCAAATAATTTATTTCTAGGGTTTTGAAATCAATAAGATCTTTTATACCCTCTTATCAAATTTGCAAATCAGCCCCTAGACTTTAAATTCATGAAACTTCCTTCCCAAAACTTATTTTGTTCAAATAATAATCTCGGTTATTACAATAATAGTAAACCAAATGACACTACTAGATCGACTTTAAAATTGTCCCAAAAACCATTAAAAACATGTTCAAAATACTTACATGCCATCGTCATTAAACAATCCTAGTTCAAGTACATGTTCCAAAATATTTACATGCCACCAAAATACAAAAGCATATTCAAGTTTATGTCCCAAAAAGGCAAAAACCATTAATAATCAGGTAGTCATTCTTGCAACATATACCTCACAAACTCTTATCGAGCTTCTCCTTCATAATTCCAAAAACTTAACACATATAACCAGATAAAGAGATTCCTAATCGATACCCATATGTGAACCAACTTCATAATCGAACCAAAACACAGATAATCAGACGTGAAACAGATTCATAATCGATACCAAATACATAGGAGAAATCGAAAACAAAAACACATTTATAACCAGATAAAGTAATTGAAACCAGATGAAGAAATCAATACCAAATACATAGGAGAAATCGAAAGAAGATGAAGAAATTGATACCAAATGCAGATGAAGAAATCGAGCAGATGGAAAAGAGAGTTGTATCTCGCACCTATTTGTTGTCACAATGGAGAAGACGGTCGAAGAAACGAGAGAGGAGCAGCGATGGATATGACAAGTAGCATAAACCAGAGAGCATATATGTTTTGAGGGTGTCAGTTGTGGTAAAGAATAGATTAGGGTAAACGGTAATTTTGGAATTATGAAAATATCAAATTCCATTCCATTAAAATACCTTGTTTTGTGATGGGATGTTTAAATCCTTCATTTATGAAATTTGTTGTAATTCAATAATTCCATCCATTGAAAAGCTTGAACCAAACAAGGGAATGAAATCTGGTCAAAGGAATTCAACATTCCAATTCCATCAGAGTCCATCACATTCTGCAAACCAAACGCCACCTTAGTATCTACATTGATGGGGTTTCATTTCTAATTGAGAAATTTCTCTTAAATTGGGGTTTTGGTTTAATCTATAGATGGAAAATAGATTTGCTTCAATCAAATGTTTTGGCAAATGATATTCTTTGAGAACTCTACCATTGTTGATGGGGATTTAGGTTTTAAGTTGTAAAAATTTAGATTCTTGCATCTTAGATGGATTTGGATGGATTATTCTATGATTGGTGTTTAGATCGATGCTTGAAATGGTTTTGCATCATGATCCTCATGTTTTTGGACCTTCAAATCAATTTGGGAAGGATTGGGTAAGAGATGCTAGTTGGATTTTTCGTGCATAAGTTGTGCAGTTCAAACAGTAGCTAAAGCGACTTTGCAAGTGATTTTGGTGCTTCAAATGTCATTTTTGGCACTGTTGAGTGCCACTTCGATTCTGCTTCGTTTCTCAATTCAGGGTAGGTTCGAGGCATTTGTTTAGGGGATTGCTTTGGGGATCATAATAGACGATTTTAAAGATAATTTAGATGGTTTAACATCATTTCTATGTCGGTTAATTCAGGTGTTCGGTTTGAGCGTAATTAACTATTAAGATGTGTGGTGTTGTGTGGAGCCTCACGTGAGTTCCCTTGACTTTTTTTTACAAATGTGGGATTTCTTATGAATGTTTTCTAAACTCTGATTATGGTTTATTGATTTGGCATGATTTATATACTTGGAAACCTTGGGTGATTAATTGTTTAAATATTGTTTATCATTAAATGTCATGGTTTTGGCTTTAGGATTGCGTTTGCATAGTGGGATTAGTAATCCCTTATGAGTTCATTATTCCATGTGCCTTGAATTTGTTTCACGAGCACATTGGACGGGCATATTCTTACAGTAGAGTGACGGTAGTTTATGAACACCGTGCAAAACGCGTTGTTTATGCCTGGTTATCCACTCGGATATTATTGGGCCCTTACGACAGTTTGCTACTTTATCATTAAATTGTTTATCTATGTCACTCAAGAGGAAAGTCTCTAGACTTTATGGTCTAACCCTCGTTTTTCAAACTTAAACCATTTTCTGGTAAATGTACTATTGAGAATTCTTCCAATGGGAAAGGGAAGATGTGATGCACTTATAGAAGGCTTGGTTTAGAGTGTTTTGCTTAGTTTACCTTTAGATTTGTAAAAATATTCAGTTGTGGATGTGTTTACCCGGTGCAAACCTTTGAGATGCAATGAATACCTTGGATTCAATTTATTGAGGCCATTTTGACAATATTTATATGTCATTGCAAATTATAGATTTTGGAATGTCACTATATATAGGGTTAGGTTTTGGAAAGAGTAAAAGTTATCGTGAGAAAATGTGAACAAAACATTCATATACATTCAGCTACCTTTATTTACATGTTTATATCATCATGACACAAACTTTAACAAATTAATGTATGCGAAAGTGATTAGTGCATGTAAAAGTTCATGAAAGTGACGGAATGTGAATATATTGTGAAGATAAAGATAGTTAAAGGTAGTTAATAATAGTGGAAGATAATTGTATGTAGATGAAGATACTGAATGCGGTTGATGGAAAATGAAGTTAGATTAAAAAGTCAACTCGGCAAAATGCCAGAAGTGTTCTCACCATTCTCATTGTAACTTTTATTCTCACGTGATCCTACGTCTATATATCCTGGACTTAGAGGAACCCGTTGTGTACCCGTTTAGTAAAAAACAATATGTTTGAAAATTAAAATTTTAATAAATCATCACTATATTAATTTTCAATATTGAAAATCAAATATATTTATCATCAAATAATCAATGAATACATATATTTATTTATACACACTAAATACATATATTAAATAAAAGAGTAAACTACATGTTTCTTCCCTGTGGTTTGTTAGTTATAACGATTTTCGTCCCTAATTTTTAAAAACTACTTTTTTGTCATTGTGGTTTACAATTGGTTTCATTTTTCGTCCCTGAAGGTGATGGCGTTAAAACATTTTGTTAAGTAAGGGGTATCATGGTCCATTATCCTCACCCCATATGGCCATCCCCCATCCCTCCTACCCCACCTTCTTCCTCAACACCGACAAACCCCTGCACATTTTCTTCCCTGAGTTCAAATCAAAATTAAATCTCTCACACCAATCTTCTTCCCCTTCCTCCTCTCATAGGTGATGAAACATTTCTTCCCTTATCTCCTACTCGGCGCTGCAACATCCATTTCCTAAGGTTGATTCAAAATCATAGAAGGAAACCATAAAAAGCACAAAACCCATTTGAGTTGAATACAAACTGTTAATGCCAAAAATCGTCCAGAAGGATAACTTAAGGTTGATTGTGGAGCTTAACAACTAAAGAAAGGAATCGTTCGACAAAACAGTGCGTTAAAGACAGAAAATGTAAAAGAGACAAAGATTTTGGTGACGCGGGAAAAACCTCAATGAAGAAAAACCTGCAGACGACAGTGAGGTGTCGTCGCTGCACTATGATCGCCAAACAGGGGCGATGTCCTTTGTTTCTGGTGTCGGGGATACAGTGATTACAATATAAATGACTTAAAATATAAAAATAACAAGTGTATCGAATGTAAAAACAAGTGTGTCGTGTGGGAAAAACTGTAGGTCGAGTGTATAAGTCGTGCGTCGAGAGCGATCAGTTGAGAGAGATTTCTTTGCTTCAGATGCTCTTGAGTACGCAGTGTGTGATTCAAAGCTCGGTCCCTTTCAAATTATGACTTTTCCTTCAGATTTATAGTCTTTGAAACGCATTTAATGACTCCATGAATTCTTCTAGTAACGGTCGCAACGGTCTTTGTTGTTTAATGTTCATAACTGCTCTGTCGGTTTCGTTCGTTGGCCATAAATGTCGTTTAACCTGCATTAAATGTCGTTAGTTGGTCGAGGTCGTGTGTTTCTACACGACGGTCGAGGTCGAGAGATACGTTCGACTTTGGCTTTGGTCAAAGGACAAAATGCTTATGATTTGACTTGTGTTAGGGAGAAGTGTTAATAAATGTTCTTAGTGCCTTGGTCGTAGTCGAGACCGGTGAAATTTTTCCCAAACAGTTTGCCCCCAAAATTTGAAAAAGTGGAGTGGCAAATTCAAATTTCAAAAGTTTTTAAAATTTTGCTAGTCGGACGTCTAGGGTCGTGACACGTGTAAAAAAAACCTTTTTAGTTGCCTTGGAATTGGATCGGTCCAATTCTAACTGAATGGGAAGTCGAAAAGGGGATAAGGTCGTGACGTCATGCTGACGCACGATCGTGCATAACAACTGTATTTTCCAGGTGTCGATGATCTGTCGAGCATTCGAAAAGGCGAGGACACGTGTCGAATATCGAGAGACTCGACCTGACACGACTATTTGAATAAATAGAGACTTTCGACGGATCTTTTCCTTTTACGATTTCAGGGAGTTTTTAAGAGAGATTTTCTTTGATTTGCTTGCTATTCTTCGCCGAATCTTTTCCAAACTTGAGAGAGATCTTCGACTTGTTAGAGATTCGAGGTTTAGAGCGCCTATAAAAGGTACGACTTTCCAGTCTTTGTATGCGTCGTAAGTCAATCGCTAGGAAACCTAGGAAGAACTGGGATATCTGGGGCTTTTCAGAGCGTCAAATCTTGTTAACTGATTTATCAATGTCGACGGAGCCTCGGAGCGCCATTCAAGATCAAGATGATCTTGATAGTTTTAGGAATCTAGCGAGGATCCCTGCGCGGATCACAGTGAGCAAAGTCGGTCAGATTCGGCCGGAGATGTGCCCTGAGGGGTATGTCGTAATATACGAGTACCTTTTCAAGATAGGATTCCACTGGCCATATTCATCTTTAGCTAAGGCGTTTATGTGTGAGTTCGACATGTCGCCAGGGCAGCTGGTGCCCCAGTTCTGGCGTGTAATTCTGGTTATCGAGCGACTTACTTTGCACTGGGAGTCGCCGATGAACGTAAAAGATCTCTTGACCGCTTACCAGGTCAAGCCGGACACATATCGTCGCTACAGCTTATTTTCAAAGCATAAGTGCGACCGTACCTTGGTCCAGAAAACTGCGGTCAACGACCGCAAATGGAAGACCAGGTACGTCTTCGTACGGGTAGCGACACTAGACCCTGACAGCGATTGGATTAGGTCCGGATGGAACATAGCGGGTAAGATTTTGGCTCTGGTCGAGCGTTTTTTATGTTGTCTGTATTTCTTTGCTTTTCGACTGACCTTCTTTCTTTATCTTTTCAGATATTAATTTTGACGCCGTAAAGCCCGACGACGATTTCGGGACTAAAATCGAGAAGTTCTTGGAGATTAGTCCTGACGAACGATCGTTTGTCACACGTCACTTGGTCGACGAGGATGACGAAAAGATTTTTCTGAGTGACAGGCTACAGAGGGATCGAGAGGAGGAAGAGAAAGAAGAAGAGAAGGATGAAGAGGAGACTGAGGAGAGAAGGAGGGAGGAAGAGTCGATAGTGGTAGAGATGACTGGTAAGTGTACCTTTCTTTGTTCGACATGCTTCTTCCATCGTTTCAGTCGCCAAATTGTCCTTTTTTCTTCGTTTCATAGGAGAATCTCAACAAGAATCCCAACAGGAATCCCAACAGCCGCAGCCGAAAATGTCGTCTGCGATGGCTAAGAGGGCGGCTCAGGCCGAATTGGCTCGCCAGGCGAGGGAAAGAAGGAAGGAAGCCTCGACAGCTGGGTCAGGGGTCCTTAAGAGAAAAGAGGCTCCGATAGCTGGGTCGGGAGTTCTCAAGAGGACGAGGACGTCCGTCCGGAGAGAACCGTCTTTGAAGACGGGCGGCTCATCGAGAGTCGTCTCGCCTGAGAAGGCGAAGGTGTCGACCGCATCTGTCGAGAAGACTTCCGACACGGTCGACATGACACCCGTCGATCCTGCGCATCCGGCGAAATCGACGGGGTCTCCTGCTGCCGCGTCAGGCTCCGCGTCGGCCGATGAGGGCAAGGGCGAGTGGACGGGAGAGGAAACGACGGTGAACTTACGTTGCCGGCGGATTTCATGACGGACAATGTCCTGGACGGGACGAGTTTGTTCCCCCATTTGGATAAATTTCAGCTCCCCTCTTTCAGGGAGCGTTTCAACGGGTGCTCTATCGAGAGCTCGGGGGCTTATGTCGCCGGAATGGAGTTTATGGTAAGTCTATCTTTCAAGACTTTGTTTTTCGTTGTCGTTATCATTGTCGATGTCATTGTCGTCGTTATTGTAGTTGGCGTTGTCGTTGTCAGATATTTTTACTAACGAGTTTATATGTTTCAGACGTTTCAGTCTTCACTGGCCCTGCAAGCCGAGACGATAAAGATGGAAGGTCTAGTGTCCTCTGTCATTAAGAAGGAGGATGCGATGTTGGCGAGGGAGAAATCTGCCCTGGCGCGTGTTGAGGAGGTGTCGATAAAACTTGACGATGCCCTGAACGAGCTGGAAGCTGTCGGACACGCGAGGGATGACGTGAACTATCGTCTGAAGGAGTCCTTCTCTGTGATTGCAGATCAGAGGGAAGAGCTGGACAGGATGCAAGCATCCTTGGACATGAAGGAGAAGGAGGTCGAGGAGTCCAAGTCCAAGGTGGCGGTCCTGGAGAAGGAGGTGAGGGAGCTCAAAGATGAGGTTGTGCCTACCTTTGCCCTTGCTCGTCTAACAGCTCGGGCGGCGATCATGCGGCAACACTTGTCGGGGAAGAATCCCCTCGCGTCTGCAGCTGAGGAGCTAACCTTTTTTCTAGCCAAGGTCAGGACCGACAGGGATCTCGACTCCGACGATGAGAAGGAGGCTGAGGAAGAAGAGGTTGTGGACGAGGGCCTCCAGGGCGAAGTTTTGGGCAAGGATGCTGCTGACACTCCTTCTAATCCTTAGAGGATTTGGTTTTTTGTCTTAGCTTTGAATGCTCGACCGTTGGTGGTCGAGTTACTTTTAGATGTAATCGCTCGTTTATGAATGAAATTTTGTTTTTCTGTTGAACTTGTGTATTTATTTCGATTCGCATTTGCCATAGGTAGATACATTATTAACTGTCAAGCGTACAATAAACAAAGAATCGTGCGACTTAGGCATCCATTGTAATTACAAAGACTAGCACACAAGTTATAAGTCTTTTATACTTTAACATCACGTTTGGCAAATATGAATACAGACGATCAAAGCATTCACCCAGAACATGAAATTTTTATAGGTTTAAGAAACTCAGATCGGGGGTCGCTAGACCTGGATAATCGTAGGATTATATCATACGATAAGACTTGAGTCGTGTGTTCCTGCAAAATAATCAAGTCATAGACTCGAACACTTATGTCATGCGATCTTGCGAGATTAAAGTCATGTAGTAGATTTTGCAATCTTATGTCGTGCGATCTGCGATAAAACAACGTCAGAGGTTGGTCGTTGGCTAGCCAACGACCCTCCGATGCTTAAGTCAGTAATCGTTGTGGTAAAAAAATCGGATGAAAAATAGAAAAGAACTTAGGAGACATACCTTTTCTGATGTGTCGCATCCCCACTATGTGGGACGTCTCGATTATTGATACCAGCTTGCCCCCTGTGGCGACTTTAAGACGATATACGAAATCTAGGATATGTCGTCATGAATCGCCACAGTAGACACGTCAATCTCTTCGTGCGACCAGGAAAAAACAATCGATGTGTTCCTGTAAACAAGATATTAGTTTGTCTTTAGGGTAGAGATCGAGAGACGAACCTGTCAAGAATTTCTAGTTGAGTTTGCTATGATCCATGATGATTTCCTTTGCGCAATAGTCGTCAGCAGTTCTAGGAATATCCTGGATCTGCAACCACTGGATGGCTTATTTCGATGGCTTCAGAGTGGTCTTATAGCAATCACGAGCGACTTTCGGCTCACTTTTGATCTCCTGGATTCCCCACGGCGTAGGGAACTTCATAATTTGGTGATACGTCGAGGGAACGGCTTTCATTTCATGGATCCACGGTCGACCTAAGATGATGTTATAGGCCGACGGGCAATCAATAACGCTGAACTTGGTCTGCTTGTTGAGCAAGATGATCTCTCCGAAGGTATTCGTCGCTTCTCCATTGAAACCGACCAAGGTTGTCGAACGTCGGGTGATTTCCGATCGATCAATTCCCATGGCCTTGATGGTGTCAAGGAAAATGACGTTCGCTGAACTGCCTCCATCGACCAAGACTCGTCGGGTTAAACAATTACTAATCGTGAGTTGAATGATCAACCCGCCATGATGCTTCTGATATGAATCACCGAGGTCGTCTTGGTCGAACACGATCTTCATAGCTTCCAACTCCAGATCCCCTTTGGGTCTTGATGAACGCGGGATAGGTCGATCGTTAGGTGCTTGACTGGCGTGACGTTTGGCTGCGGAGTATGTCAGACCGCACACGTCGGACCCACCAGTTATGCAATTGACGACCTTTGCATGCTCGGGGGTGGGCGGTCGGACGTCGTTACCCGGAGTAACGACGTCATCAATGATATTTTTGAGATTTCCTTTCGGGACATGATACGCTAGCTCTTTTTTTAGAGCTATGCAATCATCTGTCGCATGACCATGGTCGACATGGAAGTCGTACCACTTCGACTTATCTTTCTTAGCGTCATCTTAATCAGATTTCTTCGGCCAACGGATGGTCGCTTGGGCGGTCCTCAGAGCTTCGACCAAGTCTTTAGTGGTCCCTTTGAATCCGTATGAGGATACCTTGGGGTACTTGAGGAAATTTGGTCGCGGTCTTGGCTTCCGCCTTTGTCTTGAATCAGACGTTCGAGATTTGGCGTGCGGGTTCTACCTTGGAAATTGCCTTTGTCTTGAACTCTGGCTTCTTTACACCTAACGACCTCTTGTCGTCGGTATGCTTACGACGAAAGGCAGCATCGTCCTCTACCCTCATATACGCTAGGGTTCGAGCTCGGACGTCTTCAAAATTTTCTGGAGGATACTTGGTCAGATCAGTGTATAAACCTGAACTGTCATCCAGACCACGTTTATAAGCTTCGATCGCGGTCTTGATGTCGCAGTTGCGAACACTGATCATCTCTGCATTGAACCTATTGAAATAGCTTCGAATAGACTCATTAGCTTTCTGCACGACATAATACAGGTCGCTGGTTTGCTTCTCCATCTTGCGACTGCTGGCGAACTGCTAGGAGAATTGATTGACCAACTCAGCGAACGACCCGATGGACTTGGGTTTGAGATTGATCAACCATTGGAGGGCAGGACAAGTAAGAGTCGCCCCAAAGCTCTTGCGCATGCATACTTCTTGATACATGTGTGGGATCGAGACCGTCCATATGAGCTGCTTATACTACGCGATGTGCTCCGTTGGATCGGTCACCCCTGAATACTTGGGCATGAAGGCGGGGATGTTGAATTTTTTGGGACGTCGATTGTCACGATCTTGTCGATGAAAGGCAACGTCTGAAATCCTGAGCGAGGCTCGACGTCGACGGGCACGGCTGCCCCGGGCAGCTTAGCGAGCAGGGACAGGACACACTCATTTTGATCTTCTAGCATCTTTAATCGCTGGGCGACGGGGTCGTTAGGATCGATATTCGCACTTGCCAATGGATCAACTCCCGAATTGGTGCCATTGCCGTACGATGAGCCATTGGCGTCCCCGTTAAAAGAGACAAAATGCGGCTACGACCCATTTTGAAACGGCTGCGACCCATGCTGAATTGGCTGCGACCCATTCTGCATGGGTGGAGGTCTGATATACTGAGGAGGAATATGCCCAGACTGGGGATTTGGGTTGAACGATCCCGGTTGCTGGTTCTGCGTGAATGGACCTGGTCCTGGATTACGGACGAACGGAGCCGAACCAGGGTTATGGACGAACGGAGCGGGTCCTGGATTCTGACCGAACGATCCTTGACCTGGATTCTGAACGAATGGTCTTGGACCGTTCTGTGGTCCGAAGGGATTCCTCAGTCGTGCGATTTCCTCGGCTGCTCTTCGAATCTACTCAGCCATGGCATTGATTTGATTTCGCGCCACTTCCAATTCCTGATACATCTGGGCAATGATATGCTCTTGATTTCCAGGGGCTGTCATTTTCCTGCGATTCAACGAGGAAACTACAAGAAACTGTTAGTGAAACGCACGTTTGTCGAAGATTTTCTCTAGATGGGGCCCCACGGTGGGCGTCAAACTGTTAATGCCAAAAATCGTCCAGAAGGATAACTTAAGGTTGATTGTGGAGCTTAACAACTAAAGAAAGGAATCGTTCGACAAAATAGTGCGTTAAAGACAGAAAATGTAAAAGAGACAGATTTTGGTGACACAGGAAAAAACCCGCGGACGACAGTGAGGTGTCGCCGCTGCACTATGATCGCCAAACAGGGGCGATGTCCTTTGTTTCTGGTGTCGGGGATACAGTGATTACAATACAAATGACTTGAAATATAAAAATAACAAGAGTATCGAATGTAAAAACAAGTGTGTCGTGTGGGAAAAACTGTAGGTCGAGTGTATAAGTTGTGCGTCGAGAGCGATCACTTGAGAGAGATTTCTTTGCTTCAGATGCTCTTGAGTACGCAGTGTGTGATTCAAAGTTCGGTCCCTTTCAAATGATGACTTTTCCTTCAGATTTATAGTCTTCGAAATGCATTTAATGACTCCATGAATTCTTCTAGTAACGGTCGCAACGGTCATTGTTGTTTAATGTTCATAACTGCTCTGTCGGTTTCGTCCGTTGGCCATAAATGTCGTTTGGCCTGCATTAAATGAGGAAAACATAACAGAAGAATCGTACGTTAGTTGGTCGAGGTCGTGTGTTTCTACACGACGGTCGAGGTCGAGAGATACGTTCGACTTTGGCTTTGGTCAAAGGACAAAATGCTTATGATTTGACTTGTGTTAGGGAGAAGTGTTAATAAATGTTCTTAGTGCCTTGGTCGTAGTCGAGACCGGTGAAATTTTGCCCAAACAGAAACCAGTCCCCGAGGTTGAATTAATATCACATGCGTGTTCAAACGTCATCATCAAAACCCAGTTAAAGTTGAATCAAACCCAAAAATAAAAACCTATTTCATCTTCATGACTTCATATTTAAACCAATACCCATTTCCATAAAGCATAAACCCATTTGTCTTAACAACAAGCAACACCAACAATCATCTTTACTTGTCTTCTTGGAAAAATATCATTAGTAAATCGATTGGAAGCGGAGAGGGGGGGAAGTGGCAAGGCAGGCTAGACCATCGACGACGATCATGGTGGTCGAGGGAGTGGCAGCGGTGGTGGTAGCAGGATGAATTTTCAAGATTACGACGATCATGGTGGTCAAGATTGCTGCAAAAACCGTGGATTTCACTGTCAAACCCATATAAAGGGCATCTGGGTTCCGGCGGTTAAACGTCGAGAACGTCAACAACAATTCACGTCATTAACACAACAACAACATAATCTTTAGGTAACTAGCAGTTGAGTCTTACGATGATAAGTGAAGGAGTTCCTAGTGATATGATCAGAGTTGGAAGAGATTTCGAGAGGATCGTCATCAAATGACCGTTGGTGACGGTGGTGGTGCGGTGGATTTAAATTTGCCATCTTGGCATCATCACAACACGACAACATGAAGAGATTGTCTCTTAGGACAAGTGTTGCGATCTGGTGGTGGAATGGAAGGTGCAACGGGAGGCCAATGGCGTTGGCCATCGCCGGAGTCCGGAGATCAGGAGATAGACCTTTACGATACCATCTATGAGATAATACTAGGGACTAGGAAGGGATCCGTGGGCGTGAGGAGAGAGAAGACGAGATCTATATAAATATAATAATATATATTGAAGTTTTTAAAATAAAATTAAATAAAATAACAAAAAGACGAAAATACCCTTTAGTTAACACCTGGAATATCATGCCATCACCTTCAGGGACGAAAAATGAAACCAAGTATATACCACGATGATGAAAAAGCAGTTTATAAAGATCAAAGACAAAAATCGATATAACTAACAAACCACAAGGACGAAAATCGTAGTTTACTCTAAATACAAAATAAAAGTAACTGGGTAGGATTAGGGGTGGTTATCCCCATCCCGCTTCTTGGATGAAAATAAATCTCCATCTCCATCCTGTTACCCGCGACCGCCAAATCCTAGTCAGGGTCACATTAATACACTCGTGGGTACCCACCCCTACAAGTAAAATTTTAATCCTATTTCAGTATACATCGAAATTACAATTTTAGACATCATGCATCAACCTTACTTTGTTAGATCATTAAGGTTCTTCTTTTTCATCCGCAAAAGCATGTACGCGTTTCTTCATAGCATAAGGTACAAATTGATTACTAAAGAAAGGTTTGAGCCTTTTGTTGATGCATAAAGTTGCATGTTATCAACTTAGGATTCAAGAAGTGAGCATACGGATTGAAATTGCAATACAATCAAACTTAAGAGATGTAACCTTCAAATAAAATAAAAAGACTAAATAGTTTGTAGATATAGGATGTTTTACATTGTAATTTGATACGAATAATAAAATTTTAATTTATAAACTAAATTAATAAATAACCTTTGATGTCTTGATTTGGGTGTGAAATGATCTTACAATCCATATTAAGGGCTTGTTTATCAATTGCTTCTCAAGTAAGCATTTAACCGATGTTAGTTACCTTACCAAGTGAGTATGACAAAAACCGAGAATCTTATCCGATAAGAGGCATGACAATAACCAAGGTTCTTACTTGTTATTTGAGGAAGAAGACCCTTACCTAGCCAGTACCAGGTTCTAGACACATACAAACAATCTATTTTAATGACTTATAATGTTGCCCGATTAAATTGAGCATGTTGATATGCAAACTTGAATTCGATTAAAATTTGTGACATCCGAATTCGCATTCATTGGATTTGAATTCAATTAAGACATTACCTGTGGATGAAAAATCTAACCTAAACATTTTTAATACAAAAAATATAATTGAATTTAGATTCAATACGAATCGAGATACTGAAGAAATGAATGTCGATATTAAAATCCAAAATAATAATTGATCAAATATCTAATCTGGTTAATTAAAAGTTATTGTGTGATTGTAATAATCTTTCACATAGTATATTTAATTTCTCTTTATAAACCAAAGTGTTAAAAACGAGTATAATAATAAATAAATAAATCAAAACAATTAAGCTTATAATTTAACCATTTATATACAAATATGTATGATTACAAATGATTTTAATTTTTATTTTGTTCAGAATAAGTTTCATATTTTTTAATGTGAAATTCTATTAGTTTTTAATTCTGATTCACAATAAAATTATATATCTTAATAATAACAACTATGGGGCCGATGCAACAAAAACGCTCCTGATGGTGGTGTACATATTGAAGGACCATTTTGTAATATACAACTCAATCAACTGAAACGAACTTGATATATTTATGAGATGATCAAACCCATAAGTTATCATATTCTCTTTTGGACGTAAAATATTACAATATTTTTACTTTTACTTTGCTTCCACAAAAATACTGTTAGTGTATGTCTAAAAGTCAATCATTAGATGTTTTTGTTTGGACCTTATCTGGTGATATTAATAAATAAAAGACATTTCCAATTATGATGTTTATGGAATATTTGTTATATCTAAATATAATAATAACCGTATAGAATAATGTATTTTAAAATGTCCATAGTCAAGTATTAATTTGGGTTTAGGTTGAATTAATACAATACGACTAGTATATCCAGAGATTCGTATAGAGATACATAATCCACATATGGGTACGAGTTGTGATCTTGTACCGGACATGACTCACTATGAGAAAGTTTTATTGAATTGTCATAGACGGTTCTCATGTGGTCATTGTACAATTAGTTCTTTGACTTGATATCATAGAATTTGCTTTGTGTGAGTAGTGTACTTTGATAACTAGTTTTAACCGGTCAGTCCGTAACTGGGGGACAAAAACGTTTGTTGGGTATATCGCATATCACTTAGTAGTACTGATATGGAGTAAGATAGTATTTGTTTCTCTTGTATGTTGAGAGTAATATCCCTAGGTCCCTCGATTGAATGGTATTGAAAAATGCATGCAAGCTCAGGTGATCAGTATAAGATACTAATAATCAGTATATGATACAGAGATCTGTCTTATTAGTATATTCCAGAATTGAGAAACTAAGGGCCGAACATAACAAGGATGACATATCCATTCCTGGTGTTCGATCTGGATATGTAAACAAAAGGACAAAATTGTGTACACTGCTAATGGTCACACAGTTTGTCGATTAGCTGAATCGTCAAACTTTATCATTTGGGTAACGATGATGTATTTCGAGATGTCGTTCTTCGTTGATATTATTGCCAACGTGATAAAGTCCCAATGGGTCACACACATTAAATGTATGTCAGAATAAGGAAAATAAATAATTAAATAAAGTATTTAACTATTACATGTGTACCTGAATACCAAATTAGTTGTTTCGATTTTTGAGATTTGAGGGACCAAAATTTCGGATTCAGCCTCCACCCTCCATTGTCTAAACTCCATAAATGAGAAAACATTGTGTTTTGTCGAATGGTTTGAGATTTGAAGTGAGTCAAGACTCAAATCACGTAGTATTGAGCCATTTACTTTAAGGGTTTTTTATTTCAAATTTTGAATAAGTATCCTTAATCCTCTTCGTTGTTAACTTCCTATCAAAGTTTGAGAAATTTGGTGGTTTTAAAATCAAGAATATGGGCAATGAAATAAATTGGGATCTGAGTTTTAATTTAATTATATAAACTTGTTAGGACCGAAAAAGTCCTAATTATGTGAAAGTTTTGTAAAGCTTGTGTGAGTGTCTCTATAAATAGAGGTTAGAGGCTCATTTGTAAGAAGTGGCACAATGTGAGAGAAAGAGAGAGTCATCAATTGTACTAAAATGATATTAAATCTAATATGAGGATGACGTTTGTATCTCGATCTCTCAACATACTTGATTTTGTCGATTGATTATGGGACAACAAAACTATTGACCCACGCGAGTCAACCGTATGCTAGAAGTTTATTTTCAACAATTATACACCAACGTCAACACAGACGATGAAGAAGAGCAAGTAATTGGAGACTGATTAGTATTTGAAGAAGGTATATTCGAAGACCCTTTGATTCAAAACGAAGTTGAGCCTCAAGTTCCCAAACCCTCCAAAAATTCGAGGAGGATTTTTAATTCTCACGAGGTCATTGTCAACGGACTTGATCCTAATTTTTTAATAGGCATTTCTTTATACCGGCAAGAGGTTGATGACAAATATTCAACTGAAGTTGATCTTTTTTGAAATAAACAAATCAAGTTTAATTTTCTGATCGACAACAACTTATTAAGACTTTCAATAGCAAGAATTATGCACATTATCAATTTTCACAACAGTCAAACTTTTGTTGATGTATTTTATGCATATTCCTGTGCTTTTAAAGAACTTGCATGCCTAACACACCAAGTGTAGATTAATTTTGTTTATATGTGAAAATCATATGGAAATATAAAGACAAATAAAAGAGGAATGAATGTATGTATGTTTTTTTCCTAAAAAGTATACTTTATTAATCTATATTAGTTCTAAGGGGCTATTTACGTAATCACTTACCCGGAGTAAATTCAACACTATCACCTACTTTTCGGGTAAGATTTTTAGTCCACCAAAATCTGACCATTAGCTGCCAAATCGATGATGAGATGTAACTGTCCATCGAGATGTGATGATTGGATCAAAATTGTAAATCAGACTGAGATGTGACCAGCAGATCGAAACTCTTAAATCAGATAGCATAAAATTTTAGGTTCTTACAATGGACTCCCTTATGTCCTTTTATGTTGTTGTACTATCAAGTGGCCTTGATTTATGTTCATATATGAACTTTGATAACAATAAATGCATAAAAAGTTTTTAAATTTTATTTATAGTTGTCTGAACATGTTTTATGCTGCTATATTATTATTATTATTATTATTATTATTATTATTATTATTATTTGAGGGATGGGAAGTTATGTGTGTTTTAAAAATGTGAGATCTAAAGCTGCCTAAGGATGGTTTGTTTTAGAAACAAGTTTATGTCCAGCAGTAAGAGGAGAGGGGTAGTGAAATATTATTTTGTTTTTGTTTGTATAGATTCGTTTGCAGAAGCGAAGACTCTGGTGTTGCGTCAAAAGAGTACGTCCATATTTGCGTGCAACAACGAAATGGTCGTAAAAGCTTGACAACTGTCCAGGGGCTGAGAGACGACGAAAATGGACGGTGTTGTTCAGACTGTTTACCCATGAAAATTTTGTCTTCAATGGTGCTCTATAATCGCGTTCAACAAGGTTCTCACGCCGTAGGTTGTGAATAGGAATCAGGTGCGTTTTTACATAGGTTTAAGTGCTGGAGGATCATGATATCGGGTCTGGTCCATTTGTTTTTACATATGTTTCAGTGGAAAGAGTTGCAGACTCAGTTGGATGAACTTCTATAGGTTTATTTGAATCCTAACGTAAAAATGGCCGGGGAACTTCTCTATGGAAGAAGACCAAATCATACTCCATTCCCATTCACTTCTCAGCCATAGGTATGTATATATAATTTTGATTATTTCTATAATATTTTCACTTCCTTACCTTAAACGACATGAACCAAGCCGTAAAAACCTCCTGTAAAGAACCCATACTCCAATTGATAAGCTGAATGAATCAGTGATCAATGAAACATAAAGCTATTTTTACAAAGTAATTCAGATCCACTGCAGGAGAAGTTGAAAAGAGTGTCATGTAGATGGATATTACACAAACAAGTTTTATGGTTTGCTAAGGGTATTTCCGACCTTCAGGCAATTTACAAACCTGTAGTCCGTAGTCCACATGGATAGTTGCTTCAAAATGATAATGTTACGTTAGCGGTGAAGCAATATTGTTAAATATCACCCAAAAGTTTTAGTATGACAGTAAGAAATTGTTTACGGAAGATAACTTTATACTATCAGTTTTTCTCTATCTTATTGTATTATTTATTTGGATTCGTTTTGGCAGGTTCAATGAGTCGACTATTTTGATGGTGTTTTGCGACAAGCAGAAAAATCAAGCCTTAATTTGAGTTACGTCAAGCACTACTTATCGCAAGCCTCACCTTATGTCAAGTGAGCTTGACGCAAGGCTTGACTTACGACAAGTTGATGTTGATTCGTTCAGATACGACAAACAGTTTCTTCACGGCACAAGTGGGTTTCATATCACTGTAGCGTCACGGTAAGTTTTTTGTGTTATCACAACATCTTATGACAAGTTTGTTCTTCAAGTTACGATAAGTGGAACACTGTTGATCACGTCAAGCAGAAACAGAAGCTCACGATTTTTCGAGATTTTCGGAATTTTCGGTTTCGAATTTGAAGGGTTCCTTTGTGATATGATTGATCAAGAAGCTTGAACGAAGCCTCTTGGAGTCTAAAGAAACGTATCCTTCAAAGAAACAGAAGTTTACGAGAAGTTTTCAAAAAAAAATCCGTTTTTCGGTATTGTTCGGTATCAAATATCGAGAGTTTGAGAGTGAGTTGGAGTGCTGATGGAAGCACATTGTTCAGTGGCTACACCGATGGAGTAGTAAGAGTCTAGGGGATAGGTCGCTACTAAAAACAAACAATGTTAATTTTGACATTTATTTTCACCATGTATTACCAGTTACCAAAGATGCAAGATAAAAATCAAACTAAACTTCAAGGTGGAGGATTGTTATTCATGTTTGTCTGATTTTTCGTCCAATTTTTCCTTTGAGTTGACATATCACTCCAGCAAGGGATGATAAATGTAGCAATGAGCTTATTGATGCTTAGATTAAATTATCATACACCCGACCAACGGACGGGTATAATACTAATTAGTTATTGGGTTTGGGCCTTTGACCTATGGTTTGGGTTTTATTAATTTATTGGATCATTGAGTATGTTTTAATTTTCAAATAAATAGGAAATAAGTCAAATCACATAATGACTGTATTTCAATCGAATATCCTAATATTTTTTCTTTCCAATTCTCAGTTGTAACTTTTTAAAATAACACGGTCGCACCTTCTAAAACAATATGATTGCACATTTAACTGACTTGATTTTTTTTACCTTACGACAGAATAAGGGCCCGTTTGGTTTGTAGGAATAGACCGGAATGGATTGCATTTAATTTCATATAGGGATTTGGATTTGGAGGAATTGGATTGGGGAGGAATTGGAATCTTTTTGTGTGTTTGGTTTGTAGGATTTGGAATGAATTTGAATTCCATTATTTATAAAAAAATTATAATAATCATAAAAAAATTTAACTTACCTTTTATTTAATTGATTATTAGAAAACAAATGTTTTAAACATATTTTTAAACATTATTATATACAACTTCTATGAAATCCTAGCCACCGCCTTAGGATCTCAAAATCTTATGTTTGATGGATTTCAAAGAAATCCTAATCCAGCAATACAAAACGCGAGATTGAAATGGATTTAAAATCCAAATCCTCCCAAATCCATTCCATTCCTGCAAGCCAAACGGACCCTTAACTGGATCCGTCTCTGTTTGAAGGACTTAATCCAAATTTTCATTATAACCATATTAACGAAATTTGTAATTTACTCAATTAAAAATCATTTTAAAAAAAAAGATAAAACGCCCCTAACTTGATGGAATTTATTCAATGAAGAGACGTTTCCCCACCACGAGGCTCAGGACCTGACTACACCATCCCATGTTAAACGTGGCCTCTCTCCACCAAGCCGCCGGCCCACCTCATAAAAGCCCAATGTGTATCATCGAGTCCACGTGTCATCGTATTATTCTTTGTCAAATGTTGTTTTTTAGGTTCGTGAAAGATATAACTGTATCAGTTTGCTGTGTGTCATCGTATATATTTTGAAACTACAATAAAAACATAAATTTTTCCTTGATAGAGTTGGTTTGCAAGACTTTCCTTCCATGTCAGACCCAGTTTTGAGTCCTCTTAGAGTCATTTTTTATTTTAGCTTTTAATTCATATTTATTATGTTTCAAAAAACTTGCAATTACAAGACTCGAACACAAAACCTCACATTTGAAAAATAAGGAATTAAACACCAGACCAATATTGATTTTGTGAAAATATTTTTATACTTGTTTTCTTATGATACCACCGTTTGAAAGAAAAAAAATTAGAACCACCCATGGGTCCAATTGTTCAACCCGGAATGGCCAATGGCTACTTGGCTACCCATTATGTGTATTTACATCCACTACTCATAGATATATCTTTCCATAAACAACCGCTCTACTTTTTATTCTGCATACATAATATATCCCACCCCCAAGCCAATCTCCATGCGAGATATACTGATATCATTCAGTTTGGCTTTACTCAAAAACACAACGGGTCGCATCTGCTAATAAAAATCACGACACGAATTCTGACCACAATGGCCATAATCACATACATTAAAACCAAACCAAACGTACTCAGTATATCCCACCAGCTGTACAAGTAAAATGCAGAGTTGAGTTAAGGATATGATACATCATTTCAAGCCAAGAACGTTGCGCGTTTTCCAGCCTCATGCGTTTTGTCACGGTCAACCAAACAGGTTTGGCTTTTTATGCATTATGTACAACGAGACGATGCACGAGACGGACCCGAATGCGATATGTGCTAAGAAATGGACACCATGAAAAAGAATGACAACCCTCACCACCCATAACACCAACATCACACACCCCACCTATCCAACCAAAAGAAAACGACACAATAGTTCCATTAAGAGGCAACTTCTGAATAACTAAGAGATGAATCTTGTTTGACAAAAAAAAGGTTTGCCTCTTAATGGTTCTAAAACGCTCTGAATGATTTTGTATCTTGGGCCTCCCTTAAACCATTCAGCACCCTAATTTCATAGTGAACAATTAACAAACAACCATATTTCATTTTGCACTATATCATAAGAGCCTCTTGATCATTGTGACCACTTAATCATTCTGCACCAAACCATTCAGCAACCGCCAAACAGCTATATGCAACTCTATTATGAATCTGCTAATTTAACCCAAGAAAACCAGTTGAGATTTGCATAAACAAGTGCAAATCTCGAAATTAAACGCGGGATTTGAATCTTGAAACTTATAAAGAACAATGAAGATTCAAGATTTCTCTCTTTTTTCATTTCAAAGAATTGCACAAGGAAACAAAATTAATTCGATATCTACAAACCTCGCCTTTTCATTCGCTCTTTTATCTGGTTGAAATCCGGATCTAATTGCAAAAACTGCTGCGATTCCCCTACTGTCTTTCGCTTCCTAACATCCGTCACCAAATCTTGAACTTCTTCAACCTCTGAATTCAAAGGAAAGAAAGCGAATTCTTTACTTCTTGAACCAGAGTCAACACCATCAACACAAGTCAACTCTTTTTCGTTACTCGAAACAAGACCCAACCTGAGAGACAAGTCACATTCCGCCAATTCACGTCGAGATTCTTTCTTTGAACCCGTGTCATCTCTATCAAACGGAAACAACCTTTCGGAACAACCCGTTTGAAAAGAAGGCTGGAAAACCGGCGTGCCAACGATTATATTATTCGAGTTTTGGTGGGAGTTACAAAATCCCATCTGGGGTACTCGTGGTTGAAAATGGAAACCATGATATAATGGATAACTCGAAGAAGCTTTATTCTCAAAAGACACCATTTTTGTTGGAAAATTCTCAAATGAAGGAGGATAAAAGGAGGTACCCGAAGGGGTAACCTTGTAATTCGGCCTTAAATCTTTACTAGATTCGGAAAATGTATGTGTTCGATCCACAGCATCGGGTCTCTGAACATTTGGGACGTTAAGATTTCGAACATTTGGTGTAGGACTAGAATCTTGGTTTCTTGGGGTTAAATAGCTTCTGGTATTACTGTTTCTTTGACTTCTTGATGATCTTACAGGGACACAGCCCAAATTAAGGGCAGCTGAACACCATAGCAATACAAATATGAAATACCAACTAAATTCGACTTCCGAAATAGAAAATGAATCGAATTTTATACAAGAAAGATTGGTTTTTTTCTTCTTTTTTTGGAAGGGTTCCCTAGGCTATGCCTAGAAGCCATCAGCCCTGTTTAAAGTGGCCACAATCGTTGTCTACGCCTGGATTCGAACCCTGGGCACACGGGATATTCCACCACATCCCCAGGGCATTAACCAGTACGCCACACCCTTGTGGTTAAGAAAGATTGGTTTCAAGATTCAAGAATGTGAAATGGTGTTTACCTTCAACACAAGGGGGTAAGAGTTCACCAGTTTCCAAGCTTTCATCTTTCCTGATTATGGTATCAATGGCATCATTCAAACGATCCCACAATGTTTCTGGGTCAACGTATTCGACCTAATTTCAATAACATGATTAAAAAGATTGAATTAAAAACATATTTTTAAAAGAAAAAAGAAGATGGGTACCTCAGAATTGGCTTTGGAGTACATGATTTCTTCGGATTTCAACACAACAAGCGGCAGCTTCTCTTGCCATTCTCTGTTCTTTTTAGTACCAGGGGTATGGTTTTCATGTACGACTCTGATCAAACACATGGTGTGCATTATTTCAAAAACCCAATTCTAACACCTAAATAAATCAAAACTTTTGGAGATTTCAATCAAGAAAGTTTACCTAAAAATCTGTTGTATGATTGAACCTCTAATTGGTTGATGTCTATCACTGTGCCAAGATCTCTTCACACATTCAAATGGTCTTGGCCCAGGCCTTGGCATCTTCAACAATCAAGAAATAATTGGGGGAAAATTCGAGTTATTTGAAGTGAAAGATAACCAAAATCGCTACATGGGTGTTGAAATTGAACTGGGTATCACCTCAAATTGACTATATAAAAGCCAAAAACCCCAACAATTTGCTGTCTAAACTTAAAGAGGAGAGAGATAGAGAGAGCAGGGGGGGGAGAGAATGAAAGATGCTTCCCCCTTTTGAACAAGAGTAAATTACGTTTTTAGTCCCTGTGGTTTGCTATAAATGGCGGATTTCGTTCATGTGGTTTAGAAATTTCGGTTTTTGTCCCTATGATTTGCAACTTATTTCTATTTTTGTCTCCAAGATCAAAACACTACTTTTAAGTACGAATGACTAAATTAGAAATGAATTATAAACCATAAGGATGAAAATAACAATAAACATTAAATCATAAGGACAAAAAAAGTGACGAATTATAAACCATAAGGATGAAATTGCAATTTCAAAACCATAAGAACAAAAATATAAATTTTCAAAAAACCTACAGGGACTAAAATTGAAATTTACTCTTTGAACAATTAATGGGTCACCAATAATTGAATTGAGAAACTAAAGAAATCATAAATGTGATGAAATCCCCACCCTAAACAAAGAGAGCCAAAATGAATATGAATGAAGTGGGGAAGATGGGGTGAGAATGGTTAGGGATATGGAGGGCAAGATCAAAGACACCTTTTCATCTGGTTTGTCAATTTAACAAGCTAATGGAAGAAGGAATCTTTTTTTTTCAAAGGGTTTTCCTTTTTCTTTCTTTTTTTCTTCTTCTAATCAAACCCTTTGCTTTCTTGAATTATGTTTTCATAAGATGTAATATATGAAAGTGGTTCTTCACCTGATTATGGTACAATCATACACACTCATTCTCTAATAATTTTTCTATTAAAATTTATAATTTTTTGGTACTTTTTTAATTGTATTTTAGATATTTACATGGTGTTTTAAATGTTGGGTTCTCATGAGACCATAAAATAACACTGAATCTTTATAACAAAACATTGTGAAGATATAACTGAACTTTTGCAGCAAAAATACTGTGAAGTTTGTTATTTTGTGATATCACGAGAACAATCTGGTCTCATATGATCTCAAGTCGTGTTTTAAAAAGGTTCATCGGGGTAGTGGACGTGGAACACCATGGTTCAACGCACGTGTCTAACACCGTGTTAAGCTTTTAACATGCCATGACCCAATGTGCGGTTTTTATAATACGGTATCTGATATTTCTTACTTCTTTTTAGTGTATTGCATTTTATTTATTAGTATATAACACAATTTAAATTGTTTAACATCATCGACTAATATATGTAAATTTAATATTATATATATATATATATAGAGAGAGAGAGAGGTTCAAACGTAAACACCTTCATTTTGCAAAAATGCGAGAATACTCTTATCACATGTGATAATACATGTGATGTGAGGGCATCCGGTGGGTACAGACAACTTGACCCATGACCTAAAGTCGCACCAAAGGTCGTTTGCGTCACTGTTTTGGTATCACATTGTATCATATATGATGGATTAGAGTATCACATTTGATAATACACGTGAGAGGGCATAGTAATGTCTGGGCGACTTGGCCCGCAACCTAGATCGTGACGTTCATGTCGTTCGCGTCTCCAATTTGGTATCATGTGTTTATCATATGTGATAAAAATATAGTATCACATGTGATTGACTATATTAAAAAAAAAGGTGTTCTTGCGTTCTCGTAAAATGAAAGTGTTCTCGTTTAAATCTTTCCACATATATATATATATATATGAAGATTTCTTTCATATGTCACACCTTGGAAAATGTCATGACATCATCGTTACTTCTAGGCTTGAGGCTTGACATTACAGCTATATAAAACCTTGTGTTTATATGATAATCAAAAATCTTTATTAAATCAAACATTATATATTTTCTTGGAAAAAGGGATTATAAGTCCTTTTCTTTTAGTTAAAATTACAAGTTCATCAATCCCATATTATTCTATGAATTATTTTAATAGTTGCATATGTAAAAAACGAATTAAGACCACTTAAAGTAAAGTTTGTATTATTAATGTAATCCTAAAAGAATAATGTTACTATTATGATTTGAACTTGATTTTAGTCTTTTGTACTACATGTTAGACGAATAAAGTTGCACTCTATCTTTTTGTGTTTTGTTCGTTCATTATTTACGTCATTGTGTGCAATTAACACTATTATTGACGCACGAGATATTAGTAAAGGAAGATCACGTATTCACGTAGCACCCTTGTCAGAAAGAAGCCAACTAATCCAAATTAAGGGGGTGTTTACTTATGAGATTAATGGGTTACAGGGCTTATTCGTACAACCCAAATGTGATGTTTACTTATGGCTTATTCACACAGATATGGGCTTATCCGCACAGATGGAAAATAGATGTTGTCCACGTTCAACCAAAAACCCTTGCTTTAGCCTCTTTTTCCTCAAAACAAATCGGACGTGTGAAGCTCTCTCCTCCAAGTAAATTTCAACACACTCAATATCTCCATAGGTAACAATTTATGCACACTTGATTCACATTTATTGGACGGTCGACCACGGTTTCTTCACACCCAACTTCTCCAAATCGATTCTCCACGATTTCTTCACTATTTCTACATCGAATTCTTGAAACCCATAGATTTCATAAATATATAAGTAAAGTTACCAACCAATCGATGTTGTTGCTTGAAATTAACTCGAATCAAAAGAAGACATAAATGAAATCAAGAAAGGATGGAGTAATGTTCAGCAAATACCCAGAAGTTGAAATGATTAGAATCTGAGTTGCTTTGTTTAAATCGCCATGGAAGAAAGCGAAAGCTCTTCATCTAAGGAATGGGGTTAAATAATAATACTCCATGGTCATCTTTTTTATTCCTTCATACGTACGTACTCTCTAAATCGATGTTACCTATAAATTTCTTCACGGTTTATGCACACCCAGCTTCTCCAAATCGTTATCTTCTCTTTTCCTCCGACAAGAAAGCTCCCCAGCTCAGCCTCTTCTTTAATCGAACCCTAATCATTGCTTTGAACTTGGGATTGTTCATCTCTAATAGTTGGTTTGTCCTCCGACTAGAAACCCAAACCCAAATCGAACCCTATTCGTTGGTTTGTTCTTCTCCCCCAACCCTAAACCTCATGTTCTTCTCCCCCAACCCTAAACCTCATCAATCATCATCATCTTTTAGTTTGAACTTGGGTTTTTTGATATTGAAGAACAACAATTTCAGTATCTTGGGTTTTTTTATATTGAAGCCAACAATTTCAGTGACAAATCTATATTTTTTGTGTGTAAATTGATGATAAATTGGTGTAAATATTCATGAATATGATGAATTGTTTAATTTAAGTGACAAATCTATATTTTTTGTGTGTAAATTGATAATAAATTGGTGTGAATATTCATGAATTTGACGAATTGAGTTGAAAGTTGATGAGAGATGCATACTGTTGGTCCCGAAAGGCTTAAACAAGTTTGTAGAAGGGGGGGGGGGGGGGGTTGAATACAAACACACTATTTTACTTTTCTAAATTGTTTATTGATAAATCATTAACAATTTACAGCTTGTTGCGGAAACAAGATTAAGGATAAACCTAAATCTAAACAAGTTGGAACACTAAGGTTTTCTTGCACTAAGAAAGATAAGGAGATTACTAATAAAATCTTATCTTGAGAGATTTGAACTTGTCCAGAGTTAGCAAGTTACTTCAAATGAAGTGAGTTCATCTCTTTATATACTGCATGCATTTAATGCAATTCAGTATACACTTTACACGTGTCATCAGCGGATTGGTTGCATGTCATTGACCTTTGTTGACAACCTTAGTAGCCGCATGAATGAACAGTGTAGTATCAGAGTGGTTGTACGATTTCAGATTTTCGGAGGTTCTTTTCTGACATTTCGTACGGTGGCGTGCAAGGGAGGTTAAGACAAAAGTACTTTGTACGGAGGACTTCATGATCAGCTTTCGTTGATTCAGCGATTATCATTTACTATTCAGCAGATGATAAAGTTCAGCGATAGCTGAAGTCTTGTACTTGATACTTCACGTTGAGTGGACAAATCTGAGTCTTCGCTGATCCGCATCAGTTCATTAGGAGACTTGTCGCTGGTTCTTGAGCTTGATCTTCGACTTCAGCGTAGAACCTTTGTTGACGTGAATCTTGTCTTCAGGGATCATAAGTAAACAACTAACTTATCAGCGATCACCATAAGGACTGAACAGACTCAGCGATATGGTGAACAGTGTTCGCTGAATGTTTAATCTAAAAGTGCGAGAGTTCCTATCAGCAGTACTGTAAGATCTTAGTACTTATCAGCGATAGTGAAACTCTGATACATATTGTTTACTTACAATTTTCACTAAGTATTTAAGATAGGGTCATTATCAAATCACTGAGGGTTTGGATCAACAATCTCCCCCTATTTGATTATGACATAGCAACAGAGAAAATTGCTATTTAATGAAAACATAAGGATAAAAAGAACTCATAAAATATTTGTCCCTTTTACTGTTTTCTGGGATCTTTTCAGTACTGATGGAGTAAAGTACATTCGCTGAAATCTTTCTTTAAATCTTTGAATCAGGTTACAATATGAATAAGAAAGATTACAAGTACAAGCGAAATAAATTACAAGTACTGAAGGATGACTGATACAATAGAGAAAAATGGTGATTGTTGTCAGCCTTCAAAGGGTTCTTCCTTAATGAGAAGTTCATCAAGGGTTGTCTTTTCAGTTGGAATCATCCAGTCAGGAACCTTTTCTCCTTTATTCTTTAGCTTCAGAGCAGCTTCAAAAATCAAGGGTTTTAGGTGTCGTGCCTGAATGTCTTTTCTGAAGTCGCACCAGTAGATGAGATCTTTGAGCTGTTCGATTGGAGTGATTGGAAGCTCAGCGATCCGTTGAAAGCATTTACGTCCGTCGTAGTCAAGAAAGAATATTCCATAAGGATTACTGATGACTTTACCAGGGACGAAAAGTTCACATGGTGGCAAAGAGATGTCAAGGGCAGATAGATCAGGATCAGGACCAAGTACTTCAGCGCGAGAGAAACCAATTCCAGTTTCATTTCGTATGACAGGACCTGAGTTTGAATCTTGACGTTTCTTCCTTGGAGAGCCCTTTTTTCTTTTCGGCTTTAGATCAGGAACAGGAGGAATATCCACACAAGAAGATATCAAATCGATCTGTCTGTTTATCAGCTTTTCGAAATGATCCTTGTACTTAGATTTTGATGGTTGGATAGCTAACCTCATCTCCAGCCATTCAGAGAGACCATACCTTTTTACAGTGTCAGCACGAAAGGTTTCAGATGAGTCATCTTCTCTGAACAGTTTGATGTCAACAATAGGTACTCCGATGGAGGTTCTTCCAGAGATGAATACCTTGTTGATCTTGATCTTCGCTGGACGATATCTGAAGTGGATTTTCTCTTTACACCAGATCAGGGTGGTCTGAGAAACTTCAGCTTTCTTTTCCACGATCTTCTGGGCTTGTTCCCAAAGCTTTCGTTGGATTTGAATGGGAATACGCTTCAGCTTGGGGTCTTTGACAGATTCTTGAGTGAGCTTGATGGCGTATTCTCTGTCTTTATCTTCAGCTTCCTTCCTTTCAGCAATGAGGCGTTCAGCTCTGAGATGATCCTGGTATTCAGCTTTTGAAATTCTGAACTTAGGAGGAACTGAAGGTAGTTGATCGCGCCTTAGGATGATTCGCTGATCCTCGAATCGCTTTATCATTTCTTTTCTCCTCTTTTGAGGAACTGAGGGTCTGTTTCTGTGCGAGAGAGGTTGTTCTTCTGATTCATCAGTCTCAGAGATTAAATCTAAGACTGGGATTATGTCTTCAGCGGTAGCTGGAATTATTGGTGAAGTCGCAATAGAAGATCTTTCAGCGATATCCTCAAACAGGGGAGAGGACTAGCTGAAACGCAGCGATCTTACAAATAAGAACTGGGTAGAAAAGATAGAAAAAAAATGTGGATGTGTATGGTGTTTGTGGAATGGATAACTGATTTTTCAGAGATGATCAGGGAAGGAAAAATAAGTTTAGTGTACCTGACAAATCGGCTTTGCAAGTAGGATCGCCAGATTATCATCTTCAGCGATGCCTTTGTCTTTGCTTTTCTCAGCGCCAGAGGCTGAGTGCTTTGTCTTTGTCTTCTCCCCTGAAGGTTCTTTTATTGAAATACCTTTAAGAGCTTTGGTTCGAGGAGCAGGTTTGACAACAAAGAAATCATCGTCATCTTCATCATCATCATCATCGTTCCTTGGAGAGGAGGATGGTTCAGCTTCAGGGATGTCGAAGTCTTCGTCTTCTTCTGCTTCGGATTCCTCAGCATCTTCTTCGAGTTGCTCCCCCTCAGATACAGAGGCGAGGTTCTCGGTTCCCTCAGGGTTTTCATCTCCCTGATGTCCAGTAATCCGATCTTCATTACCCTCTCCCCTGATAGATTCATCATGGGAAAGGTCTTCAGCGCTCTTATTTTGATCTTCAGCGCTCTTCTCCTGTTCAGCGCTCTTCTCCCCCTCTTTCTCATGATGGGCGGGGGAGGAATGGGTAGATTCAGCATTGGTGTTGTCTCTGTCTTCTGGGCCAGAGACTTTCACACAACCTTCAAGCTTAGCTATTCTGTCTTCTAGGCCAGAAATAGCAGGCGTGATTTTCTTCAGCTCTTGGCGATCCTCTGCGGTGAATGAGTCCAAAACAGGTGCAGGGGCCGGAGCAGGAGCTGGATTATTTGCCTTGTTCACCAGCGTCTCGATCATTGTCTTGACAGAACTAAGATCGGTCTTCACTGAGCCCAAGTCGGTCTTGACCACTGACATATCACCTTCGAGTGTACCAACCGATTTCTTCAGCGTTGTAACCTCGCTGGAAATGGTGGAAACTGATGATTTGAGGTTGGTGTAGTCAGTGTAGATGTCGGAGAGCACTTTGGCAAAGTCGGCGAGAGTTTTATCAAGGTCTTTGATGTCATCAGAGGAGGCCTTCTTTTCCACCACAGTAGTCAGCTTCGTCAGATTCTCTCCAGCGTTTGTTACAGCTGTAGAGTTATTTGATAGACCGGTGGTGAGATCCGTAAGTTTCATCTCCATAGACTTCAGAGACTGGTTGATGTCTCCCAAATAAGGACCTGTAACATATAAGTACTTGTGAACAAAGGAAAGCTCAGAAGTTTCAGGTTTAGTTACAGTGTTTAAGGTGGGATCTGTACCTGCAGGAGCGTTGACGAACTCATCAAAGTTTCGAGTCCCTCCATAGTGTTCCATATCTCCCTCAAAAGTTCCGTGAGGGATGGAGATCTCTGCAGGTCCTTTCTTCGTCATTCGCTGAGAAGCTTCAACGGCTTCTTGAATGATGGCATCTCCAGTTTTGACTGGAGGAGTGTCCAAAGAAGTAGAGGGAGGAGCGAAGGATAAGAATTGGGGTTGGGTTTCAAGTTCAGTGTTGGATTCGCTGAGAACTACTTCATCAGTCTTTTGAGAGACTGACGAAGGTTGGGTAGATTCCAAAGTTCTAACCTCAGCGTTTAAGGACGCTGAAGTAGGTTTAGAAGGGATGGCTTGAATTGGTGTGGCAGAGCGTACCACGGAACTTTCCTTCAGCTCTTCAGAATGAGCTGAGGAGTCTTCAGCATGCAATTGCTGGGGTTGCTCCTTGGTTTTCTTGATCCTTTTGGAATCAAGAGGGGTAAGAGATTGTTTCCTTTTCTTAGAAGGAATGGATTTTGTGGCCTGGGAATCAGCGAGGGGTATAGTCGCTGAAGGAGCCACAGAAAGCGGAGAATTAAGTAGAGTGAGAAGGGTAGAGAGACGTACCTCGTTGGCGACAGGCTTGAAGTCGAGAACTTTAGGGCCAATCTGAGAGAGTTTCAGATCACCCTCTTCAGGATAGCTGTCCTTCAGGCCATATTGAAAGATGGCGCTGATGAATCGCGGGTAAGGAACCCATGCTGGTCGGTCAGCGGCAGAATCAACACGTTGAATGAGGTCTTCATAGATGATGGAGGCCCAGTCAATGTTGAGACCTTTCAGCAGTGCGTAACCCATGGCCTGCTGAGGTTGAGCGGCTTGATCAGAAGATCCGGATTTCGCTGTCATGCAGCTGATCAGGTGAGCGAAGATGAAGTTCATCTCGCTGGGCATCTTGGATTTCTTTATCAGCGTCAGCTTCTTCTCAGGTAGCTTGTCTCTTCCAGTCTCCCAGATGTAACCCATCGCATCAAGGAAAGCAATGATTTCTTCCCTGTCAGCGTGCTTCTTGTGGTCAGGAAATGGAATGAAAGGATTTTCTGAGGTAGCGTTAGGGAATTTCAGAGCTTTGCGGATTATTGCGGGGGTTATCTTGATGGTGCCATACTCAGTATCGCTGAGTATGCAGTCGATGGTTTTAGATGGATCTTTGGCTGAGGGTAGGTTGGTGTGTCTGGCAGAGTACCAGAATTGGGATAATAGACGCTGACTGGCAGGAGGTGTGATTGTCAGTGCTGTGTAGATGGGGCTATTCTTCAAAAAATTTACAGCGTCGTCTAGATGGGATACCTGCTTCCGAGGAGGAAACTCGAGAAGCGCTGAAAGGTTGTTTGCCTTTGTCCAGTCTAGTTGATCCAGCTCAAACTTAACCTGAGGAGCTTTGGTGATTTCCAGTTCCTCAGAATCAGCGGAGATGGACTCAGCGGTAACATTCAGCTTTGAAGTTGCCATTTCACTGTATTATCAGTTCAACCAAAGATGTTAACAAATAAGAAATATCTTAATGTGGAAAGAAAATTTCCATTAAGATTTTTCGAATTTTGTCCATTTCATTCAGACAAAAAAGTCTTAATGAAGATTAGGGTTTTTCTTGTTTTTTTTAAAAAAAAAACGAATATAACACCTATAAGCCTTGTATTCCAGTTTAAAAAAAATGGATACGAAAGAAGAACAAGTTTAAGATTTTAGATTTAAAACTTGAAGAACAACCATGAAATGGTTGTGTTTATAAAACCATGAAAGAAAATGATTTTATTTTTGAGTTCTTTTGTTTGATCTTGTGTAAAACAATGATAAGATCGAAAACAAGTTATTTGCATTTGATAATAGATAAGAACATATTAACCTTGAGTTTGATGAAGAAGATGATGAACAGTTCTTGAAGATTGAGAGCACAAAATGCAACAGTGTTCTTTTCTTGCGGAGAAAGATTGACTCGCATAAAAGACAAATATAAACTTTGAGAGTGTTTATATAGGAAGAGAGTAGAGAGAGAAAAACTTGAGCGGGAAAGTTTTTCATCATGACACGGACACGTGTTTGCATTTGATTGGATAGACAACGAAACGTGCAAACGTGTGTCAGAAAAAGAGCGTGCCTGGTGTTATCCGTTGCAATGACGTCACAACTGTCCTTTCACATTCTTTCGTTGTCTCTGAGGTTTTGAAAGAAAAACTCAGGGACTCTTTGGAAAATATGAAGCACTGAATAGAAATATCAGTGAGGGTTTTAAGAAATTTCAAAATATTATTCAGCGATGAAAGAATTTGAAATCTTGCATTTTCATGCGTTTTGTCAGAGAAAACATACCTTGATATCAGTTTAACCCAATTTATTCAGAGAGAAGATGATGAAATGGATTGTACAAGTTTATTTTATCCAGAGCCTATACAAGAATGTATAAACGTATCGCTGATTAAATGTGAACCGCTGAAGATTTATCCTTCAAAGTTCAGCATTCCAAGCTCGCTGATGAGAAAGTTGAATCTTGTCTCATCAAGAGGTTTGGTAAACAAATCAGCTAACTGATAATCAGTTGGGATAAAATGAAGTTCTATATCACCATTCATCACATGATCTCTGATAAAATGATATCTGATTTCTATGTGTTTTGTCTTTGAGTGTAGCACTGGATTGTTTGCTATAGCGATGGCACTTGTGCTGTCGCAATAGATTGGAATTTTGGAGAGCTGAAGATCATAGTCTAGTAGTTGATTTCTCATCCACAAGACTTGAGAACAGCAGCTTCCAGCGGCTACATACTCAGCTTCAGCTGTGGAAGTGGACACCGAGTTTTGCTTCTTACTTGTCCAACTTACCAGCTTTCCACCCAGGAGCTGACATCCTCCTGTGGTGCTTTTCCTATCCATTTTGCAACCTGCAAAATCACTGTCTGAATAGGCGGTTAGATCGAATCCTGAATCTTTGGGATACCAAAGACCTAGATTCGCTGTACCCTTAAGATATCGAAAGATTCGCTTTACAGCTTTCATATGAGATATCTTAGGTTCAGCTTGATATCGTGCGCACAGACATGTTGCAAACATAATATCGGGTCGGCTAGCTGTAAGATACAGTAGTTAGCCGATCATCCCACGGTACAGCGTGACATTGACAGGAACACCCTTTGTGTCCTTATCAAGTATCAGCGGTGGTGCCATAGGGGTTTTCATAGCTGAACTTTCAGTTAAGTCGAATTTTTTCAGCATATCTTTAACATACTTTCCCTGATTTATAAAAGTTCCTTTTTCAGTTTGCTTAATCTGAAGACCAAGGAAATATGTTAGTTCACCCATCATACTCATTTTATACTCATCTTTCATTCTATCAGCGAAACGAGTACAAAGCTCAGGGTAAGTAGAACCAAATATAATGTCATCAACATATATTTGAACTAAAATGATATGACCTTTTATTTTTCTAAAAAACAAAGTTTTGTCAATCTTACCTCTCTCAAATTTTTCAAGGTGGAGATAAGTAGAAAGAGTGTCATACCATGCACGAGGAGCTTGCTTCAAGCCATAAAGTGCCTTATCCAGCTTATAAACATAACCTGGACGCTTAGGATCTGAGAATCCTGGAGGTTGTTCCACATAAACTTCTTCATTCAGCTTTCCATTTAGAAACGCTGACTTAACATCCATTTGATGTACAGTGAAGTTTTTGTGTACAGCATATGCTAAGAAAAGACGAATAGATTCAAGTCTTGCTACAGGAGCAAAGGTTTCGTCATAATCTATACCTTCCTCTTGTCTGTATCCCTGAGCAACAAGACGAGCTTTGTTGCGAGTTACAGTACCATGTTCGTCCAACTTGTTTCGATAGACCCACTTAGTGCCTATCACTGTTTTGTCAGTTGGTCTCCGAACAAGTTTCCAAACTTTGTTTCTTTCGAATTCAGTCAGCTCTTCTTGCATAGCGCTGACCCAGTTTGGATCTCTGAGGGCATCATCTATTTTCTTTGGTTCAGTTAGAGAAATAAAGTTAACAAATAAACAAATATTACCTGCACTTCTACGAGTCTGAATACCAGCGTTGGGATCACCAAGAATTTGATCGATTGGGTGATTTACAGTCCATCGCTGAGCCGGAGCATGCGTCGCTGACTCAGTCTGAACTGGAGAAACTGAAGATGAGGCTTCAGCTACTTCTGGATAATCAGCTAAGAGAGGAATGCTTGCATTTGTCACTTCATTCACTGATTGCTGAGAAATAGATGGAATTTCTGAGACATTTGGATCAACTGCGGGTATAGTATTTATAGGAACAGCTGAGACCCAAGATGTTTCAGCTTCACTATTCTGCATATTGGGAATGATAGTAGGACCATCATTTTCAGTTGTATGAGTATGAGTAGTGGGAACATCTTCTGAATCACAAAGATGAGAAAACATCCATTGATTCAGTTCTTCTGTATCAGCGTTCGGTTTAGAGTTCGCTGAACGGGATTCGTCAAACGTGACGTGAATAGTTTCTTCTACAGTTTGTCTTCTTCGGTTGAAGACTCTGAAGGCTTTGGAAACTGAGGAGTATCCAAGAAAGATTCCATCATCAGCCTTAGGATCAAACTTTCCATGGGCATCTCTGTTGTTCAGTATGAAACACTGACAACCAAAGATGTGAAGAAAGCTGATTGAAGGCTTTCTCCCATGAAAAAGTTCATAGGCTGTCTTTTTGAATCTTTTGACTATCAGCGACCTGTTTTGCGTAAAACAAGCCGTGTTGACAGCTTCTGCCCAAAACTGAGTAGGCAGGTGAGAATCGCTGAGCATTGAACGTGCAGCTTCAATAATTGTTCTATTTCTTCTTTCAGCGACTCCGTTTTGTTGTGGTGTTCTCACTGACGAAAAGTTGTGAGAAATACCCTTGCTCTCAAGGAAGGAATCAAGAGAACTGTTTTTGAATTCAGTTCCATGATCACTCCTTATTGAGCGAACAGTCATATTGTTCAGAGTTTCCATCTTCCGAACAAAGGTGATGAGTTCTTCAGGGGTGTCACTCTTAGAACGGAGAAACATTACCCATGTATAACGAGAGAATTCATCAACTATGACCAGCGTATATTTCTTTCCAGCGATGGATTGTTTGTTAACGGGGCCAAACAAATCCATATGGAGTAGTTGAAGAGGAGACGACACTGAGGAAACTTGCTTGGACTTAAAGCTTGCCTTGGTCTGCTTCCCTTTTTCACACGCTGAACATAAGGATTCTTTGGCGTATGAATGTTGAGGTAGACCAGTGACTAACTCTTTGGATGAAAGAGTATTCAGTGTCTTGAAGTTGAGATGTGAAAGCCTCTTGTGCCATAGCCAGTTGACATCAGAAGATGCCTTTGAGAAGAAACAGGAGTTCTCAGTGGTTGTTGAGTCCATGTTTATAACGTAAACATTTTCCAAACGATAACCGCTGAGAGCTATCTTCTCCTTTTTGTCAGAGACAAAGCAGGATTCCTTGGTGAAAATCACTTTGTTATCCATGTCGCAAAGCTGACTGATGCTCAGAAGATTATGCTTCAGCCCTTCAACATATGCGACTCTTCTGAAGGATGTTGTACCATTTGAAAGTACACCATACCCTCGGGTGTGTCCTTTTCCATTTCCACCGAAAGTCACAGAGGGACCCTTCTCTTCCTTGTATTCAGCGAGCAGGCTTTTCTTTCCAGTCATGTGTCTAGAGCATCCGCTATCGAGATACCAGATACCCTTCTTAACCTGCAATACAAAGGAAGATTAGTTTTGCTTGGGTACCCACTTCACCATGTATACGCGTTTGTCAGTGGAAGTGGTTGGAATGGGTTCAGCAGTCTTCGCAGCATTTGAAGATTCAGCTTTGTCTTTCTTCACTTTGGTCAATTTCTTGACCTCAGCGGTAGGAGTCACCTTGACCTGACTTGCAACTGGTTTGGTCTTCTTTGGTGCTATCTTCACCTTAGCTATCTTATCAGCTTTGGTGGCTGTGGGACACTTACTTGCAATATGATCGGTAAGTCCACAGTGATAACATTTCCTATAACTAAAATTAGTTCTAGGACCACTTGTGTGCTGAGCTTTTAATTTGGAATTAGAAGTGCCAGCACCAAGTACACTATTGGTTTTTGAAATAGGACGAACATTCAGTTCTTCAGATTTCTTACCAAGGATATCTACTCTGAGTCTAGGAGTAGGTCGCTGAACTGATCCAGAGGTCTGATTTCTAGAACCAGATGAATGAATCACTAAGGCTTTGGAAGCATTCAGCTTAGGTACTAAAGTACCCTTCTGAGGATTTTGATAAATTACAATTCCTTTACCTTTATCTTTAGAGACAGAGGTAGGTTTTGAATAAACCATTTTCTCCTTACCTTTTGAGGAGGTAGGAGTTTCCTCAGGGATTGGTGTAATCGACGAGGAGTACTGAGATGAAGAAGTGTCAGCTACTGAGGATACGAACGTTCCAAATTTAAGCATTGAACGTTCAGTGGTTGGTATTGCAGTATCATATTTATAACCCAGACCACGTTTATCACTCAGAGGAATCTGAGCCTTAATTATCTCAGTGATCTTTGTTGAAGAATTACACCATCCTTCAACAGTAGCTTGTTCAGCTTTTAATGCAGCGATAGCTTCCGCTCGTTCAATTTTGACTAGCTGATTTAAATGGACTTGATCTTTAAAATCTTCTTCAAATTTAGAAAGCTTTTCTATTTGAAGATGGCAATTTTTAAGCTTTTCAGCGAGATCAAGATTTTGGTTTTCAACCACAGCTTTGCCGTTCATGGCTTCGTATAAACTTCTAGTCAGTAGTTCGATTTTACGGAGACTATCAGCTTCATCAATATTTACAATATTGGTAAAGATGGAGGGTGATACCTGAATGGCAGATGTTGAAGTGGAGGGAATGTTTGAACTTTCTTCCTCTTCTTCAATCTTGGCCATGAGACATTGATTTGCTTCATCATCTTCAGAATCAGATGATGAGGCTTCTTCATCAGAAGCAGCCCAATCATAGTCAGCCATTAGGCCTTTTCCCTTCTTCTTAAAGCTTTTCAGCTTTGCATACTTCTCCTTCAGCTTTAAGTATTTGTCGTCTTTATTCCTTGGAACAAAGGATTTCTTTGTAAAGGCTGAAGGTCTCATGATTTTCTTTGACCTGCACTCGTTAGCGAAATGACCTGTCTTTTCGCAGTTAAAACAAGTAGCGGTAGCCTTATCAACAAAAGCTGATGACTTAGGCTTGTCAGCTATAGAAAGAGTTTTGTTCTTTCTAAACATTTTCTTCTTGGCGAATCTCCTGAACTTTTTAGTTAGGAGAGCCAAGGATTCATCATCTGAAGAATCAGAATCTGATGATCTTTCAGAGTTACTTTCTAACTCAGTGATAGTGACCACGGGTCGCTGAGTAGAAGGTTCCTCTGAGATTAAAGCAACAGGGGTGCTTTTGGAATCTTTTACAAGATTCTTCTTAAGATGGCTAGATTGCTCATGATTCAGCAATGTGCCATATAAGGTAGCAAGTGTCATTGACCTTAGATCTTTTGACAGCTTGAGACACATGGAATAATTGTCCCAGCTTTCAGGTAAACATTCTAAAAACTTTGTCAGAACTTCAAAGTTAGAATATTCCTTACCAACCGTTTTAAGATCTATAATTAAGCAATTAAAACGTCGATGTACTTCAGAGAGAGTTTCATTCTTACCAGAGATGAAACTTTCGTATTGTCTTACCAGGTTGATCTTTCTTGAATCCTGGACTTCAGACGTTCCTTCATACTGAACACATATTGTGTCCCACATGGCTTTTGAGGATTTCAGGTTCATGACGGAATGGTAGACTTCGTCAGGAAGGGCCATGGATAGTATGGATCTGGCTTTTGTATCTATAGCCACTTTCTTCTTGTCTTCATCGGTCCAATGATGGATTTCCTTTGGAATCAGCCTTTCTGGAATAGCAGCTCTAGTTGCAGTGGCTGGAACGGCAGGATCAATCGTTACAGGGATGTGTGGACCGTTTTCAAGATAGTAAGGTATAGTAGGGTCTACACCTTCTAAGAAGAGTGTCATCCTATTTTTCCATAAGTTGAAGTTGTCTCTGGAAAATCTAGGGGGTTTTGCAAGAGAACCATTGTCGATATAGTGAGTGTTTGTGTTTGAGTTGGCCATTTTCAGATAATAGCAAGGAAGAGAAATATCTTAGATTAGATCTTGTTTATGAGATTAAACAAATCTGCTCTGATACCACTTGTTGGTCCCGAAAGGCTTAAACAAGTTTGTAGAAGGGGGGGGGGGGGGGGGGGTTGAATACAAACACACTATTTTACTTTTCTAAATTGTTTATTGATAAATCATTAACAATTTACAGCTTGTTGCGGAAACAAGATTAAGGATAAACCTAAATCTAAACAAGTTGGAACACTAAGGTTTTCTTGCACTAAGAAAGATAAGGAGATTACTAATAAAATCTTATCTTGAGAGATTTGAACTTGTCCAGAGTTAGCAAGTTACTTCAAATGAAGTGAGTTCATCTCTTTATATACTGCATGCATTTAATGTAATTCAGTATACACTTTACACGTGTCATCAGCGGATTGGTTGCATGTCATTGACCTTTGTTGACAACCTTAGTAGCCGCATGAATGAACAGTGTAGTATCAGAGTGGTTGTACGATTTCAGATTTTCGGAGGTTCTTTTCTGACATTTCGTACGGTGGCGTGCAAGGGAGGTTAAGACAAAAGTACTTTGTACGGAGGACTTCATGATCAGCTTTCGTTGATTCAGCGATTATCATTTACTATTCAGCAGATGATAAAGTTCAGCGATAGCTGAAGTCTTGTACTTGATACTTCACGTTGAGTGGACAAATCTGAGTCTTCGCTGATCCGCATCAGTTCATTAGGAGACTTGTCGCTGGTTCTTGAGCTTGATCTTCGACTTCAGCGTAGAACCTTTGTTGACGTGAATCTTGTCTTCAGGGATCATAAGTAAACAACTAACTTATCAGCGATCACCATAAGGACTGAACAGACTCAGCGATATGGTGAACAGTGTTCGCTGAATGTTTAATCTAAAAGTGCGAGAGTTCCTATCAGCAGTACTGTAAGATCTTAGTACTTATCAGCGATAGTGAAACTCTGATACATATTGTTTACTTACAATTTTCACTAAGTATTTAAGATAGGGTCATTATCAAATCACTGAGGGTTTAGATCAACACATACCATGAATCTCATGAACCCAAGGATAAAAGAGTCATTTCGATCATTCAGAACATTGATTCAGGAAAAGAAGTAAACACCCCCATATTTTTATCTGTCAAATCTATTCAAACAGACAAATTTATCCATACATGACTTAATGAAAAATTTGGTAAACAACCCCTAACTCCTGAGTGGTATCAACTAAGGCACGAGATGAGTCTGACGTCAAAAAAGAAACAGTAGTCGGTAGTAGAACGACGATCAATCAAATCGCCATCCCAATCAACAGTTGGGTAGCCCTTGTGAATCAAGGATGAGTTGGTAGAAAAGAATAATCCATGAAACATAGTACTTTGAAGTATCGCAACAAAGAACAATTGCATAATGATCTCAATAAGGAGCAGTCATGACTCACAATATGGACAACATATGCAAGATCCGTCGGATCACGAATGAGTGGTCCAAGACCAAGAGCAAGATGAAGATTGTACTCAATAGGTGTAAAACAGTTTTGCTGCCAGAGATATAGCACGAGATAAAAAGTCGGAAATGTACTTTACCTAGAATAAGAAATGTACTTTACCTAGAATAAGTACATACCCAACCGAAGTGTCTGAGAGGACCTCAAGGCCAAGAAAATAGTAGTGAGCACCAAGATCCTTCATCTCAAAGCAGGAGTTGAACAATGCTTTGAGGTGAACGATAGTTGTAATGTCCTTTGTTGTGATGATCAGTGACATACAACAGAAGAAGAATGGTACATGTTTTAGTGGTACGAGTAAAGGGCATGGGGTCATAATGACTATAAGGGTGCATTTGGTATGGTGGACAGGGTGGGACAGAACACACTTGTCCCATGTTTGGTGTGGTCATATGTGGGACAAACTAGAACTAGATAGGACAAGGATGTCCCTCCTCACCCCCTGGAACAAGATAGAACAACAACTATTTGACCAACATACCCTTCCAAAAAAAAACTAGGTCGCTCCACAGCTGAGTTCGTCTTTTCCGATTGCTCCCACGCGGCCACGCCTAATTTCGTCTTCTCCGATTACTCCCACGCCTGAGTTCGTCTTCTCCGATTGATCCCACGTCTGAGTTCGTCTTCTCCGACCCTAATGATTTCTTACACACAACAGGTTCTCGATTTACAGCCTTCTCCACCTCTGCTGTCAATTTCAGATTCTCGATTTCTCAATAGGTTCTTGCTTTCTCAACAGGTTCTCGATTACACAACAAGTTCGCGATCTCTCTCCCAGGTTTCGATTTTTTCCTCAAGTTTCGATCTCTCCTATCTCGATTCTGTTTTTTTCTCCTATCTAATCGATTATCAAAATCGATTATCTAAATCGATTTCTCTATTGTTTTGTATAACAAATTTGGTCAAGCTTTGTATACATAAATGGACCTTTTTGTAAACTCATGAACCTGTATCACTTATCACAACCCACATGAAATCTTGGGTTTTCAAATTGATTTAGATAAAAAAAACTCTTTTCATCATCATAAATTTTGTCAAGATTTCTCAATGAACCTGTTCTGCAAACTCATATATGTATGTGTAGTTTGCAAATGTGATTTTGGTCCAACTCATGGTTATTATTTGGTAAAAATAACACTAAATAAATCACTAGGGGTAAATTGGTCATTTAACCAATCATGTTCTGTCATGTCCCGTTCTGTTCATGTCTTACCAAACGCTGAACAGTTGTCCCGTCCTGTTTTGTCCCGTCCTGTTCTGTCATATCTTGTGGCGTACCAAACGCACCCTAATAGACTTCGCACCTGAACGACATATGCACAAGTTCGTGATTATCATTGTTAAACTACTCTCTTATCTCAACATGAACACTCCTATATGGAAACGATTAATGAAAAATTCCAAGCCCTTCAGTATGCTCAAACATGGGATTTTGTTCCTTCCATATCAATTATCTTTGCAAATGAGTTTACAAGATCAAGAGGTGTTAAGACACTGTTAACATAAACGAAACAGACTAAACTACAAACAAAAACAAACAATGGCTGTTAGAAAGGCTATGAAGGGACTACTAAGTGGGAGAACAATTAGCAAAAGGCAATCGAGTTATTATATATAGACTTTCGATTAAGTTTGATTAAAATCAAATGTGATATGATTTCTAATCTAGGTTGAGACATAGATGATATACATGTAGATATTTGATACCATATATGATCGAAACCTAGCTTAGACATCAATGGATAAGAAGAGAAATATACGAATCAAGATATACATAAAGACATAACTAGCCCTTGAATTATGGGAAAATACACAAGGGGTAAAAACGGACAATTACGAATCCAATGAATCTTACACAAAAATAAGGTCTGAAAATTGAAAATTGTAAGACGTATACAAATCTGACCTCTGTCTCGAAGAGTAACTAGAAGTCAAACATGTAACCCTAAAGAACAACATTAGGTAACTCAAGTAACATTTCACTAACAAGTGTTCACATAATTGATTAATTGTTCAATAAATAAAATAAAAACAACATTTGAAATGTACAACCAAGGGCTGCCAAGATGCTTGTTCTTATCTACCCTATAAGATCCTTTTACCTAACCAAGGTAGCATTTCTGGTTCAAACACACAATATGCTTCATGCTTGCAAACATGATTTTGTTGCAATTTTTCCATCTTCCATTTTGTTGCATACAACACCCACCCGATTTCCTCTCCTTCATGCGTTTCCCGTCTTTGAAATGTTGCCATGACTAGACTTTGGGACAGAAGTCTCGCGAGAACAATGAACTGCTTGAAATTCGACAATATCATCCTTTACATACTCGGTTCACCTATGGGGGTTTCAATCTTTTCCTGGTTGTTTTTAGCACAATAAATGGAACAGAATCAAGTTCTTGAAATCTTGAAAATGGTTCTACATTTAATTCAAGATCATGTTCCATGGCATTTACAACACCACGTTAGGCACTTAGGGGCTGTTTGGTTGGTTTTCCATTAAGTCATGTATGAATAAAGTTGTCTGTGTGGATTAATCTGTCTGTATAGATTGAAAAGGTTTTTGTTTGGGACGGTGTTTTCATATATAGAAGGACCATGTTTTTTAATTGAGAGAGACTGGTTTAGACAAAACTTGGCTTTCTACATAAAGCTCCCTCCTAAAAGCTTAATAAATAAGTCACTTTCTATATCATTAAGCCACCACCAAACAGTCATGTATAGCTAGTTGTCTGAATAAACTATGTGTCCCATTAAGCTCATTAAGCTACTAACAAACAGGCCCTTAATCCTTCCCAGATACATGGTGAAATGAAAAATGGACACCAGTTCATAAAGGGGAGCAAAGTCTTTTTCTCTCGTTTATACAGTTTTCTTACATTCTCCGTTTTGTGGAACCCACCTCCATTTCTCGCTCAACCAAGGTTGGTTGTTTTTTCATCCATACGGGTATCGTCAGATTTGTATACTTTCTGAACAGAAGTATTCTTGAACCACAACACTGTCAAAAAAGTTTACATTTTTCATGTTTTCGTTTCTATTTCAATCTGTTATTTATATTTATTTTTCATACTGTTGCTTATATTTTCTTTACTTAATGGTTTATCATTTGTACCTAATGTAATAATATTACATCTGCTTTTTTTTTAAATTTATCTAAGGTACTTTTTAATATTAATATAGTATAATTAAAAACAAATCTAACATTTATTTTATGGATTTAAACTTATATAGTTTTTGTTTTCTTTTAAAGTTCATCGCACATTTTTCATTTCATTAGATCCAACTTTCGACTTCCTGTCTCATTCATTCCTCTCGTACAGTAAAAATGAAATCCGAATGAAAATGTTAGATGATACTTAGGGGCTATTTGTTTACCTCTTAATAGTTCCATTAAGAGGCAACCCCTGAATCGTTAGAGGTGAATCTTGTTTGGCAAAAAAAAGTGTGCCTCTTAATGGTTCTAAAACCCTCTGAATGATTTTGTATCTTGGGTCTCCCTTAACCATTCAGAGCCGTAATTTCATTCTTAACAATTAACAAACAACCATATTTCATTTTGCACTATATTATAAGAGCCTCTTAATCATTCTGACCACTTAATCATCCTGCACTAAACCATTCAGCAACTGCCAAACAGCCCCTTAAGAAAGATGAGTCAAAAGTACCTTTCAAATATGAACTAATGAAAGAATCGTCTGCGACAACGAGAAGACCCAAGCTCTTCGTACTCGGCCTTGGTGACACACATTGCATCGAAATCCGGACTAGACGCCAGAAGCGATCCCCCTCGCCACACGCCCAATATGGGGCTGCACACACAAAACAAGTTTTTGCAATAAGTTTTATTTGGTGGGAAATCATAGAAAAGCAATGAAGTTTTGCAGAAAAATGATATTATTACTCTTCTTGGGTTGTTATTTTCACTTGGTAGACATCTGGAACAAGAGGGCGTAGCTCATTTTCTCTGCAGCCAAATAAAGCGAATCAAAATTGAGGTCCAATAAACTTGTGGAATGAATTCAAACATGAGGCAGGGCGAGGTGAAACTTACAGTCTTTTGGCAAAACCTGGAAATAATGTGCTTCCGCCGGTTAAAATGATACTGCAAAACCAGTTCCACATAAAACCAGAATTCAGACATGCAAACAAACAACAGTGGACCATGGAAGCTTTCAAAAAATTTCTTTTCCTTAGGGAGTTAGGGTACGTTTGGTATGATGGACAAGACAGGCATACAAAAACATCATGTCCCATGTTTGACACGACAATAGACTGGGACAGGATCTGAGTGCACAAAAAACAAACTTTTTTGTCCCACTAGAATAGGTGGAATAAATTTGGGAGATGATACAAGATTGGTACTATAATATGTTAATTAATACAAACAAGATAGTAAAGAAAAATTAAATAATATAATATGTTAATTAAAATTATTTAAAATTTATTATTATATATACACTATAAAGTTTGAATTTCTTAATAACAAATTTTAGAAAAAATCTACATTAACTTATGATTTTAAATAACCATTACATATAATATGAAAAAAATTGAATAATAATTAAAAAAAATAGTAATTGATAACTAAAATATGTTGACTAATATTAAAAATATATATATATATAAAAATAATTGATATGATTAACAATAATTCTAAATAATTAAAAATTAACATCAATGTATAATTAAAATTTAATTAAAAAAATTCAATTAATATTAGTAATAATTAAATTTTAATAACTAATATTTATTTATAATCAATAGTTAATAAATAATAATTAATATTAATGAGGGTATAATTGGAAAAGATCACAAAAAGCTCCTCATAAGCTACTCCAAGAAGCTTATCAATAAGCTACTCCAAGAAGCTTATCAATAAGCTACTCCAAGAAGCTTATCAATAAGCTACTCCAAGAAGCTTATCAATAAGCTACTCCAAGTAGCTTATCAATAAGCTAGCTTATGTCCATCCAAACATGTACCCAAAAAATAAGTTACCTTACAAGCAAGCTTATTTTTGCCAAACGATGCCTTAAACTACCCATGTCTCCCTAAAACCTTCCACAAACTCTTTCACCCACCTACCTCACTCTCTCCCATCTAGTCCAGTCCCATTTGCATACCACACACCCTTAAAAAACAAGTAGAAGACAAAATTTGGGGGACCGTCGTGACAATATGACATCTTTTGTGCTCTTACTCTCTTAGATAAGTGAGACCCAGAAAACAAATATATTAAATGACCTAATGGATGGCAATTAGCACATAAATGAATAGAATGCTACTCTGTTTAATCAATTAATACTATAACATGCAACACTACCTTTCGCCCGTCTAGTCACGTTTGCATACCACCCTTAAAAAGCATGTAGAAGACAAAATTTGGGGGACCCTCATGACATCTTTCATTCTCTTAGATAAGTGAGACCCAGAAAAGGAAAATATTAAATGACCATGCAACACTACAGGCTGTTTACTTTTTTTTACATTAAGCCCTGTATGGGTTAAGTTATCTGTATGTGTGAGGGACAGGAGACCAATGGGTTTGAGGAGGCAAAGAGCGGGTTGTATTTTTTTATGGGCATTTCTGGTATTAATTTGTTTGAGATGACTTAAAGGGAATTAATGAGGGGTTCTGGCTTATTCCATATAGCCATTTTAGCTTAATGGCTTAATGATTAAGCCGCAAAGAAACATTCATGTATAGCTGAGCGAATAATTCGCCCAGACCATTAAGCCCATTAAGCTGTAAGTAAACAGCCCCTACCTTTCGTACAGCACAGGATGAAGATGAGGATGGCAAGAATTAACAGCACGGACAATACATTCCGCCAGTCCAGCTTGGTTCATTCCTGCATTAATTATCAACAATCGGATGCCACTTTTTAACTAAAATAACCTGAAGAGTCTCTTCCCTATCCAATAGAAACATATAAAAGCAACACAAACCCAAATCAGCAGGACGGAAGATCATCTCTGGGACAAGAAACCGCTCATTGCTCAAGCTGAATTCCTGTTTTTTGATACGTCAAATTGCGATTAAGTGGTCTAATCAATATAAGACTAATCTTTAGACAAAGTGTAGCAAATATAATACATTTTTCGTAAGATCAACTTTACTCCTTTCTGATGGTTTGCTTTTAACTTCCGTTTGATCAGCTTCATCGGTTCCTTCCAAGAGTGGGAGTTCACCATCCTCAGATAATTTAAGACATCTTTGTGCTTCAACAGGATCCTTTACGAATCCCTTTGTATGTGTGATACCATCAGGAAGCACATATGTGCACCTAAAGTAATTGTCATTTCCACGTCTCCTGTAAATGACATAAGAAAACGAAGATAGCAGGATGAAGAAAATTAAAGATTCAGTACATGGTTTATATACCCTGATGAAAAATCATTTCAATTATACATAGGAAATCATTTCAAGAACTTACAATTTGACTTTTGAATCAAATTTATTGCATTCAAAGTCGAAAATGATATAGGTTATGCTAAAAAGAATTACACCAAATGTTTTCCGATTATAGAAAATGTTATATAACATGAAATCAAGTTATCATAAATTAAACAAAAATCAAAGAACTCCCATTAATTTTGAACTTGAAAGTTCATCAATTTGACCTCAAAAGTCAGATTGTGTATCTTTATACTTTATTTGGGAAGTACTATAACTGCATCTTGTATAACAAATGATCTACCAAAATATTTCAAATTAACCAACAATGAATCAAAATGAATAAACCCTAATTACATTGTTGCAGAAACTCACAAAATGAAGTTCTCACCTAGCGATCTGCAAATCGCGAGCAACGTCGGCTGAAACAAAGCATAATTTCTCCTTGACATCATCCATCAAGAAAGTTTCATCCGTCACATTGATAGACCGATAACTCACCAATTCTTTCAAGTAATTCGTCAACGCCTTCCCGCCCAAATCCATCCTCTTAACGCCGTAATTCACCGTGAAATTCTGAAACACCGGAGCCGCATGAGTGAAACTAAATCCTACGTCCACCACAAGGCTACATTGCGCCTTCGACACGACGTCGTAAGGGCGTCTACTGGCCTCATACAAGTGAACCAAAGACGGTGAATCGGAAACGAACAATGATTTGAAATTGAACTCCTCGAATACTATTTCGTCAGTAGCGCGTTGGATTGAAGGGAGGTTGAATAAGGGTTCGGTGAGGAGTAGTGAGGAGGAGGAAGGTGTAATGTGGAGGAGAGAAGAGAAGATGTGTGACCAGATGGTGGATTGAAGTTCTTGATTAATGAGGTAACCGCGGTCGAAGGGACGGCGGAGAACGGCGGACGTTAGGTCTTCCGTTGGAGATAGAAGTTGGTCCGCTAGTAGAAACTTCTTAGAGGAAAGAGGACGAGCAGTGCAGTTTGGGACAACGGCCGTTGGATCACGTTCGCCGCCGATACCTGCCTTGATTAGGCCGCCGCCGTTGTCGAGAACTACCACCACGTTCGACGCCATTGTTTTGCGCCACCGGTTTCAAGTGAAGCTGTGAAGTTGCAGCACTGCCTATGAAGCTGCACACGTGTTTTTAACGTGAAAACAGACTGCATATTTACCTCAAAAAACCGTCAATCCCGCCCCGACCAATCCAACCGGCTAACAACCCAACCCGTCCAACCACCAAACTTATAGGGTTGAAATTGGCCAACCCAAACCACCAACCCATCTTGGAGTGTGCATCGGTCGGGTCGGGTTGGTTCAGGCCCAAAAACGACAGACCAAATTGGGTTTCGGGCGGAGGGTTTAGACCCCGAAACCCGTCCATAACACATTTCGGGTTTCGGGTGGAATCGGGTTCGGTCGGGTTACGGTCGGGTCAGTCACAAACAAACGGTTAACACAAAACACATAAATCAAACAAGAAATCAAACAATTCCTACTTGATTAACAACAAATAACAACCATTCAGATTTCAGAAATCAAACAGAAACTTCCTCATGGTGACTTCGTGAGCTTAGAACTTATAAGTTAGAACATAGAAGAACTTAGTCACTTACAAATCAGAAACGATGGTTTGAGTCTTGAGAAGTGAGAAATTTCGATCCTAAAATTAGGGCAAAGCCAGAAACCTTCGTCCAAATCGACCCTTCGTAGTTCGTCCGTCCTCTACAGTCTACTCCCCTTCGGCCCTTCGTGTCGTGGCTTCGTCCAATCGCAACCTTCGTGACTTCGTGGTGAAAGATTTTGGCTCAAACCTTCGTGCCTTCGTGGAATCGTGAAGAACTGAAGATGAAATTAGAGGGTGTTTGGGATTGCTTTTTTTAGTTCAAAAGTGCTTTTGCCTAAAAAGTGCTTATTGACTTATTGCTTTTGGAAAAGGAGTTTTTAAAAAAGTGTTTGGATTAGCTTTTGTGGTAGAAAAAGTCAATAAGTCAATAAGTTATTTTTTAAAAAGTGTTTGGCTTAACTTATACATGTAAAATGACCAAAAAGGACATCTCTATTTTTAGACAAAAATAATATTTTTTTTAACAAATATTTTTTTTAACAAATAAGTTATTTTTAGACAAAAAATATTTTTTTTAAAAAATATTTTTTTTACAAATATATAATATAATAAAATTTATTATATAAAAAAAATATAATAAAAAGAAGGTTATTTTTGTAATTTTGAACTCAAGAAGCTGTTTTCAAATCCAAAAGTCAAGAATTCCTGACTTTTGAAAAATCACGTTTGCAAGGGAAATGAAAAGGAGTTTCAAAAGCACTTTTGAATTTGCCAAACACCATTTTTAACTTATTGGCTTCTTGAGAAGCCAATAAGTCAATAAGCACTTTTAAAACACACTCCCAAACACCCTCTTAGCTGGGTTTTCACTTTTCAGTTTGAGATAAGAATGAGAAAGAGAAACAAATCGCAGCCTTGTCAAATGTCAATAACCCTAAAAAGTAAAAAGACATTTATTAAATTTAAAAAACAAGTAACCCATTTAAAACTTCGGGTTTCGGGCGGGTTTGGGTTTAGATAACCCAACCCAACCCGATCCGAAATATCCGAGATAAAGAATCGGGTCCGGGTAACTTCGGGTATCGGACTGTCGGGTGAGCCAAAATCGGGGTTTTCGGGTTTCGGATCGGTCGGGTTCCTCGGGTTTTTTGGGTTTTGCTCACCCCTAAACCCATCTTTAATATTTATTATTTTAATAAAATTATATTTATATATGTTATATTTGCATCATTATAAATTATAGTCCAAAAAGTAAATGCATATATATGTATATATAGTTTTACGCTAATATACATTTTACAGCCAAAAATTAACTGTATGTGTTATTAGTTCAATCAATATATATATTAAAAGAGAAAACCACAAAAGATGATGTGGCACTCTAAGATTTGAGTATTCTATATTTCTTGAATGGAGAATGATTTTTGTCTATCCCACATTGATGAAGATATGGAAAATGACAATTGATGTTAGGTATATGAAAGGAGGTTGAGATGTCTATGTTTCAACTCATGGGTTGGATCCTCTTGGCTAATCCTCTAAAACTTATGTTGTTGGTTCATGTTGGATAACCCTCCAAATCATGGGGTTGGTTTATTTTTCCAACCCTCTTTTTGAAAAAAAAGTTAATCTATATAGAAAAAATATCAATATTTTATATTAAAAGAAAAATCAAGAAAAATGAGTTTGGCTTCATTAAATTTTGAGTATTCCTTAAACATCGAAATGTGATTGTGGTTTGCTTATCCTACATTGGTTTGAAGAAGGAAAAGTGAATGTTGAAAGTGTGTTTATAAATCAATATCAATATATATATAAAAAAACCAAAGATAATGACGTGACACTCTAAAATTTGAGTATTCTATATTTCTTGGATGAAGAATGATTTTTTGTCTATCCCACATGCCACATTGATGAAGAAATGGAAAAATGACAATTGATGTTAAGTATATGAAAGGAGGTTGAGATGTCTATGTTTCAACTCATGGGTTGAATCCTTTTGGCTAATCCTCTAAAACTTATGTTGTTGGTTCATGTTGGATAACCCTCCAAATCATGGGGTTGATTTATTTTTTTCCAACCTTTTTTTTTGAAAAAAAAGTTAATCTATAAAGAAAAATATAAATATTTTATATTTAAAGAAAAACTTAGAAAAATGACTTTGACTTCATAAGATTTTGAGTATTCCTCAAACATCGAAATGTGATTGTGTTTGTTTATCCCACATTGGTTTGAAGAGGAAAAGTGAATGTTGAAAGTGTGTTTATAAAAGGAAGAATACATTCTTTTGTAGCAAATCATGTTGTTGACTCAAATGAGTAAACACTCTTTTTTACAAAATACTTTTCTTTAAATCTTAAAATGTAGTTAAGTTAACTTATCCCACATTGGCGAGAAAAAAAATAAAAGTAAGATCCAATGATAAAAAAAATCTTGAAATGTGGTTAAGATCCAATGATGTGCCACTCTAAGGTTTGAGAATTCTATTTTTCTTGGATAGAGAATGATTTTTGTCTATCCCACATTGATGTAGAGATGGAAAAATTGACAATTGATGTTAGGTATATGAAAGGAGGTTGAAATGTCTATGTTTCAACTCATGGGTCGGATCCTCTTGGCTAATCCTCTAAAACTTATGTTGTTGGTTCATGTTGGATAACCCTCCAAATCACGAGGTTGGTTTATTTTTTCCAACGCTCTTTTTGAAACAAAAAAGTTAATCTATAAAAAAATCTTTATCTTTATATATTATATATATATATATATAAGTAAGATCCAATGATAATGATGTGACACTTTAAGATTTGAGTATTATATATTTCTTGGATGGAGAATGATTTTTGTCTATCCCACATTGATGGAGAGATGGAAAATTGACAATTGATGTTAGGTATATGAAAGGAGGTTGAGATGTCTATGTTTCAACTCATGGGTTGGATAATCCTCTAAAACTTATGTTGTTGGTTCATGCTGGATAACCCTTCAAATCACGGGGTATGTTTATTTTTTCCAACGCTCTTTTTGAAAAAAAAAATTAATCTATAAAGAAAAAATATTAATATTTTATATTAAAAGAAAAACCAATGAAAAATGATTTTGGCTTCATAATATTTTGAGTATTCCTCAAACATCGAAATGTGATTGTGTTTGCTTATCCCACATTGGTTTGAAGAAGGAAAAGTGAATGTTGCAAGTGTGTTTATAAAAGGAGGAATACATTCTTTTGTAGCAAATCATGTTGTTGGCTCAAATGAGTAAACACTCTTTTTTTACAAATTACTTTTTTTAAATCTTAAAACGTGGTTAAGTTAACTTATCCCACATTGGTAAGATGAAAAATAATTGAAAGATGAAAATATATATATATATATATATATATATATATATAAATATATATATAAAAGTAAGATCCAGTAATAAAAAAAAAGTAAATTTTGAAATGTGGTTAAGATCTAATGATGTGGCACTCTAAGATTTGAGTATTATATATTTCTCGGATGGAGATTGATTTTTGTCTATCCCATATTGATGTAGAGATGGAAAATTGACAATTGATGTTAGGTATATAAAAGGAGGTTAAGATGTCTATGTTTCAACTCATGGGTTGGATCCTCTTGGCTAATCCTCTAAAACTTATGTTGTTGGTTCATGTTGGATAACCCTCCAAATCACGGGGTTGGTTTATTTTTTCCAACTCTTTTTTTGAAAAAAAAAAGTTAATCTATAAAGAAAAAATGTCAATATTTTATAATAAAAGAAAAATCAAGAAAAATGACTTTGGCTTCATACGATTTTGAATATTCCTCAAACATCGAAATGTGATTGTGTTTGCTTATCTCACATTGGTTTGAAGAAGTAAAAGTGAATGTTGAAAGTGTGTTTATAAAAGGAGGAATACATTCTTTTGTAGCAAATCATGTTGTTGGCTCAAATGAGTAAACACTCTTTTTTTACAAAATACTTTCTTTAAATCTTGAAATGTGGTTAAGTTAACTTATCCCACGTTGATGAGATAAAAAATAATTGAAAAATGAAAATCTTTATATATATAAAAGTAAGATTCAATGATAATGATGTGACATTCTAAGATTTGAGTATTCTATATTTCTTGGATGAAGAATGATTTTTGTCTATCCCACATTGATGGAGAGATGGAAAATTGACAATTGATGTTAGGTATATGAAAGGAGGTTGAAATGTCTATGTTTCAACTCATGGGTTGGATCTTCTTGGCTAATCCTCTAAAACTTATGTTGTTGGTTCATGTTGGATAACCCACCAAATCACAGGGTTGGTTTATTTTTTCCAACGCTCTTTTTGAAAAAAAGTTAATCTTTAAAGAAAAATCTTTATCTTTATATTATATATATATAAGTAAGATCCAATGATAATGATGTGACACTCTTAAGATTTGAGTATTATATATTTCTTGGATGGAGAATGATTTTTGTCCATCCCACATTGATGGAGAGATGAAAAATTGACAATTGATATTAAGTATATGAAAGGAGGTTGAGATGTCTATGTTTCAACTCATGGCTTGGATCCTCTTGGCTAATCCTCTAAAACTTATGTTATTGGTTCATGTTGGATAACCCTCCAAATCACGGGGTTGGTTTATTTTTTTCCAACGCTCTTTTTGAAAAAAAGTTAATCTATAAAGAAAAAATATCAATATTTTATATTAAAAAAAACCAAGAAAAATGACTTTGGCTTCATAAGATTTTGAGTATTCCTCAAACATCGAAATGTGATATTGTTTGCTTATCCCACATTGGTTTGAAGAGGGAAAAGTGAATGTTGCAAGTGTGTTTATAAAAGGAGGAATACATTCTTTTGTAGCAAATCATGTTGTTGGCTCGAATTAGTAGGAATACATTTTTTTGTAGCAAATCATGTTGTTGTCTCAAATAGATTATCATCGCCAAGCAACGTGCGGGCCTAACACTAGTTAACTATTAAGCCCAAAGCCCAAACTCAATCAACCTAGGTCAAGGAAATTTTACACGACTCAGACTTGTTGATCACTTGCTCCGTCGTCCCTAGCTCCGTCGTCCCTAACTCCTCATTCCCAATTTAGTTCGATTACTCTTGGAATCATTTTTAAAAAAACAATCTAGATGTGTTTGTAATTATTGTAGAAAAGATTATGATTATGACATTATTGTTTAGTTTGCCTACTACCAATAACTTTGTTGGGTATATTTTTAGTCTTATTTGTCGTATTTCAGTCGTGAACTTTATGTTTATTTTTAACCCGCCAACCCGCCTAACCGCAATGGTTGTGATGTGTTATACTTTTGAATGAGTTGGGTTCGGTTGAAAATTTTCAAACTGGCATAATTACGTATTTACGTTGGGTTGTAAAAATGCCAAAAACCGACCAACCGAACCCGCGTACACCCCTATCAATAACCTTAACCTCAATTACATAGATATTTACATAATTGCCACTCTGATTAATTCTCCGTCATTCAAATAAAAAATCGCAGTAGAAATTTGACGCCATTGCAGAGACCTTTTCTTTCTCTCCCTCTCTCTTCCCCCTTTCTCTTAATTTTCCTTTTCAATCATCATCACACTAAATTAGGGTTTGCAATGAATTCGGTGAGTGATTTTTAGAGACTTAAGGTATTGAATTCAACGTCAGAATTAAACAGGCGCTTCTAGATCTGCTATAATCCTTCGATCGATTCGATGCGCATTTAGTGAGATCGGGTAATTCAGAATTTTCTACTATGTTTGAAGTGTCATGATTGCTGCTATCAATCTTAATTGAACAAGTGAGAAATTACTACCTTAATCCACTAATCCACATTGAAAATGATTCCTCTGTAATTTAATAATTTGTATGTTCGTCGTTCTACTTAGATTACTAACAACTTCTGCTATTTTTTGTAAGTTCATGAAGTTTTCTAGAAGATGTGGTTTATGATTATTATTGTGAGTGTATAGATATTCAGCAGAATAGATGCAGAATTTAAGGATTTTGTATTTATTTAAGTTTCTCCTTATCGTTATTATGAATAACTGAACCTACTTCGTATTGCTTATAGTTAAACATGTTTGTGGTCATTTAGATTTTAGCATAAAGCTTTTGGTGCTCTTCAAGGAAAAACAATTTTGCTGGTACTTTTCTCTATCAGCGAAAGTATCTCTTTCAAGACATATGAGGTGTTGGTTTTTTTTATTCTAAGTTAAAGCAATTTTGTTGGTCCTTTTCTCTAATAAGAAAGTTGTACTTTAAGTTTGCAAATGCAAAAAGGAATACATTAAAAACTTTGCATAAATGAGTGATTTTGGATAATGGATGGCAAGTAAGATGGTTTATTTTGCATTTATGTTTGCACTGTTAGAGTTATATTTGTATATATGAATAGTACAAGGGCTAGTCTGTAATTACTGTAACTTAGGCTGTATAAATAGATCTCTTAGCTTTCATAATTATGTTAATCTTCCTCTTTGTAATTGCTCTCCAATATATGAAAAGCCTTGGCCGATTCAGCCACATCTCTCTCAAGTCTATCATCTGTTAATCGATTCTCCAATTCTAACATGGTATCAGAGCTTTAGGTATGTCTCACCAATCCTTCTGATTACTTGTCTTGTTCATTTTTCATTGTTATCGTTTTTCAATCTGCTATTTTGCTCGTACCTTTTGTCGAATCGCTACACTCCAAAAACCCTAGTTTCGGTACTGCCTCTACTTCCGAAACTGCCTTGTTTCCGGAACTGCTTCTTACGGTACTGCTCTCACATATCCGAAACTGCTTATCGTATCTCTCTTAGAACTACGGAACAGCTTCACTTACGGAACCGAACCTGTTTCATTCATTCCGGAACTGCTTCATTCTGACTCCGTATCTGGTTTATTTTCTAATTCCGGAACTGATTTCGCATACACACTCCGGAACAGCCTCAAAATTCCGGATCCTATTTTGTTATCTCGATTCCGGATCTGGTCTTTGGTCTCGATTCCGGGTCTGATTTTGTCCTAAAATTCCGGAACTGCTTCTAAATTCCGGAACACAAATTTTTTTGGAACTGTTTCTTCATTCCAGAACCTGCTTCCTGTTAATTCCGGAACATTCACTTCCGAAACTGCTTGCTCTGAACTTTCGGAACCTTAAAATTCCGATTCTGGTCTCCCTTTGCTTCACTTCCGAATCTTATCTCTCGATTACCTAACTTCGAAACTCGCATCACGTTTTCTCCAATTCCGGATCTTTATTGATTCCGGAACTCTGAAACACCGGAGCCGCATGAGTGAAACTAAACCCTACGTTCACCACAAGGCTACACTGCGCCTTCGACATGACGTCGTAAGGGCATCTACTGGCCTCATACAAGTGAACCAAACACGGTGAATCGAAAACGAACAATGATTTAAAATTGAACTCCTCGAATACTATTTCGTCAGTAGCGCGTTGGAGTGAATGGAGGTTGAATAAGGGTTCGGTGAGGAGTAGTGAGGAGGAGGAAGGTGTAATGTGGAGGAGAGAAGAGAAGATGTGTGACCAGATGGTGGATTGAAGTTCTTGATTAATGAGGTAACCGCGGTCGAAGGGACGGCGGAGAACGACGGAGGTTAGGTCTTCTGTTGGAGATAGAAGTTGGTCCGCTAGTAGAAATTTCTTAGAGGAAAGAGGACGAGCAGTGCAGTTTGGGACAACGGCCGTTGTCACACGTTCGCCGCCGATACCTGCCTTGATTAGGCCGTCGCCGTTGTTGAGAACTACCACCATGTTCGACGCCATTGTTTTGCGCCACCGGTTTCAAGTGAAGCTGTGAAGTTGCAGCACTGCCTATGAAGCTGCGCACGTGTTTTTAACGTTAAAACATACTGCATATTTACTTCAAAAAACCGTCAATCCCGCCCCGACCAAGCCAACCGGCTAACAACCCAACCCGTCCAACCGCCAAACTTATAGGTTGAAATTGGCCGACCCAAACCACCAACCCATCGTTAATATTTATTATTTTAATAAAATTATATTTATATATATTATATTTGCATCACTATAAATTATAGTCCAAAAGTTAAATGCATACATATATATACAGTTTTACGCTAATATACATTTTACAGCCAAAAATTAACTGTATGTGTTATTAGTTCAATTAACTATTAAGCCCAAAACCCAAACTCAATCAACCTAGGTCAAGGAAATTTTACACGACTCAGCCTTGTTGATCACTTGCTCCGTCGTCCCTAACTCCTCATTCCCAATTTAGTTCGATTACTCTTGGAATCATTTTTCAAAAAAAATAAATTTAGATGTTTTTGTAATTATTGTAGAAAAGATTATGATTATGACATTATTGTTTAGCTTTCCTACTACCAATAACTTTGTTGGGTATATTTTTAGTCTTATTTGTCGTATTTCAGTCGTGAACTTTGTGTTTATTTCTAACCCGTCAACCCGCCTAACCCGCAATGGTTGTGTTGGGTTATACTTTTGAATGAATTGGGTTCGGTTGAAAATTTTCAAACTGGCATAATTGCGTTGGGTTATAAAAATGCCAAAATCGACCAACCGAATCCGCGTACACCCCTATCAATAACCTTAACCTCAATTACATAGATATTTACATAATTGCCACTATGATTAATTATCCGTCATTCAAATAAAAAATCGCAGTAGAAATTTGACGCCATTGCAGAGACCTTTTCTTTCTCTCCCTCTGTCTTCCCCCTTTCTGTTAATTTTCCTTTTCAATCATCATCACACTAAATTAGGGTTTGCAATGAATTCGGTGAGTGATTTTTAGAGACTTAAGGTATTGAATTCAACATCAGAATCAAACAGGCGCTTCTAGATCTGCTATAATCCTTCGATCGATTCGATACGCATTTAGTCAGATCAGGTAATTCAGAATTTTCTACTATGTTTGAAGTGTCATGATTGTTGTTATCAATCTTAATTGAACAAGTGAGAAATTACTACCTTAATCCAGTAATCCACATTGAAAATGATTCCTCTGTAATTTCATAATTTGTATGTTCGTCGTTCTACTTAGATTACTAACAACTTCTGCTATTTTTTGTAAGTTCATGAAGTTTTCTAGAAGATGTGGTTTATGATTATTATTGTGAGTGTATAGATATTCAGCAGAATAGATGCAGAATTTAAGGATTCTGTATTTATTTAAGTTTCTCCTTATCGTTATTATGAATAACTGAACCTACTTCGTATTGCTTATAGTTAAACATGTTTGGGGTCATTTAGATTTTAGCATAAAGCTTTTGGTGCTCTTCAAGGAAAAACAATTTTGCTGGTACTTTTCTCTATCAGTGAAAGTATCTCTTTCAAGACATATGAGGTGTTTTTTTTTAAGTTAAAGCAATTTTGTTGGTCCTTTTCTCTAATAAGAAAGTTGTACTTTAAGTTTGCAAATGCAAAAAGGAATACATTAAAAACTTTGCATAAATGAGTGATTTTGGATAATGGATGGCAAGTAAGATGGTTTATTTTGCATTTATGTTTGCACTGTTAGAGTTATATTTGTATATATGAATAGTACAAGGGCTAGTTTGTAATTAATGTAACTTAGGCTGTATAAATAGATCTCTTAGCTTTCATAATTATGTTAATCTTCCTCTTTGTAATTGCTCTCCAATATATGAAAAGCCTTGGCCGATTCAGCCACATCTCTCTCAAGTCTATCATCTGTTAATCGATCCTCCAATTCTAACATGGTATCAGAGCTTTAGGTATGTCTCACCAATCCTTCTACTTACTTGTCCTGTTCATTTTTCATTGTTATCGTTTTTCAATCTGCTATTTTGCTCGTACCTTTTGTCGAATCGCTACACTCCGAAAACCCTAGTTTCGGTACTGCCTCTACTTCCGGTACTGCTCTCACATATCCGGAACTACTTCTTCCGGTACTGCTCTCACATATCCGGAACTGCTTATCGTATCTCTCTTAGAACTCCAGAACAGCTTCACTTACGGAACCGAACCTGTTTCATTCATTCCGGAACTGCTTCATTCTGACTCCGGATCTGATTTATTTTCTAATTCCGGAACTGATTTCGCATACACACTCCGGAACAGCCTCAAAATTTTGGATCCTATTTTGTTATCTCGATTCCGGATCTGGTCTTTGGTCTCGATTCCAGATCTGCTTTTGTCCTAAAATTCCAGAACACAAATTTTTTCGGAACTGTTTCTTCATTCCAGAACCTGCTTCCTGTTAATTCCGGAACATTCACTTCCGGAACTGCTTGCTCTGAACTTTCGGAACCTTAAAATTCCGGTTCTAGTCTCCCTTTGCTTCACTTCCGGATCTTATCTCTCGATTACCTAACTTCGAAACTCGCATCACGTTTTCTCCAATTCCGGATCTTTATTGATACCGGAACTCTGAAACACCGGAGCCGCATGAGTGAAACTAAACCCTACGTCCACCACAAGGCTACACTGCGCCTTCGACACGACGTCGTAAGGGCGTCTACTGGCCTCATACAAGTGAACCAAAAACGGTGAATCGGAAACGAACAATGATTTGAAATTGAACTCCTCGAATACTATTTCGTCAGTAGCGCGTTGGATTGAAGGGAGGTTGAATAAGGGTTCGGTGAGGAGTAGTGAGGAGGAGGAATATGTAATGTGGAGGAGAGAAGAGAAGATGTGTGACCAGAGATTGAAGTTCTTGATTAATGAGGTAACCGCGATCGAAGGGACGGCGGAGAACGACGGAGGTTAGGTATTCCGTTGGAGATAGAAGTTGGTCCGCTAGTAGAAATTTCTTAGAGGAAAGAGGACGAGCAGTGCAGTTTGGGACAACGGCCGTTGGATCACGTTCGCCGCCAATACCTGCCTTGATTAGGCCATTGCCGTTGTCGAGAACTACCACCACGTTCGACGCCATTGTTTTGCGCCACCGATTTCAAGTGAAGCTGTGAAGTTGCAGCACTGCCTATGAAGCTGCGCACGTGTTTTTAACGTGAAAACAGACTGCATATTTACCTCAAAAAACCGTCAATCCCGCCCCAACCAAGCCAACCGGCTAACAACCCAACCCTTCCAACCGCCAAACTTATAGGTTGAAATTGGCCGACCCAAACCACCAACCCATCGTTAATATTTATTATTTTAATAAAATTATATTTATATATATTATATTTGCATCACTATAAATTATAGTCCAAAAATTAAATGCATATATATATATATATATATATATATATATATATATATATATATAGGCTGGGTATCTTTTGCAAACCAGTGTATTTGTACAAACTCGTACAAACCATACCTACCTTTATGATTTTGTAAATTTGGCTTCATGAATATATTTATATATATTTTGGCTTCATGAATATATAATTTGGCTTCATGAATATATCATTTGGCATTTTTAACTAATTTTTTTCGGTGGAGCGCTAAAATACCCTTATTTTTGTAAAAAAATTAGTTAAAAATGCCAAATGATATATTCATGAAGCCAAATTATATATTCATGAAGCCAAAATATATATATATATATATATATATATTCATGAAGCCAAATTTACAAAATCATGAAGGTAGGTATGGTTTGTACGAGTTTGTACAAATACACTGGTTTGTAAAAAATACCACCCCTATATATATATATATAGTTTTACGCTAATATACATTTTACACCCAAAAACTAACTATATGTGTTATTAGTTCAATTAACTATTAAGCCCAAAACCCAAACTCAATCAACCTAGGTCAAGGAAATTTTACACGACTCAGCCTTGTTGATCACTTGCTCCGTCGTCCCTAACTCCTCATTCCCAATTTATTTTGATTACTCTTGGATTCATTTTTCAAAAAAAAATAATTCTTGATGTTTTTGTAATTATTGTAGAAAAGATTATGATTATGACATTATTGTTAGCTTTCCTACTACCAATAACTTTGTTGGGTATATTTTTAGTCTTATTTGTCGTATTTCAGTCATGAACTTTGTGTTTATTTCTAACCCGCCAACCCACCCCAACCCGCCTAACCCGCAATGGTTGTGTTGGGTTATACTTTTGAATGAGTTGGGTTCGGTTGAAAATTTTCAAACTGGCATAATTGCGTTGGGTTGTAAAAATGTCATAAACCGACCAACCGAACCCGCGTACACCCCTATCAATAACCTTAACCTCAATTACATAGATATTTACATAATTGCCACTCTGATTAATTCTCCGTCATTCAAATAAAAAATCGCAGTAGAAATTTGACTCCATTGCAGAGACCTTTTCTTTCTCTCCCTCTGTCTTCCCCCTTTCTGTTAATTTTCCTTTTCAATCATCATCACACTAAATTAGGGTTTGCAATGAATTCGGTGAGTGATTTTTAGAGACTTAAGGTATTGAATTCAACATCAGAATCAAACAGGCGCTTCTAGATCTGCTATAATCCTTCGATCGATTCGATACGCATTTAGTCAGATCAGGTAATTTAGAATTTTCTACTATGTTTGAAGTGTCACGATTGCTGTTATCAATCTTAATTGAACAAGTGAGAAATTACTACCTTAATCCAGTAATCCACATTGAAAATGATTCCTCTGTAATTTCATAATTTGTATGTTCGTCGTTCTACTTAGATTACTAACAACTTCTGCTATTTTTTGTAAGTTCATGAAGTTTTCTAGAAGATGTGGTTTATGATTATTATTGTGAGTGTATAGATATTCAGCATAATAGATGCAGAATTTAAGGATTCTGTATTTATTTAAGTTTCTCCTTATCGCTATTATGAATAACTGAACCTACTTCGTATTGCTTATAGTTAAACATGTTTGTGGTCATTTAGATTTTAGCATAAAGCTTTTGGTGCTCTTCAAGGAAAAACAATTTTGCTGGTACTTTTCTCTATCAGCGAAAGTATCTCTTTCAAGACATATGAGGTGTTGGTTTTTTTTATTTTAAGTTAAAGCAATTTTGTTGGTCCTTTTCTCTAATAAGAAAGTTGTACTTTACGTTTGCAAATGCAAAAAGGAATACATTAAAAACTTTGCATAAATGAGTGATTTTGGATAATGGATGGCAAGTAAGATGGTTTATTATGCATTTATGTTTGCACTATTAGAGTTATATTTGTATATATGAATAGTACAAGGGCTAGTCTGTAATTACTGTAACTTAGGTTGTATAAATAGATCTTAGCTTTCATAATTATGTTAATCTTCCTCTTTGTAATTGCTCTCCAATATATGAAAAGCCTTGGCCGATTCAGCCACATCTCTCTCAAGTCTATCATCTGTTAATCGATTCTCCAATTCTAACATGGTATCAGAGCTTTAGGTATGTCTCACCAATCCTTCTGATTACTTGTCCTGTTCATTTTTCATTGTTATCGTTTTTCAATCTGCTATTTTGCTCGTACCTTTTGTCGAATCGCTACACTCTGAAAATCCTAGTTTCGGTACTGCCTCTACTTCCGAAACTGCCTTGTTTCCGGAACTGCTTCTTCCGGTACTGCTCTCACAAATCCGGAACTGCTTATCGTATCTCTCTTAGAACTCCGGAACAGCTTCACTTACGGAACCGAACCTGTTTCATTCATTCCGGAACTGCTTCATTCTGACTCCGGATCTGATTTATTTTCTAATTCCGGAACTGATTTCGCATACACACTCCGGAACAGCCTCAAAATTCTAGATCCTATTTTGTTATCTTGATTCCGGATCTGGCCTTTGGTCACGATTTCAGATCTGCTTTTGTCCAAAAATTCCGGAATTGCTTCTAAATTCCGGAACACAAATTTTTTCGGAACCGTTTCTTCATTCCAGAACCTGCTTCCTGTTAATTCCGGAACATTCACTTCCGGAACTGCTTGCTCTGAACTTTCGGAACCTTAAAATTCCGGTTCTAGTCTCCCTTTGCTTCACTTCCGGATCTTATCTCTCGATTACCTAACTTCGAAACTCGCATCACATTTTCTCCAATTCCGGATCTTTATTGATTCCAGAACTCTGAAACACCGGAGCCGCATGAGTGAAACTAAACCCTACGTCCACCACAAGGCTACACTGCGCCTTCGACACGACGTCGTAAGGGCGTCTACTGGCCTCATACAAGTGAACCAAAGACGGTGAATCGGAAACGAACAATGATTTGAAATTGAACTCCTCGAATACTATTTCGTCAGTGGCGCGTTGGATTGAAGGGAGGTTGAATAAGGGTTCGGTGAGGAGTAGTGAGGAGGATGAATATGTAATGTGGAGGAGAGAAGAGAAGATGTGTGACCAGATGGTGGATTGAAGTTCTTGATTAATGAGGTAACCGCGGTCGAAGGGACGACGGAGAACGACGGAGGTTAGGTCTTCCGTTGGAGATAGAAGTTGGTCCGCTAGTAGAAATTTCTTAGAGGAAAGAGGACGAGCAGTGCAGTTTGGGACAACGGCCGTTGGATCACGTTCGCCGCCGATACCTGCCTTGATTATGTAACGTCCCAAAAATTACAAGGAATTTAAATTTTTAGAATAACATTTCATTAATAAAAACTCATTAAATAATTCAAACGTTTCGCTTGTAACCCAATCATTAATATTCTCTAGAACAGTAAACAGCGGAATAAACGTTTTAAATTAAAAGTCGTAAAAGTAATCAGCTCTTCACGCGCGCCAGTGTGTACTCGTCACGCCTTGGAGCCACTCGTACCTGAAACCACAAATTATTGGGAAAGGGTAAGCACGAAGCTTAGTGAATTCAACCACCATAAATAACACAATTATTCCACACTACCCCTAAAACAGATAGTTGCACATAAATAAGCATACAGGTCTACGAACAAATCATAAACATGCATACCTACACCATCCCACCTAAAAGGCATACGTCGGTCCCACCGACCACACGATAACCGTGCAAGCATTACCCGGTCCCACCGAGTTCCTACGCCACCCGCGTATAAAATCTTCGGCCCCGCCGGATCCCCGGTCCCACCGAGTTCCTACACCACCCGCGTATAAAATCTTCGGCCCCGCCGGATCCCCAGTCCCACCGAGTTCCTACGCCACCCGCGTATAAAATCTTCGGCCCCGCCGGATCCCCGGTCCCACCGAGTTAACATGACAATAAAGGTCCAACTAGACACCCCACTATCTAGCCCCACATCACAAATAAATAAAGCTACCACACACGTGCTACCGTAATGTAAAATAACCGATATTAAATATAGTGAGGGAACTCACCTCGTAAGCGCGCCTAGCTCACAAATAATAATTCAAGCTCCACAAATCCAAGATCACTTCCCGACACCTAGACGAACGTTAAAACGTATTAACACGAGGCCCGGACCCTAAACGTAACGCACGATTAAACTGTCGCTAAAACGACTTTTCGGTCTAACCAAACAGGTCTGTTCGGGATCTGTTCCGACCTCTCTAGGCCTGCCAAAACCAGATTATTTTTCCATAAATACAGAGTTCTATCTCTTACGGTTTCAGGGACATATTATACGCGTTCTAACGATTTTTCTACAATTTTCTACGAATTTTCAAAGATTGGAACACAAAGCTGTCGGAAGTCCGACCTGCTGTGAAAACAGCAGTTTTTCGCCTAGCTAGAGGCCGAACCGGACTTTCGCTAAAACACGAAAGGTATGCCCGACACAACATGTGAAGCGTGGGCACCGGATTCGTCTCAATCCGAGTTACGACGAGAAAGTTATGCCCGACGTAAAACAGGGCAGCAAAGCTGATTTCACATAAAATGACGATTATAAGACGGTTTAACGATTCGGGTTACGGTTTAACTAACACATATTAACGAACACTAGCCAGACACCAAACACCACCCACTGCCGCCTCCGGCAGTGGTGGTAGGCGGCGGCGGCAGCCACCACCGGCGATGGCGGTTAAGAAATTACCCGACGAGACAAAAATAAAACGACCCGCAACTAACCCGATCTCTCTACAACCTCGCACAAACTTTCAGACCTGACCATGCACCGACCACCACCCGAACTAGTGGTGTACGCCGGTGGCCACACCGCCGGCAGCCAAGGCTGACGGCGGCGGCAACAGGGGTCACGACGGTTCACGGCGAGAAAAGAAAAGCTAAGCAAGGACCTTACCTCTTGACGACGACGATTCCTCCCCCTCTCACGCGCTCTCTCTCTCTCTCCCGCTGCACTTCGCCGCCTTCTCTCTCTTCTCCGGCGGGCAGCGCTCCGGCGCTGTCCTTCTCTCTCTCTTCCGACGGCGACACAAAGCAGATGATGATGGTGATGGTGTTCTATAGCAATCGACGAGGGGTGGGGGGGGTATGGTTGATCACGGCGCACACTAGGAACCAAGGAGGATGAAAGTATCGCGTAGGGTTTCCTAATGAAGGTGATGGTGTACGGCTAACGTAGAGATGACCAATTCGATCGTGAAAGCCGTATAAAACCAAAACAAGAAAACGCTGGGCATGGGTTATGGCAGTGGGCCAGCCCATGCACTTTCAAAATTGACACAAAAGATCCCTAGGTTACCGAGTTGCGTACGAAATTTCCCCTAACCGATATTATTTAACATATGTCCTAAATTCCTAACCTCGTTAGCGAAACCGTTAAGGGAACAACATTTAAGGAATAAAGAAACTAAAAATAAAAATAAATACTTAAATACACAAAATAGCTGTACCGGGACACGGGCTTTACAACTCTCCCCCGCTTGAATTAGACTTCGTCCTCGAAGTCTACGCCTGCGAAAAGCTCTGGATAATTCTCCCGCCTCAAATTCTCTGAAACTTCTCACCAATGTGTCTCGTGCTCTTCCTTCGACTTCGAATACACAAAAATATCGTCGACGAATACAATCACCGACCAATCCAGCATCACCTACACACCTTGTTCATAGGATCCATGAACGCTATTGATGCATTGGTGAGCCCGAAAGGCATCACCACAGTTTCATAGTGACCATAACGCGTTCGAAAAGCCGTCTTCTCCGTATCCTCACTCCTTACCCGTATCTGATGATATCTCAATCTCAATCAAACTTAGAGTACTACGAGACTCCCTGAAGTTGGTCGAAAAGATCGTCAATCCTTGGCAGAGGATAACGATTCTTCACCGTAAGTTTATTCAACTCACTGTAGTCTTTTTACACATTCGCTGAGACCCATCCCGCTTCTTCACAACTCAATTCGAATCAAGTCGATGGGAAATCCCACACCCGAGATTTCCAATGTGCATCCCCGATTCACATCCGAGACCGTCGAGGCCTTAACATCAGCCACCTCAACTACAAGTGGACACCCTAACCGTCCTACACTACGGTCCAAACGTTAATTAAAAGTGTGAGGCACCAAAGAATAAATTATCCCCGTTATCATATATCACTAAAGCAGGCACCGAGTTAACTAAGAACATACTTAATCACACAGTTTAATCCAAAAATGCAACAACATACAACGACCAATAAAAGGAACAAGTGACGAATTATACCTGCCACCACTTTAGGCGTAGTCTGTTCTTCCTCCACCGTCAACTGATGAACTCTACCTCGGGCTGCTTCGGTTCCAGCCTGACCTATTCGACCATCAGTAATACGCAAAGGGGCAGTCGTAGTAGTCCTCTGTGCCACATTCTCATCAGCTACCCTTGGGTTCGGGCAATTGGCCTTCACGTGGCCCGTCTGCTGGCAGTTAAAGCAGACCATAAATGGCATCTTACAATCCCGGCTGAAATGACCGGACTGCCCACACTTGAAACATCCATCGGTCCTCTTCCCACTAGTCTCCCTGGGCATAAACCCACCGCTCCTTGAACTATCGCGTGAATCCGTGAACCTTGACTTCTTCGGTACCGCAGAGATTGGCGTCACCGCCTGTGCCGCCTTTCTCTTCTTCGCATGTGTTTCCAACTCAAGTTCCCGTCTACGGGCAGCCTCCATCATTGCAGTAAGAGAAGCATACTGCGCCGTGCTCACAAACTCTCTAATCTCGGTACGTAACATATCCTTGTACCGAGACATCTTCATGTCCTCAGAAGCCGCATACTGAGGGCAGAACAACGCCAACTCGGTGAACTTCCGGTTCATCTCCTTCACCGTCTCCGTCGTCTGTGTGAGCTCTAGAAACTCCTTAGCAATCCGCTCTATCTCTACCGGAGGTACGTATTCTGCACGGAATCGAATGACGAACTCCTCCCAAGTCAAAGTAGTACGTTCAGCCAGCGTCAACGCCGTAGCACACCAATCCTTCGCCCCGTCACGAAGTAAGTTCACCGCAAAGCGAACCTTCAGGTTGTCGAGGCAGCCACAAGTCAGAAATGCGCACTCCATATCCGATATCCACCGCATGCTGATAATCGGATTCGGGTCTCCCTTGAACTCAGGCGGAGAACAAGCAGAGAGGTCCCGATACTGGAACTCCCTCGCACGCGGCTGTCCGCCCGCCGGTGGTGGAATCGCCGCTATGCGTTCCTCCATCAGTACTACCACCTCGTCGCGGATGGCAGTAATAATCTCGGGGATCGCCTCCCCGATCGCGTGTGTCACCTCCACAACAATCATCTCCCTAATCTGCTCAACAGTGATCCCAGCGCCAGTCTCTGGCTCAGCAGTGTTGTTTCTCCTAGTGTTGACCATTCTGAGGTAGAATTTACAACGAGTCATTAGCACATAATAACTTACACTACAACATTCACACTCAACTCCTTGGATTTCTTGTGACTTTCCCCGACTCGAGCATTGATCCTGTGCTTCCGGTAGTAGGAGCTCTACTACTACCATCCACACCTATCATCACCCGTTCCGAGTCCCATCCCAAGGGGTCCAAGTAGTTTCTCGCCGAAAAACTATACACATATGCCCGCACCGGCATATGTACACACTCTTCCTAGCTCCCTAGGAATTCCATCCCCAAAGCACTACCCTTGCTACCACTGAACCTCTACTAGCCATAATGAGTTATCTCGCGAATACCCAGTCGCATGCAGCGCGAAACAAATAGACATTCGAATACAAGATTCTATCCTAAAACGGTTAGACTCAAACAAGAGCTGCGCAATAGAACTAAATCGAATATTCTAAGGCTATAAATTTCTTACCGCATACAACTTATAGGGCATTCACTTAATAATCTATTATAACCAGCATTAATTCCTACTAACAAGCAATCCTTCTACAATACAGTATAAACAACACACTCTTCCTAGCTCTCTAGGAATCCCATCCCAAAACGCTACCCTTGCTACCACTGAATCCCTACTAGTCATAATGTATTGCCTCGCGAATACCCGATCATATGCAGTGCGAAACAAATAGACATTCGAATACTAGATTCTATCCTAGAACGGTTGGACTCAAACAAGAGCTGCGCAATAGAACTAAATCGAATATTCTAAGGCTATAAATTTCTTACTGCATACAACCTAGAGGGCATTCACTTAGTAACCTATTATAACTAGTATAAATCCCATATAGCAAGCAGTACAACATACAGTATAGTGTCAACAACAGGCAATCTAGCATGCATACCTTATGATCTAGAAAGCAATAAAACACTAAGCATTGTACCTTTTCCTTTGGCTCCGGCTGACTGTACACACTGCGCCCTCGATCACCGTTTCTCCAACGGGGTTTTCCCCTTTCTTTCGTTTTCATAAATTTAAGAAGAAGTTATTTATAGCCGCAACTTGAGATCAAACACACCGAGATGCGTTTGATTCACTCAAGCTGTGCTCTGATACCAAGTTGTAACGTCCCAAAAATTACAAGGAATTTAAATTTTTAGAATAACATTTCATTAATAAAAACTCATTAAATAATTCAAACGTTTCGCTTGTAACCCAATCATTAATATTCTCTAGAACAGTAAACAGCGGAATAAACGTTTTAAATTAAAAGTCGTAAAAGTAATCAGCTCTTCACGCGCGCCAGTGTGTACTCGTCACGCCTTGGAGCCACTCGTACCTGAAACCACAAATTATTGGGAAAGGGTAAGCACGAAGCTTAGTGAATTCAACCACCATAAATAACACAGTTATTCCACACTACCCCTAAAACAGATAGTTGCACATAAATAAGCATACAGGTCTACGAACAAATCATAAACATGCATACCTACACCATCCCACCTAAAAGGCATACGTCGGTCCCACCGACCACACGATAACCGTTCAAGCATTACCCGGTCCCACCGAGTTCCTACGCCACCTGCGTATAAAATCTTCGGCCCCGCCGGATCCCCGGTCCCACCGAGTTCCTACGCCACCCGCGTATAAAATCTTCGGCCCCGCCGGATCCCCGGTCCCACCGAGTTCCTACGCCACCCGCGTATAAAATCTTCGGCCCCGCCGGATCCCCGGTCCCACCGAGTTAACATGACAATAAAGGTCCAACTAGACACCCCACTATCTAGCCCCACATCACAAATAAATAAAGCTACCACACACGTGCTACCGTAATGTAAAATAACCGATATTAAATATAGTGAGGGAACTCACCTCGTAAGCGCGCCTAGCTCACAAATAATAATTCAAGCTCCACAAATCCAAGATCACTTCCCGACACCTAGACGAACGTTAAAACGTATTAACACGAGGCCCGGACCCTAAAACGTAACGCACGATTAAACTGTCGCTAAAACGACTTTTCGGTCTAACCAAACAGGTCTGTTCGGGATCTGTTCCGACCTCTCTAGGCCTGCTAAAACCGGATTATTTTTCCATAAATACAGAGTTCTATCTCTTACGGTTTCAGGGACATATTATACGCGTTCTAACGATTTTTCTACAATTTTATACGAATTTTCAAAGATCGGAACACAAAGCTGTCGGAAGTCCGACCTGCTGTGAAAACAGCGTTTTTCGCCTAGCTAGAGGCCGAACCGGACTTTCGCTAAAACACGAAAGGTATGCCCGACACAACATGTGAAGCGTGGGCACCGGATTCGCCTCAATCCGAGTTACGACGAGAAAGTTATGTCCGACGCAAAACAGGGCAGCAAAGCTGATTTCACATAAAATGACGATTATAAGACGGTTTAACGATTCGGGTTACGGTTTAACTAACACATATTAACGAACACTAGGCAGACACCAAACACCACCCACTGCCGCCTCCGGCAGTGGTGGTAGGCGGCGGCGGCAGCCACCGCCGGCGATGGCGGTTAAGAAATTATCCGACGAGACAAAAATAAAACGACCCGCAACTAACCCGATCTCTCTACAACCTCGCACAAACTTTCAGACCTGACCATGCACCGACCACCACCCGAACTGGTGGTGTACGCCGGTGGCCACACCGCCGGCAGCCAAGGCTGACGGCGGCGGCAACAAGGGTCACGGCGGTTCACGGCGAGAAAAGAAAAGCTAAGCAAGGACCTTACCTCTTGACGACGACGACGATTCCTCCCCCTCTCGCGCTCTCTCTCTCTCTCTCTCTCTCTCCCGCTGCACTTCGCCGCCTTCTCTCTCTTCTCCGGCGGGCAGCGCTCCGGCGCTGTCCTTCTCTCTCTCTTACGACGGCGACACAAAGCAGATGATGATGGTGATGGTGTTCTATAGCAATCGACGAGGGGTGGGGGGGGGGTATGGTTGATCACGGCGCACACTAGGAACCAAGGAGGATGAAAGTATCGCGTAGGGTTTCCTAATGAAGGTGATGGTGTACGACTAACGTAGAGATGACCAATTCGATCGTGAAAGCCGTATAAAACCAAAACAAGAAAACGTTGGGCATGGGTTATGGCAGTGGGCCAGCCCATGCACTTTCAAAATTGACACAAAAGATCCCTAGGTTACCGAGTTGCGTACGAAATTTCCCCTAACCGATATTATTTAACATATGTCCTAAATTCCTAACCTCGTTAGCGAAACCGTTAAGGGAACAACATTTAAGGAATAAAGAAACTAAAAATAAAAATAAAAATAAATACTTAAATACACAAAATAGCTGTACCGGGACACGGGCTTTACAGATTAGGCCGCCGCCGTTGTCGAGAACTACCACCACGTTAGACGCCATTGTTTTTCGCCAACGGTTTCAAGTGAAGCTGTGAAGTTGCAGCACTGCCTATGAAGTTGCGCACGTGTTTTTAACGTGAAAACAGGCTGCATATTTTCCTCAAAAAACAGTCAATCCCGCCTCGACCAAGCCAACCGGCTAACAACCCAACCCGTCCAACCGCCAAACTTATAGGTTGAAATTGGCCGACCCAAACCACCAACCCATCGTTAATATTTATTATTTTAATAAAATTATATTTATATATATTATATTTGCATCACTATAAATTATAGTCCAAAAATTAAATAAATATATATATATATATATATATAGTTTTACGCTAATATACATTTTACAGCCAAAAAATAACTGTATGTGTTATTAGTTCAATTAACTATTAAGCCCAAAACCCAAACTCAATCAACCTAGGTCAAGGAAATTTTACACGACTCAGCCTTGTTGATCACTTGCTCCGTCGTCCCTAACTCCTCATTCCCAATTTAGTTCGATTACTCTTGGAATCATTTTTCAAAAAAAATAATTCTAGATGTTTTTGTAATTATTGTAGAAAAGATTATGATTATGACATTATTGTTGGCTTTTCTACTACCAATAACTTTGTTGGGTATATTTTTAGTCTTATTTGTCGTATTTCAGTCGTGAACTTTGTGTTTATTTCTAACCCGCCTACCTACCCCAACCCGCCTAACCCGCAATGGTTGTGTTGGGTTATACTTTTGAATGAGTTGGGTTCGGTTGAAAATTTTCAAACTGGCATAATTGCGTTGGGTTGTAAAAATGCCAAAAACCGACCAACCGAACCCGCGTACACCCCTATCAATAACCTTAACCTCAATTACATAGATATTTACATAATTGCCACTCTGATTAATTCTCCGTCATTCAAATAAAAAATCGCAGTAGAAATTTAACGCCATTGCAGAGACCTTTTCTTTCTCTCCCTCTCTCTTCCCCCTTTCTCTTAATTTTCCTTTTCAATCATCATCACACTAAATTAGGGTTTGCAATGAATTCGGTGAGTGATTTTTAGAGACTTAAGGTATTGAATTCAACGTCAGAATCAAACAGGCGCTTCTAGATCTGCTATAATCCTTCGATCGATTCGATACGCATTTAGTGAGATCGGGTAATTCAGAATTTTCTACTATGTTTGAAGTGTCATGATTGCTGCTATCAATCTTAATTGAACAAGTGAGAAATTACTACCTTAATCCAGTAATCCACATTGAAAATGATTCCTCTGTAATTTCATAATTTGTATGTTCGTCGTTCTACTTAGATTACTAACAACTTCTGCTATTTTTTGTAAGATCATGAAGTTTTCTAGAAGATGTGGTTTATGATTATTATTGTGAGTGTATAGATATTCTGCAGAATAGATGCAAAATTTAAGGATTCTGTATTAATTTAAGTTTCTCCTTATCGTTATTATGAATAACTGAACCTACTTCGTATTGCTTATAGTTAAACATGTTTGTGGTCATTTAGATTTTAGCATAAAGCTTTTGGTGCTCTTCAAGGTAAAACAAATTTGCTGGTACTTTTCTCTATCAGCGAAAGTATCTCTTTCAAGACATATGAGGTGTTGGTTTTTTTATTTTAAGTTAAAGCAAGTTTGTTGGTCCTTTTCTCTAATAAGAAAGTTGTACAATAAGTTTGCAAATGCAAAAAGGAATACATTAAAAACTTTGCATAAATGAATGATTTTAGATAATGGATGGCAAGTAAGATGGTTTATTTTGCATTTATGTTTGCACTGTTAGAGTTATATTTGTATATATGAATAGTACAAGGGCTAGTATGTAATTACTGTAACTTAGGTTGTATAAATAGATCTCTTAGCTTTCATAATTATGTTAATCTTCCTCTTTGTAATTGCTCCCCAATATATGAAAAGCCTTGGCCGATTCAGCCACATCTCTCTCAAGTCTATCATCTGTTAATCGATTCTCCAATTCTAACATGGTATCAGAGCTTTAGGTATGTCTCACCAATCCTTCTGATTACTTGTCGTGTTCATTTTTCATTGTTATCGTTTTTCAATCTGCTATTTTGCTCGTACCTTTTGTTGGATCGCTACACTCCGAAAACCCTAGTTTCGGTACTGCCTCTACTTCCGAAACTGCCTTGTTTCCGGAACTGCTTCTTCCGGTACTGCTCTCACATATCCGGAACTGCTTATCGTATCTCTCTTAGAACTCCGGAACAGCTTCACTTACGGAACCGAACCTGTTTCATTCATTCCGGAACTGCTTCATTCTGACTCCGGATCTGATTTATTTTCTAATTCCGGAACTGATTTCGCATACACACTCCGGAACAGCCTCAAAATTCCGGATCCTATTTTGTTATCTCGATTTCGGATCTGGTCTTTGGTCTCGATTCCGGATCTGCTTTTGTCCTAAAATTCCGGAACTGCTTCTAAATTCCGGAACATAAATTTTTTCGAAACTGTTTCTTCATTCCAGAACCTGCTTCCTGTTAATTCCGGAACATTCACTTCCGGAACTGCTTGCTCTGAACTTTAAGAACCTTAAAATTCCGGTTCTAGTCTCCCTTTGCTTCACTTCCGGATCTTATCTTTCGATTACCTAACTTCGAAACTCGCATCACGTTTTCTCCAATTCCGGATCTTTATTGATTCCGGAACTCTGAAACACCGGAGCCGCATGAGTGAAACTAAACCCTATGTTCACCACAAGGCTACACTGCGCCTTCGACACGACGTCGTAAGGGCATCTACTGGCCTCATACAAGTGAACCAAACACGGTGAATCGGAAACGAACAATGATTTAAAATTGAACTCCTCGAATACTATTTCGTCAGTGGCGCGTTGGAGTGAAGGGAGGTTGAATAAGGGTTCGGTGAGGAGTAGTGAGGAGGAGGAAGGTGTAATGTGGAGGAGAGAAGAGAAGATGTGTGACCAGATGGTGGATTGAAGTTCTTGATTAATGAGGTAACCGCGGTCGAAGGGACGGCGGAGAACGGTGGAGGTTAGGTCTTCCGTTGGAGATAGAAGTTGGTCCGCTAGTAGAAATTTCTTAGAGGAAAGAGGACGAGCAGTGCAGTTTGGGACAACGGCCGTTGGATCACGTTCGCCGCCGATACCTGCCTTGATTAGGCCGCCGCCGTTGTCGAGAACTACCACCACGTTCGACGCCATTGTTTTGCGCCACCGGTTTCAAGTGTAGCTGTGAAGTTGCAGCACTGCCTATGAAGCTGCGCACGTGTTTTTAACGTGAAAACGGACTGCATATTTACCTCAAAAAACCGTCAATCCCTCCCCGACCAAGCCAACCGGCTAACAACCCAAACTGTCCAACCGCCAAACTTATAGGTTGAAATTGGCCGACCCAAACCACCAACCCATCGTTAATATTTATTATTTTAATAAAATTATATTTATATATATTATATTTGCATCACTATAAATTATAGTCCAAAAATTAAATGCATATATATATATATATATATAGTTTTACGCTAATATACATTTTACAGCCAAAAATTAACTATATGTGTTATTAGTTCAATTAACTATTAAGCCCAAAACCCAAACTCAATCAACCTAGGTCAAGGAAATTTTACACGACTCAACCTTGTTGATCACTTGCTCCGTCGTCCCTAACTCCTCATTCCCAATTTAGTTCGATTACTTTTGGAATCATTTTTCAAAAAAAACAATTCTAGATGTTTTTGTAATTATTGTAGAAAAGATTATGATTATGACATTATTGTTTAGCTTTCCTACTACCAATAAATTTGTTGGGTATATTTTTAGTCTTATTTGTCGTATTTCAGTCGTGAACTTTGTGTTTATTTCTAACCCGCCAACCCACCTGTCACGTGCGAAATATGCGTTTTAATCGCAGTGGGTTGCAAACTGTCCACAGTGGGAAGTGCAAGTGTACACTGTCCACTATGATCGTCACAGCAAGTAATAGTTGGTAAAATACCAGAATCGAATCCACAGGGACTGGACAATCAAGACAATACGGTTCTCATGAGCTCCTTTTACAGGTTTCAACTAGAGAGGAAAACAATACTTGGTTTTGTTTGGTGAAAATAGCTACTTTAACGATTTTACTAATGTTTTAAAAAGAGGAATGTAGGTTAGATTTTCCCTAGATTTTATACCAAATACTCGGTCCTAAAAATGATCCTTGTATTCGAGGTAGGCATTTTCGCTAGAAAAGCCCGGTTACAAAATACTCACACCGTTAGATAAAAATCTCATACTTGTCGCATTCATTGTTTTGTCAATGGTAATCTCAAAAATGGATCTTTTCAGGTCTCGATGGAATGTGTAGAGACAAATAGTCTAAGTGTTTTTAATACACAAACTAGCTTGCCTACTACTCCAGTGGGTTGAGATTAGCTCACTGTGCCGACCTCACTTTCGTAAGTGTCAAAAGAATTCTTTCGAATCCCCTAGCATCATTCAAGCTCGTGTCACTGCGTTCTACTTATTTCTAAGTTAAGAACTAGACTTTAGATCCTTGCAAGTGATCGACTTGTTCGCATCCTTGGGTAAATATCGAGAATGAATGACCAAAACAACAAATATTCTAAGTACAAAGATTACTCAAGCATTTTTAATAAAATTCAGGTACTTCTCTTTCCTACATCCCAAAGGATGTTTAGCCAAACATTTCCGAAGTAAAGAAAACAAAAGATGAAGATTTGCACATAATAAAACTGATAGTGGATTGAATAGTACTCACAGTGGGGAACGAGAATTCGTCCCTGTCCACTGTGTTTTACGAATTACAATTAACTAGGAAAGGAAATTACGGAAATTAAAGCTAAATTAATGCAGTGATTAAAAGAGTAAAACTAATGTGGTAGATGAGAGAAATCGAAGCTATTCTAAACTTAACCCAAGATGATTGTAAGATTCCAAACTTGTAATAAATGAACCCAAGTGCTCCTTTATATACTAGGAGAAAGAGTTGGGTATTACACAAAAGAGATGAGTCTTCCAATGGGTAAAAACTGCTGTGTTATGGCAGAATTCAGCACCTTGTGCAAACCAATTACCCAATGGACCCTTTTCCAAGTCAATCTCCAAGTACATAAAGGAGTACTTGTTGCAATCTTCAATGTAGCTGCCATTTTGTACTTCCTCCAGCCATTTCCCTGCTAATGAACCTTCTTCCTCCAGCAAATTAAGTCCCAACTAGTAGTTTCTTTTGTCTTTCTTGATCAGCTCGAATAGTGGGCAGCCGGAGTGGGCACAACAGTGATCACTGCAGGATAAAATGTGAAAAACACCCAAATTCTACCAAATAGTTTATTAAACACTAAGGTTCACTCCTTTTGCTCATTTTCGAGATTTATACCAAGAATGGGGGTTTTAAGAGGCGGAATGGCTAAAATTGACAAAATAAAATAGGAAAAACAAGGAAATAATAACTCTAAAAATAGAGTTATCACAACCTAAAACTTAAACCATTACTTGTCCCCAAGTAAAAAATAATGCACTTAGAGCTTTTAGGAACTTACCGACTTCTCATCTTGAATGGACGTTGATCTCCCTCCTTGGATACTTCTTTCGATTCTAACACTTTAAAGTTTCACTTTTGTTCTTGACGAAATCTTCCCTTGTTCACAATTTGATTAATAGGGCTTTTCTTGGGTTCGAAAGGTTTTGTGGCTTTGAGTGTTTGTCCCAAGGGTTTTGGCACGCAGTTCCAAACATAGACCGAAGATCTCGCTTTGAGATTTTATTTTGAGAAGTGAGTGGTTTAGATATGGGTATGGACGCATACTTTCAGGCTTTATTTTGGGTATGGCTGTTTTTGTGAGAGTGGGCATTCTGATGGTCCAGAAAAGGCACACCATCTTTTTCTGTGGGAGTGGTCACTTTGATGGTCCAGAAAAAGCACACCATCAATTTTGTTAGTGACACTCCGTTTTTCTTCTGTTTTTTTTGTATTTTTGTGTTTTTTTTTTGGGAGGTGGGTACAGCTTACCCACCTCAAACTTAGACTTCACAGTGTCCCCACTGTGGGCCTGGAAGTCACTATGGAAGTCCCCACCTCAAACTTAAAACTGCACAGTGTCCCCACTGTGACTTGAATATTGGGTTCAAAGAGGTGGTTTTTTTTTTGGTGTTACAAAAATAGGTTGTTTTTGGATGCAAAGATGGCCTAAATCATTTCATAGCTTCAAGTTTAAGATTCGTACTTACAAAAGTGACCCTTTTATGTTGGAAACCGAAAGTTGTACCTAGAACTGGAAACGAGATCACACAAACATGCAAATTCGAAGTGAGTTAGTAACCAAAAGCACCCGCTAAACATAGCAGGGATCCATGCATCATTAGACAAAAGTATCGAAAACAGCAAATTGTGTCAAGAGCCTAGCCATAGGCATCATACAGAAAAATTAAAATTGTTTTGAGAGCATAGGGAATGAAACCAAAGTGTTTAAAACAAACCATTACGGCGTTTGGGTTGCCTTTGGTGAACGGTCGGCCAAATCTTCCTCAAAATCATCCTCACTTGCCACAGTGGGGCAGATCCCCTCTGGAAATTCTGGGATTTGTGCGGCAAGGAGAGGATCGGCAGCCATGTACATTTGGTTCACAATCTCATCACGATCGCGGTTGTACATCCAGACTGATTCAAGGGCGCGGTTGATAATCTTTTGCTCAGCTGCGAGGAGGTCGACTTTGTACGTGAGTGCTGAAATGGCGTTCAGAATGGCGGTCATCGGGTTGACTGTGCTGGTGCTTGTTTCTCCTGTAGTCTTCGGATACAGTGAGGTACCCTTCTTCTCCACAGTGGGCACCTCAGTGCCTACTATGTGCTCGTCGGCTATTCGCACGTTAGGTTGTACCTGGGCAGGCTCATCAGACTGGCCTCCTATCTCTCTTCTCATCTTCTTAATGGTCTGAATACTGATGTTTTTCGTGGAAATGATCCACTGGTCTTCTGCAGCTGTGGGCACTCCGGCATCTATTAGCAATAGTGTAATAAGGCAAGGAAGGGGTAGGATTACCTTGGTTCGTGTTCGGGCCTGATGGATGGCACCATGCATAATGATTCCCAGATTGATCTTCTTTCTAGTGAGAACGCAGTAAAGCATGGCACACTTATGCATGGAGAGAGTCGTGTCGTGTGATGTCGGGGCCACATAGGCCCGAAGGAATTGGAACCACACGGCAGCCTCAGTTGTGAGGGAGCCAGCGTATAGACACCTCCTCTGGCCATCTTGATTCCATGGACTTCCCTCTATTGCTATTTCTTTTAAAATCAACTCCTCATCAGCCGGAGTCATCTTTGCCAGGAACTGTCCGAAGGCACAAGGTTCCGGGGCTCCTCTACCTAACACTCGATTTATATTACCTGGAGTATAGTCCACAACCTTTCCTCTAATCTTTACAAACGATTCTTTGGCTTGGGAGGCTTCAGCATAAAATTCCCGGACTAATGATGCATTAGCGCGGCGATTGGCAGTGGCAATGGTTGCCCAATCTTGCGCTATTAGTCTATTTTTGATAAAAGGATTGGCTTCTATGAAGTCGGGGTCGAAACCCCTCTCTAAATTCAACTTCCGAGTGCAAATACACTCATAGTGGGCTCTAGCTGCGGGGGAAGTGAACTGCCTCGGTATCCCACTGGGGGCATGAACAGTCCCCACAGTGGACAGATGTGGACTTTCAGATGGGGTTTGTTCACTCCCCGTATTAGTATCACTAGAAGAAGAACTTAAAGAGGGTTTGAGGCCCTTACCTTTTCTTGATGCTTTTCTTTTAGGCCTTGCGGATGATGCCTTCTTGGTTACACCAGATCGTGTAACCACTCCCCTGCTCCTCTGGAGTGTTTTGGTCGGGGTTTCCTCACTGTGGACAGTGGTGTGGACATCCTCCACACTATCAGCATTTCTGTCTTGGGGAAATTCTACAGTCTGAGTCTGCTCCTTAATCTTTTTCTGCCTTTCTTCATCGACTCTTTTTCTTTCTTCTTCCTCACGTGCCAATCGCTCGTCTTCTGTTTTTTTCTTTTCTTGCTCGAGAATCCTTGCCTCCTCAGCCTTCTTTCGTTCTTCCTCCTCTACTCGTTTTCTCTCCTCTACTCGTTTTCTCTCCTCTACTTCTCTAGCCAATCTTTCGGTTTCTTCCTTCTTCAATCTCTCCTCCTCTTCTTGTTTTAATCTTTCCTCTTCCTCTCGGCGCTTTCTCTCGGCTTCTTCCTTCCTTCTCTTGATTTCCGCGACCCTTTGGTTGAATTCCTCTTGTAACCTCTGCATTTCCTCATCCTCTTGCAAATCTGTATCATCAAAAGGAGTTTGAACTGAGTCCAAGACCCTTGATGAAGATACGGCTTTTGGACTCTCTGGTTTGGACGAACTTGCGTCTGCAACATTGGAGACGACCGGAGGTTCGCCGGAGATCGGTGGGGTTTTATTGAGATCGCCGGTGACGGCCTCCGATGTTTGGTCTTCGAAGGTGTGGCGGCGGACCGCCGGGCGTGTGGGTGCTTCGGGGTTTGTGTTTAATCTCTTGCTTCTAGCCATTTTAGGGTTTTGGGAGTTATCTGGTTTGTGAAAAAGGAAGAAGAAGATGAAAAGTATAGGTGGTTTATGGAGAGAGAGAGAGACTTTATTTTTGAAAAGGAGGGGTTTTTCTTTTGAGAGGGAACGGTTTTTAGGAGAGAGAGAGAGATGGACAATGATGGTTTTTCTTGGGAATAAGTGGGGGGAGGACAAGTGGCAGGAAGGGATGACATATGTGTAAGAAAAAGCATGATGTGTGTCAGCCTTGGGCCCCCCAAACCGTCTCTTCATAAGTCAGACCGAGAGTGAGGAGCGCAGTGACCAGCCTCTGCCCACTGCGAACCTTTTTATTCCAAAAAGTGCTAAAATTCTCTTACACACAAAGAAATAAACTACCATGCAGAATTAAAAATACCAACTTTAATAAAAAGACAGCAAACAACTGAAATAAAATATTTACAAACAGCGTTGACTTTCTCTAACCATAGTGAGGTGGAGAGTGGGCAGGGATGTGAGCACTCTCATGCAGAAAATGCTTTACCCTTTGTCCATTGACTTTAAAGGTCTGACCTGATTGTGGGGACTTCAACTCTACTGTTCCGAAAGGACTCACCTTGACAATGGTGTATGGTCCCGTCCATCTTGATTTTAGTTTACCTGGAAAGAGTTTGAGACGGGAGTTGAACAATAGTACCTGTTGTCCTTCCATGAACTCCCTATGGTTGATCCTTCGATCGTGCCACATCTTGGTCTTCTCTTTATACAACTTTGAGTTCTCATAGGAGTGATATCGCAACTCCTCTAGCTCATGCATTTCTAAACTCCTTTTGATTCCCGCAGCATCCTCACTCATGTTAAGCTCTTTAAGGGCCCAAAACGCCTTGTGCTCTAATTCAATTGGTAAATGGCAAGCCTTGCCAAAAACTAATTTAAATGGAGACATTCCCAAAGAAGTTTTGTAGGCCGTTCGATAGGCCCAAAGAGCATCATCAAGTTTGGTTGACCAATCTTTGCGGTGCGGTTTAACAACTTTTTCCAAAATCCCTTTGATCTCCCGGTTTGAAAGTTCGGCCAAACCATTGGTTTGTGGATGGTATGCGGTGGCCACTATATGATGTATGTCATATTTAGCAAGAACCGAGCCCATGACTTTGTTTATAAAATGGGTGCCTTCGTCACTAATCAATGCCCGTGGTGTTCCGAATCGAGTGAAAATATTTTTATGCAAAAATTTCACCACGGTGTTGGCATCATTGGAGTGACATGCAATGGCTTCTACCCATTTCGAAACAGTCTACCGCAACCAAGATATAAAAATTGTTGTTGGAATTTGGAAAAGGTCCCATGAAATCAATTCCCCAAACATCAAAAAGTTCAACCTCTAAAATGTTGTTAAGAGGCATTTCATTTCTTTGCGATATATTCCCCGTACGTTGACATTGCTCACAATTTTTTACAAATTCATACGAGTCTTTAAAAACAGTGGGCCAAAAGAATCCACTTTGCAAGATTTTTGCAGCGGTACGGTTTCCACCGAAGTGGCCACCGTAGTGGGATGTGTGACAACCATGGAGTATTTGATGTTGCTCACTCCCATGGACACAACGCCTCAATATTTGGTCCGCCCCTATCTTGTACAAGAAAGGATCGTCCCAAACGTATTGTCGTGTGTCGTGTAAAAACTTTTTGAATGGTTGTCCACTCATCCCGTGGGGCTTAAGTCCACTTGCTAAAAAGTTTGCAAGATCAGCATACCAAGGAATATTATTTTCACGAGGTTGAACAGATAGTAATTGTTCATCGGGAAAAGTTTCTTTTACCGGAGTGAGATCAGGAGTGGGATCAACAATGCCCACTGTCTTCTCGACCCTGGACAAATGGTCGGCAACCTGATTGCTTGTTCCTTTTCTGTCGACGATCTCAAGGTCAAATTCTTGCAGCAATAAAACCCATCTAATCATTCGTGGCTTGGAATCAGCCTTGTTGATCAAATATTTGATCGCTGCATGATCTGTGTGCACTATGACCTTCGTCCCTATCAAGTATGACCTGAAACGATCAAAAGCAAACACCACCGCAAGTAATTCTTTTTCAGTAACAGTGTAATTAATCTGAGCTTCAATCAGTGTTTTACTTGCATAATAAATGGGGTGAAAAACTTTGTTCTTTTTCTGTCCGAGAACAGCCCCCATAGCCCAATCGCTGGCATCACACATCACTTTGAATGGGAGTGACCAGTCAGGAGTGGTCACTATGGGTGCTGTGACTAATGCTTCCTTGATTTTTTCAAAAGCTTCTCGGCATTCTTGGGTAAAAATGAAGTCTTTTTCATGTTGTAACAGGTTACATGGGGGTTTTGTAATTTTCGAAAAATCCTTGATGAACCTCCTATAAAAACCTGCGTGACCCAAGAAGCTTCTAATACCTTTTACTATTGTAGGTTCGGGAAGTTGTGCCACTACCTCAAGCTTGGCTTTGTCAACTTCCAACCCTCTTTTTGAGACAAGGTGTCCTAAAACAATACCCTCTTCGACCATAAAATGACATTTTTCCCAATTTAAGACTAGGTCGTGGGTCTCACATCTCACTAGGCTTTTCTCTAAATTTCCCAAACAATTGCCAAATGATGTCCCTATCACAGAAAAATCGTCCATAAAAACTTCTATGGTATCTTCTATCATGTCGGTAAAAATGGCCATCATACAACGTTGAAAAGTGGCGGGGGCATTACACAATCCAAATGGCATTCTCCGGAATGCAAAAGTGCCGTAGGGACAAGTAAAGGTGGTCTTTTCTTGGTCCTCGGGTGCAATGTGGATTTGGTTGTATCCAGAGTATCCATCTAGAAAACAATAAAATTCCTTTCCCGCTAACCTATCAAGCATTTGATCGATGAAAGGTAAGGGAAAGTGGTCTTTCTTAGTGGCCAAGTTGAGTTGTCTATAGTCCATGCATATCCTCCATCCCGTGACAGTCCTAGTGGGAATGAGCTCGTTCTTTTCGTTCTTCACTACAGTCGTCCCTCCCTTTTTAGGGACACATTGGACGGGGCTCACCCAACTACTACTAGCAATGGGATAGATAATACCGGCATCTAACCACTTCAAGATTTCTTTCTTAACTACCTCCTTCATGATGGGGTTCAACCTTCTTTGAGGTTGGACTTTCCCCGGGTGGTCACTCTCCAAGTTAATCTTATGTTGACATAAAGAGGGGCTAATTCCTCTAATATCTGCTATGGTCCAACCAATTGCTCCCTTATGCTTCATCAACAAATCGATCAGAAGTTGTTCTTGTTTCTCACTAAGTTTGGAAGAGATAATAACGGGAAGTTTATTATCTTTAGCGAGATAAGCATACTTTAAATGGGAAGGCAATGGTTTAAGCTCTAATTCGGGAGGTTGTTCTATTGAAGGGGGTTGAACATTTCTATCCTTAAAGTCCAGAGGTTCAAAAGCTGCAACCATTTCGTTACACTCATCCTCAAAAGTGTCATCACTCTCTGATTCAGAGTGCTCACTGTCATTCCCCACTGTGGGAACTGTATTCCCCACTGTGGGCAGTGTGTCAAGACTGTGGGTTCCATAAATCGAACTCAAGGCAAAGCAATCTTCGGTATCTATATATTTAAGAGACTTAAAAACATTGAATGTCACCTCTTGATCATTAACTCTCATCGTGAGTTCCCCTTTGTGCACATCAATCAAAGTACGTCCGGTTGCAAGAAACGGACGCCCTAAAATGATTGGGATTTCTTTATCGGCCTCATAATCTAGAACTAGAAAATCGGCGGGGAAGATAAATTTATCCACTTGGACCAGAACGTCTTCTATTTTCCCTTTGGGGTAGGCAATGGACCGGTCGGCTAGTTGTAATGTCACGGTTGTGGGTCTAGCCTCTCCAATACCTAACTTGTTAAAAATGGACAGCGGCATCAAGTTGACACTAGCTCCTAAATCACAAAGTGCTTGACCTACTTCTTGTCCTCCTATTGTGCATGGAATGGTGAAACTACCTGGGTCTTTCAACTTAGGTGGAATCTTACTAGTGAGGAGTGCACTACATTCCTCGGTCAAAGCCACAGTTTCAAACTCACCCAATCTTTTCTTTTTGTTCAAAATATCCTTTAAAAATTTAACATATCTTGGCATTTGCTCGAGAGCCTCTACCAAAGGTATGTTAATGTGAAGTTGTTTAAAAATGTCTAAGAATTTTTTAAATTGAACATCGACATTTTTCGGCTTCATTCTTTCAGGAAAAGGAATATGTCGTGGGTCAATTTGAGCTTGCTGTGGTATTGGCTTTGGAATAGTAGGCTTTGGGACAGGTCCAAGAGTGAGAAGGTCAGGGATGTTGGTCCCCATTGTGGGGATCACAGTGACTTGAGGAGTGCCCACTGTGGTGCTCGCAGTGAGTTTTTGAGGCGAATCATTAGATTCAAAAATGATATCTTTCTGATCCTTTCCACTCCCCAGAGTTATTGACTTGACATGTTCTGGCCCTTTTCCTATCACCCTAGCTTGCTCGGTATCACTAGGTAACGTTCCTAGTGGTCTATTCTTAACTTCAACAGCTAGTTGTCCTACTTGGGTCTCTATATTCCTAATGGCTGCTTGAGTTTGATTCATAAAACCCTTGAGAATTGATTCAATCGATTGTTGAACCTCAGCTGGTTGGTTGGATCGTAGTTGGTATGGTTGTGAGGACTGCCCTTGGTGAAAGTTCTGTGGGTGCTGCCCACTGTGATGTGAGGATTGCCCACTGTGATGTTGCTGAAATCCAGGGGGGTTGTGTGGTCTTTGCTGGATATGACTCGGCCCTTGGGGTTGGAGTCCTTGATTACCAGACCAAGAGAAATTTGGATGATTTCTCCAACCTGGATTATAAGTCTGTGAATAAGGGTTATTCCTCGGGTTGGTTCCTATAACATTAACAGATTCGGGATTTGCTGGACAAAAATCAAAAACATGCTCCTCTCCACAGAGGGAGCAGTTTTCAGGGAGATGCGTTGCGGAATTGACTTGGCCTCTATTTTGATTTAAAACGATTTTGGTCAAGGCTACTAATTGCGCATTCATGGTTTTAAGTGCCTCGGAATCGATGGTGTTGGTCTTTGACATGGGTGCTCTCGGATTTGACCATTCGGTATTGTTGTTGGACACTTTTTCTAAGATTTGATATCCTTCGTTGTAAGTCATACTCGTAAATGTTCCACCGACTGTTGCATCTAAGATGATTTTGGCTGCATTGGAAAGACCATTGTAAAAGGTCTCCAATTGGATGCAATGTGGGATGCCATGATGTGGGCATTTTCGAAGTAAATCTTTAAATCGTTCCCATGCATCCGAAACAGCCTCGTCTTCCTCTTGCCTAAACAAAATTATATCATTTCGAAACCTTGCATTCCTTGTTGGAGGAAAGTATTTTTGCAAAAATTTATCGGCAAGCTCTTGCCAAGTGGTTATCGAGTGAGCTGCATGTGCGTTCAGCCAAGACTTCGCCTTGTCCCTTAATGAAAAAGGGAAAAGCCTTAGTCTTAATGCCTCATCACTAACACCTTGCAACTGAAAGGAATCGGTCATTTCTAAAAAAGATTTTAAGTGCGAGTGCGGATCCTCAGATGGCGATCCTCCAAATTGACCCATGGCTTGGATCATTTGAAACATCACCGGTTTGAGTTCAAAATGCGTTGTTTCAAGGACGGGCCTTCGAATCCCGGAGCCTAAATCACTAACTCCGGAAGTAGCATAGTCCCGTATTTTTCGATCTTTGCTATCGGCAATCGTGATTGTGGTCTCCACTACAGGTGGCGGTATTGCAGCCATGTTCACAGTGGGGATCACAGGGGGTTGTCGATTTTTGTTTATGCGTCTTCTTCGAAAAGTTTTCTCTATTTCAAGATCGATTGGTAACAAAGGTTCGTGTTGTTGCCTTGGCATGCAACACGAAAAGCTTAGAAAAACGAGTTACTCGGGCTCGAACAAAAACTAATGTCTTGAGATTTAAAATCACGCCAGTCCCCGACAACGGCGCCAAAAACTTGTCACGTGCGAAATATGCGTTTTAATCGCAGTGGGTTGCAAACTGTCCACGGTGGGAAGTGCAAGTGTACACTGCCCACTATGATCGTCACAGCAAGTAATAGTTGGTAAAATACCAGAATCGAATCCACAGGGACTGGACAATCAAGACAATACGGTTCTCATGAGCTCCTTTTACAGGTTTCAACTAGAGAGGAAAATAATACTTGGTTTTGTTTGGTGAAAATAGCTACTTTAACGATTTTACTAATGTTTTAAAAAGAGGAATGTAGGTTAGATTTTCCCTAGATTTTATACCAAATACTCGGTCCTAAAAATGATCCTTGTATTCGAGGTAGGCATTTTCGCTAGAAAAGCCCGGTTACAAAATACTCACACCGTTAGATAAAAATCTCATACTTGTCGCATTCATTGTTTTGTCAATGGTAATCTCAAAAATGGACCTTTTCAGGTCTCGATGGAATGTGTAGAGACAAATACTCTAAGTGTTTTTAATACACAAACTAGCTTGCCTACTACTCCAGTGGGTTGAGATTAGCTCACTGTGCCGACCTCACTTTCGTAAGTGTCAAAAGAATTCTTTCGAATCCCCTAGCATCATTCATGCTCGTGTCACTGCGTTCTACTTATTTCTAAGTTAAGAACTAGACTTTAGATCCTTGCAAGTGATCGGCTTGTTCGCATCCTTGGGTTGTAAAGCCCGTGTCCCGGTATGGTTTTAAAATCCTTAATGTTCTTATTTTTTTAAAAGCGAGTCTCTTTAACGGAAGTTGTCAAAGGGACCCCGAATGTTATACGTGGCGACCTTGTTTACCTTTGTGTTTTTGATGAGAAACCAGGGACCGAAAATGACAAGAACGGAATCGAGGAGGGTTAAAAAGGAAAATATGGGGTGTTTGGGTTTGAACGGCCAAGGGAAGGGGGACCGACCCCCCCCCCTCTCTTCCTCTTCTCGTCAGTTTCCAAATCGTGAGAATCAAGTAACCAAGCAGCCCCTTTGTTTTTTTTTCGTTTTCTTTTCTTCAATATTTCAATCGGCCGGAGTAGGAAAGGGAGAGAGAGACCGCGAGATAGAGAGCACCGAGCAGAGAGAGAGAGAGTGGGTCGCCGGAGAACTGTTCCAGTCGCCGGAGAGCTTCTCCAGTCGCCGGAGGTCGCTGCCACCACCACCATTCGCCGGAGAAGTCGAGGGAGGAGGAGCAAACATCGAAAGGTAAGTCGTTCCCCTTGTTCCGTATCGTTTTCTCTCCTTGTTCGTTTTTCCGGCGAGGCAACCACCGCCGCCCGCCGCCGCTATGGTGGCCATGGGTGGACGGCGGTGGCTGGGTGCTTGTGGGTATGCGTGTGTTTATGTCTGTAGTGAATAGCAATCGAGAGTATAGAGGGAGGTGGTGCGAGAATGGGGTGGTAAGTGCGTGCGGAGAACCGTCGCCGGAACGCCGCTGCCGCCGTGCCCCACTGCCGGAGGTGGCAGTGGGTGGTGCCCGTGGCGTAACCCTAAAACCACCTTGACCGTAACCTTAAACCATAAACCGTTAATCCTAATCTCAGAAACCGTTTTATCATTTCATGTGAATGGTTGTAATCTGCCACTGTTTTGCGTAGCTCATAACTTTCTGCTCGTAACTCCGATTGAGCCGAAGTTGGTACCCACGATTCCAGTACGGGGTCGGCCACGTTTTCTGTGTTTTAGCGGAAAACTGGTTCAGTCTCTAGCTAGGTGGAAAAGTGGTCGCGAGTTGGTGATTTGTCATTTTATGTGAATGTCGATTTTCTGCCTCTGTTTTGTTATGGCCGTAACTTTTTACTCATAGCTCGGATTGAAATGGAATCGGTGGCCAAAGCTCACTAATCGAGTCAGGAAAGTTTTTCGTGTTTTGCCGAAAGTTCGTTTAGGCCTGTAGCTGGGCCGTATGGGGCTGTTTATACAGCCTGGTCCGAAAAACTTCCAGCTTTCTGTCCCTGTTTAGTTTTACGCATAACTTTTGCTTGGAATGTTGGTTTGGGATGGGACTGGTGCCAAAAGTTTCGTTTCGGAGTCTATTAAGTTTCCTCTGTCTTGTGGAAAGACCAATTCGGACCATAGCTAGGGAGAAGTTGCCATGTTGTACTGATAGGTCCGGGTGTTCGCTGCTCTGCGAGGCATTCTTGTAAAATCTATAGTAAATTATAGAAAAATCGTTAGGACGCGTACGATACGTCCCTGAAACCGTAAGACTTAGAACTTCGTAATTATGAATTTTAATTTCTGTATTTATCAGTTTTAAGGGGGTAAAACAGGTCCCGAGCAGACCCGTAATTTCTAATAAAAAGCTGGAATTTTAGTCGTTTGAAAACTAGTAAACGTGTTATGGGTCGGGACTTTCCTTTGACTTTTATTACGTATTTAGGTGGGAGAAAGTGAAGAAGATTGCCGTGTTGGTGTTGCGTTTCGTGAGCACGTTGCTTAGCCTTGAGGTGAGTTCTCTCACCGCGTAGTTAGGAATTTCATGTATGTCGTTCTTTGTGTTACGTGTTACTACGTGTATTTATGTGCTTACCTGAACTAGATGGGATGTGATAACTGGTTGTGATTTGTTAAATTCGTATGTGGAATATATATATGCATGTGTACACCTCGGTGGGACCGAGGGCTTGGTGGGACTAAGCTAGTACAACAATCTTTACTCGGTGGGACCGAGGGCTCGGTGGGACTGAGCTTGCATTAATGTATTTTGTGTACTTGGTGGGACCGAGGTTTGTGCTTATATAATAAACATTATGTGGTTTGATATTCGTGGTGATGGTGATGTTACCTACTTGCGAGTAGGGGTGATATGCGTGGGGTTGCTACCTACGTGTGTGGTTGGATTCACTAAGCGTTATAGCTTACCCCTTCCCAATATGTTGTTATTTCAGGTGCGGGCGGCAGTCGGGCGTGACCGTACACACATCAAGCGCAGAGCATCAAAGATTGTTAAACTTTCACTTTCAAACCCTTTGAATTTAATTATGTATTTTTCCGCTGCATAAACTTTGTTGACGGTTTGAGTCAACGACGTTAATTTCAATTAAGACATGAGTTACTAGATTATGGTTGTTTTACAATGAAATGGATGTTTTAAAATTTTTAAATTTCCTTGTAATTTTTGGGACGTTACAACTTGGTATCAGAGCACGGCTTGAGTGAATCAAACACATCTCGGTGTGTTTGGTCTCAAGTTGCGGCTAAGAGATCTTTAAATTCTCTTATCAAAAATCTTTGTTTTAAATGAAAAGAGAAAACCCGTTTGGGAACGGTGATCGTGGGCGCAGTGTGTACAGTCAGCCGACGCCAGCTGGGAAGGTAAGGAACTTAGTGTATCTATTGCTTTTTAGGTATAGTGTATGCATGCTAGATTGCTTATGTGAACTGTATGGTACCGTATGCTGGTTTATCGCTTATAGGAACTCATGCTAGCTTTGATAGGTTGTTAAGCGAATGCACTCTAGGTTGTATGCAGTAGGAACTGAATAGCCTTAGAATATTAGATTTAGTTCTATTGCGCAGCTCTTGTTTGAGTCCAACCGTTCTAGGATAGAATCTCTTATTCGAACGTCTATCTGGTTTTACACTGTATACGACCGTGCATTCACGAGGCGACTCGTCAGGGTTAGTGGGGCTTCCGTGTTAGCAAGGATAGTGGGTGATATGACCTTTCTAGGGAGTTAGGAAAGGTGTTTGTACGGGCTGGATTGGCTATACGTGTTTATTTGTGGTAGTCGACTACTTGAATGTCTCGGGACAGGACTCGAAACGAGTAAGGATAGGTGTGAAGGGTAGTAGTAGAGCTCCTACTATCTGAAGCACAGGATCCATGCTTGAGTCGGGGAGAGTCACGAGGGAGCCAAGGAGTGGAGTATGAGCGTGGTAGGGTGAGTTATATATGCTTATAGATCTCTGATTTTTCTCTTTCTAGAATGGTCAATACTAGGAGGAACAATGCGGCGGAGTCGCGAGCCGAGACGGGAATTACTGAGGAGCGTATTAGGGAACTGATTGCTACTGAGGTTTCCCACGCGATCGGGGAGGCGATCCCCGAGATCATCACCGCTATTAGAGAGGAAGTGGTGATCCTACTGGAGGAGCGTATTGCAGCTATTCCACTGCCTGCGGAGGGTCATCCCCGTAACCGAGAGTTCCAGTACCGGGATCTCTCCGCCTGTTCCCCGCCAGAGTTTAAGGGAGACCTGGATCCGATTACCAGCATGCGATGGGTATCTGACATGGAGTTCGCATTTTTGACCAGTGGTTGCCCGGACAACCTAAAGGTCCGTTTTGCAGTAAATCTACTCCGTGACGGCGCGAAGGATTGGTGCGCCACGGCATTGACGCCTGCCGAGCGCACTACTTTGACTTGGGACGAGTTTGTCACTCGTTTCCGTGCGGAGTATGTACCGCCAGTAGAAATGGAGCGAATCGCTAAAGAATTCCTAGAGCTCACCCAGACAACAGAGACGGTAAAAGAGATGAACAGGAAATTTACCGAGATGGCATTATTCTGTCCTCAGTATGCCGCCTCGGAAGAGATGAAGATGTCGAGGTATAAAGATATGCTACGCACGGAGATCCGAGAATTTGTTAGCACGACACAGTACACCTCATTATCCGCCATGATGGACGCCGCTCGAAGGAGGGAGCTTGAGCTAGAGACCCAAGCTAAGAAGCGGAAGGCGGCACAGCCAGTGACGCCCATCTCGGCAGTGCCGAAGCGTTCGAGGTTCACAGGTACGCGCACGGGTTCTAGCAGTGGCGGGTTTAAGCCCCGTGATACCGGAGCAAGGAGAATAGAGGGGTGTTTTAAGTGTGGCCAACCCGGCCATCTTAGCCGGGATTGTAAGACGCCGTTAATGGTCTGTTTCAATTGTAACCAGACGGGCCACGTAAGGGCCAACTGTCCTAGAGCAGGGGTAGCTGCTGGGGGTGGAGCTCAGAGGGTGCCTGGGAATGCCCCGTTGCGCATTACTGATGGTCGAGCTGGTCAGCCAGGGACGGGAGCGGCCCGAGGTAGAGTTCACCAGTTGACGGTGGATGAGGCACAGGCGACGCCTAAAGTGGTCACAGGTATGTCCCTTACTTCTTTCCTTTTGTCTTTCCTTTCCATGTCATGTATTTATTTGTGGTCGAACTATATGTTAGGTACATTCCTAGTTAACTCGGTGCCTGCAGTTGTGATGTTTGATAGCGGGGCTACTCACTCTTTTGTGTCTCGCACTTTTAGCGAGGGTTTAGGCCGAGTTGTAGGACGCTTGAGTTATCCTCTGGTTATTGAGGTGGCTGATGATAGGACCTTGACGGTCACAGACGTGTTTCGCGGGTGCACCTTAGAGATCTCAGGGGTGAGGTTTACCATTGACCTGATCCCGATTGCTATGCGGGAGCTTTGCGTGATTGTGGGCATGGATTGGATGGATAAGTTCGACGCAGAGATTTTTTGTCGTCACAAACAAGTGCGAGTTCGAACCCCAAGCGGGGGAGAACTGTTGGTTCAGGGGGACTCGCCCAGACGGTCTACGGCAATATGTTCCGCGGCGAGGGCTCGGAGACACCTTCAGCATGGTGGTCAGGGGTACTTAGCGTACGTGATAGATACGCGTGTTGACGAGGCGAAGAAGACTGTCGAAGATGTGCCAGTCGTGAGGGAGTTTGCCGATGTGTTTCCCGACGAGTTACCGGGGATACCTCCTGAACGACAGGTGGAGTTTCGAATCGATCTGATTCCGGGTGCTGCTCCGGTGGCCAAGGCACCCTACCGCCTGGCTCCACCGGAAATGAAAGAGTTGTACGCCCAGCTGCAAGAACTACTCGAAAAGGAGTTCATTAGACCGAGCTGTTCGCCGTGGGGAGCACCTATCTTATTCGTGAAGAAGAAGGATGGATCACAGCGGATGTGCATAGATTACCGAGAGCTGAATAAGCTTACGGTAAAGAATCGTTATCCTTTGCCAAGGATTGACGATTTGTTCGACCAGCTTCAGGGGGCCTCATGGTTCTCCAAGATTGATCTACGGTCGGGGTACCACCAGATGCGGGTCAGAAGTGAGGACACGGAAAAGACGGCTTTCCGTACGCGATACGGTCATTACGAGTTTGTGGTGATGCCTTTTGGACTCACCAATGCACCTGCAGCGTTCATGGACCTCATGAACCGAGTGTGTAGTCCGATGTTGGACCGTTCGGTGATTGTGTTCATCGATGACATTCTGGTGTATTCGAAGACCAAGGAGGAGCACGAGATGCATCTTCGAGAAGTGTTGGAAGTATTGAGGCGAGAGAAGTTATACGCTAAGTTTTCCAAGTGCGAATTCTGGTTACGAGAGGTCCAGTTCCTAGGACATGTCGTGAATCAGGATGGTATTATGGTTGACCCAGCTAAGATTGCAGCTGTGATGCGGTGGGAGGTGCCGAAGACTCCTACTGAGGTGAGAAGCTTTCTGGGATTAGCGGGGTATTATCGAAGGTTTATTCAGGATTTCTCTAAGATCGCGTTACCCATGACGCGATTAACAAAGAAATCTGCGGCTTTCAGTTGGGGTGAGGAACAACAGAAGGCATTCGAGGAGCTACGCAGGCGGTTGTGTGAGGCTCCCGTGTTAACCTTACCCGAGGGCATGGAGGATTTGGTAGTATATTGTGACGCCTCTCATCAGGGTTTGGGTGCCGTGCTTATGCAGCGCGGCAAGGTCATAGCCTACGCTTCTAGACAGCTGAAGCCTCACGAAGCAAATTACCCGACTCATGACCTGGAGTTGGGAGCGGTAGTGTTTGCCCTTAAAATTTGGAGGCACTATCTCTATGGTGTCAAGTGTACGATCTACACTGACCACAAGAGCCTCAAGTACTTGATGGAATAGCAGAACCTTAATATGCGTCAGCGAAGGTGGCTCGATGTGGTTAAGGATTATGACTGCGAGATACTTTACCACCCAGGTAAGGCGAACGTGGTCGCGGACGCACTCAGCCGACATCCGGTCGGTGAGCCACTGAGGGGTTATTGTCAGCGATTGACAGTGATTACACCTATCCTGGAGTCGATAGGAAGCGCTCAAGAGGTGGCTGTTTTGGAGGAAAATGCAAAGCGGGAAAGAGTGTCGGGGGAAATCTCGAATTTTGTTCGTGATAGTCGGGGGTTGTTAACTCGACATGGTAGGGTTTGGGTTCCATTCATCGGCGGGAACCGGCAGGTACTAATGGATGAGGCGCATAAGTCCAAGTTCTCGATTCACCCGGGGGCTACAAAGATGTACAGGGACTTGCGCGAAGGTTACTGGTGGCCCGGCATGAAGCGGGATGTAGCTAGGTGTGTTGAGGTATGTATGACCTGTCGGAAGGTCAAAGCGGAACATCAACGACCTCATGGGAAATTGCAACCGTTGGAGGTCCCGGTATGGAAATGGGAAGAGATTACTATGGACTTCATAACGAAACTCCCAAGGACTCCCCGTGGGAACGATGCCATTTGGGTGATTGTTGACCGTCTGACCAAGAGTGCTCACTTCTTGGCCATCAGGGAGAGCTCCTCGGCGGAGAAGCTTGCGGAGGTGTTTGTGCGTGAGATCGTGGCCAGGAACGGGGTGCCAGTTTCGATTGTCTCCGACAGGGATACTCGTTTTACCTCTCGGTTTTGGGAGAAGTTCCAGTCGGAGATGGGTACACGATTACACTTTAGCACGGCCTTTCATCCACAGACGGACGGACAGAGCGAGCGAACCATTCAGACCCTCGAGGATATGCTTCGGGCTTGTGTCATCGATTTTGGAGGTAGTTGGGATCAGTACCTACCTTTGGCGGAATTTTCCTACAACAACAACTACCACTCTAGTATTGGCATGCCGCCATACGAGTTGTTGTACGGTAGGAAATGCAGGACGCCGGTTTGTTGGGGCGAGGTTGGGCATCGGGTGTTAGGGAGTACTGACATCGTGTTGAAGACGACCGAGACAATTCAGATGGTGCGGGACCGTTTGGTTACGGCACAGAGTCGGCAGAAGAGCTACGCCGACAAAAGGCGATCCGATTTGGAGTTTCAGGTGGGTGATTATGTATTGTTGAAGGTTTCTCCCTGGAAAGGGGTGATCCGGTTTCGTAAGCGGGGGAAGCTAGGGCCTCGTTATATTGGGCTTTACCGGATCATCGCCCGCGTGGGGAAAGTGGCTTACCGGTTGGAGTTACCGGAGGAACTGAACCTGATTCATAACACCTTCCACGTTTCGCAATTGCGGAAGTGTGTGATGGATGAGTCTGCAGTAGTACCGCTCGAAGATATTCAGATCGATGAGCGGCTTAATTATGTGGAAAAGCCAGTCGCTATTCTTGACAGGAGGACGAGAACCTCGCGGAACAAGGTTGTTGGTTTGGTGAAGGTTCAATGGAGACACCGAAAGGGTTCCGAGTGGACTTGGGAACCTGAAGCGGAGATGCGAGAGAATTATCCGGAGCTGTTTGCAGGAGTAGACTTCGGGGACGAAGTCTAATTCAAGCGGGGGAGAGTTGTAAATCCCGTGTCCCGGTATGGTTTTAAAATCCTTAATGTTCTTATTTTTTTAAAAGCGAGTCTCTTTAACGGAAGTTGTCAAAGGGACCCCGAATGTTATACGTGGCGACCTTGTTTACCTTTGTGTTTTTGATGAGAAACCAGGGACCGAAAATGACAAGAACGGAATCGAGGAGGGATAAAAAGGAAAATATGGGGTGTTTGGGTTTGAACGGCCAAGGGAAGGGGGACCGACCCCCCCCCCCTCTCTTCCTCTTCTCGTCAGTTTCCAAACCGTGAGAATCAAGTAACCAAGCAGCCCCTTTGTTTTTTTTCGTTTTCTTTTCTTCAATATTTCAATCGGCCGGAGTAGGAAAGGGAGAGAGAGACCGCGAGATAGAGAGCACCGAGCAGAGAGAGAGAGAGTGGGTCGCCGGAGAACTGTTCCAGTCGCCGGAGAGCTTCTCCAGTCGCCGGAGGTCGCTGCCACCACCACCATTCGCCGGAGAAGTCGAGGGAGGAGGAGCAAACATCGAAAGGTAAGTCGTTCCCCTTGTTCCGTATCGTTTTCTCTCCTTGTTCGTTTTTCCGGCGAGGCAACCACCGCCGCCCACCGCCGCTACGGTGGCCATGGGTGGACGGCGGTGGCTGGGTGCTTGTGGGTATGCGTGTGTTTATGTCTGTAGTGAATAGCAATCGAGAGTATAGAGGGAGGTGGTGCGAGAATGGGGTGGTAAGTGCGTGCGGAGAACCGTCGCCGGAACGCCGCCGCCGCCGCCGTGCCCCACTGCCGGAGGTGGCAGTGGGTGGTGCCCGTGGCGTAACCCTAAAACCACCTTGACCGTAACCTTAAACCATAAACCATTAATCCTAATCTCAGAAACCGTTTTATCATTTCATGTGAATGGTTGTAATCTGCCACTGTTTTGCGTAGCTCATAACTTTCTGCTCGTAACTCCGATTGAGCCGAAGTTGGTACCCACGATTCCAGTACGGGGTCGGCCACGTTTTCCGTGTTTTAGCGGAAAACTGGTTCAGTCTCTAGCTAGGTGAAAAAGTGGTCGCGAGTTGGTGATTTGTCATTTTATGTGAATGTCGATTTTCTGCCTCTGTTTTGTTATGGCCGTAACTTTTTACTCATAGCTCGGATTGAAATGGAATCGGTGGCCAAAGCTCACTAATCGAGTCAGGAAAGTTTTTCGTGTTTTGCCGAAAGTCCGTTTAGGCCTGTAGCTGGGCCGTATGGGGCTGTTTATACAGCCTGGTCCGAAAAACTTCCAGCTTTCTGTCCCTGTTTAGTTTTACGCATAACTTTTGCTTGGAATGTCGGTTTGAGATGGGACTGGTGCCAAAAGTTTCGTTTCGGAGTCTATTAAGTTTCCTCTGTCTTGTGGAAAGACCAATTCGGACCATATCTAGGGCGAAGTTGCCATGTTGTACTGATAGGTCCGGGTGTTCGCTGCTCTGCGAGGCATTCTTGTAAAATCTATAGTAAATTATAGAAAAATCGTTAGGACGCGTGCGATACGTCCCTGAAACTGTAAGACTTAGAAATTCGTAATTATGAATTTTAATTTCTGTATTTATCAGTTTTAAGGGGGTAAAACAGGTCCCGAGCAGACCCGTAATTTCTAATAAAAAGCTGGAATTTTAGTCGTTTGAAAACTAGTAAACGTGTTATGGGTCGGGACTTTCCTTTGACTTTTATTACGTATTTAGGTGGGAGAAAGTGAAGAAGATTGCCGTGTTGGTGTTGCGTTTCGTGAGCACGTTGCTTAGCCTTGAGGTGAGTTCTCTCACCGCGTAGTTAGGAATTTCATGTATGTCGTTCTTTGTGTTACGTGTTACTACGTGTATTTATGTGCTTACCTGAACTAGATGGGATGTGATAACTGGTTGTGATTTGTTAAATTCGTATGTGGAATATATATATGCATGTGTACACCTCGGTGGGACTGAGGGGCTCGGTGGGACCGAGGGCTTGGTGGGACTAAGCTAGTACAACAATCTTTACTCGGTGGGACCGAGGGCTCGGTGGGACCGAGGGCTCGGTGGGACTGAGCTTGCATTAATGTATTTTGTGTACTCGGTGGGACCGAGGTTTGTGCTTATATAATAAACATTATGTAGTTTGATATTCGTGGTGATGGTGATGTTACCTACTTGCGAGTATGGGTGATATGCGTGGGGTTGCTACCTACGTGTGTGGTTGGATTCACTAAGCGTTATAGCTTACCCCTTCCCAATATGTTGTTATTTCAGGTGCGGGCGGCAGTCGGGCGTGACCGTACACACATCAAGCGCAGAGCATCAAAGATTGTTAAACTTTCACGTTCAAACCCTTTGAATTTAATTATGTATTTTTCCGCTGCATAAACTTTGTTGACGGTTTGAGTCAACGACGTTAATTTCAATTAAGAAATGAGTTACTAGATTATGGTTGTTTTACAATGAAATGGATGTTTTAAAAATTTTAAATTTCCTTGTAATTTTTGGGACGTTACATGGGTAAATATCGAGAATGAATGACCAAAACAACAAATATTCTAAGTACAAAGATTACTCAAGCATTTTTAATAAAATCCAGGTACTTCTCTTTCCTACATCCCAAAGGATGCTTAGCCTAACATTTCCGAAGTAAAGAAAACAAAAGATGAAGATTTGCACATAATAAAACTGATAGTGGATTGAATAGTACTCACAGTGGGGAACGAGAATTCGTCCCTGTCCACTGTGTTTTACGAATTACAATTAACTAGGAAAGGAAATTACGGAAATTAAAGCTAAATTAATGCAGTAATTAAAAGACTAAAACTAATGTGGTAGATGAGAGAAATTGAAGCTATTCTAAACTTAACCCAAGATGATTGTAAGATTCCAAGCTTGTAATAAATGAACCCAAGTGCTCCTTTATATACTAGGAGAAAGAGTTGGGTATTACACAAAAGAGATGAGTCTTCCAATGGGTAAAAACTGCTGTGTTGTGGCAGAAATCAGCACCTTGTGCAAACCAATTACCCAATGGACCCTTTTCCAAGTCAATCTCCAAGTACATAAAGGAGTACTTGTTGCAATCTTCAATGTAGCTGCCATTTTGTACTTCCTCCAGCCATTTCCCTGCTAATGAACCTTCTTCCTCCAGCAAATTAAGTCCCGACTAGTAGTTTCTTTTGTCTTTCTTGATCAGCTCGAATAGTGGGCAGCCGGAGTGGGCACAACAGTGATCACTGCAGGATAAAATGTGAAAACACCCAAATTCTACCAAATAGTTTATTAAACACTAAGGTTCGCTCCTTTTGCTCATTTTCGAGATTTATACCAAGAATGGGGGTTTTGAGAGGCGGAATGGCTAAAATTGACAAAATAAAATTGGAAAAACAAGGAAATAATAACTCTAAAAATAGAGTTATCACCACCCCAACCCGCCTAACCCGCAATGGTTGTGTTGGGTTATACTTTTGAATGAGTTGGGTTCGGTTGAAAATTTTCAAACTGGCACAATTGCGTTGGGTTGTAAAAATACCAAAAACCGACCAACCGAACCCGCGTACACCCCTATCAATAACCTTAACCTCAATTACATAGATATTTACATAATTGCCACTCTGATTAATTCTCCGTCGTTCAAATAAAAAATCGCAGTAGAAATTTGACGCCATTGCAGAGACCTTTTCTTTCTCTCCCTCTGTCTTCCCCCTTTCTGTTAATTTTCCTTTTCAATCATCATCACACTAAATTAGGGTTTGCAATGAATTCGGTGAGTGATTTTTTGAGACTTAAGGTATTGAATTCAACATCAGAATCAAACAGGCGCTTCTAGATCTGCTATAATCCTTCGATCGATTCGATACGCATTTAGTCAGATCAGGTAATTCAGAATTTTCTACTATGTTTGAAGTGTCATGATTGCTGTTATCAATCTTAATTGAACAAGTGAGAAATTACTACCTTAATCCAGTAATCCACATTGAAAATGATTCCTCTGTAATTTCATAACTTTTATGTTCGTCGTTCTACTTAGATTACTAACAACTTCTGCTATTTTTTGTAAGTTCATGAAGTTTTCTAGAAGATGTGGTTTATGATTATTATTGTGAGTGTATGGATATTCAGCAGAATAGATGCAGAATTTAAGGATTATGTATTTATTTAAGTTTCTCCTTATCGTTATTATGAATAACTGAACCTACTTCGTATTGCTTATAGTTAAACATGTTTGTGGTCATTTAGATTTTAGCATAAAGCTTTTGGTGCTCTTCAAGGAAAAACAAATTTGCTGGTACTTTTCTCTATCAGCGAAAGTATCTCTTTCAAGACATATGAGGTGTTGGTTTTTTTTTATTTTAAGTTAAAGCAATTTTGTTGGTCCTTTTCTCTAATAAGAAAGTTGTACTTTAAGTTTGCAAATGCAAAAAGGAATACATTAAAAACTTTGCATAAATGAGTGATTTTGGATAATGGATGGCAAGTAAGATGGTTTATTATGCATTTATGTTTGCACTATTAGAGTTATATTTGTATATATGAATAGTACAAGGGCTAGTCTGTAATTACTGTAACTTAGGTTGTATAAATAGATCTTAGCTTTCATAATTATGTTAATCTTCCTCTTTGTAATTGCTCTCCAATATATGAAAAGCCTTGGCCGATTCAGCCACATCTCTCTCAAGTCTATCATCTGTTAATCGATTCTCCAATTCTAACATGGTATCAGAGCTTTAGGTATGTCTCACCAATCCTTCTGATTACTTGTCCTGTTCATTTTTCATTGTTATCATTTTTCAATCTGCTATTTTGCTCGTACCTTTTGTCGAATCGCTACACTCCGAAAACCCTAGTTTCGGTACTGCCTCTACTTCCGAAACTGCCTTGTTTCCGAAACTGCTCTCACATATCCGGAACTGCTTATCGTATCTCTCTTAGAACTCCGGAACAGCTTCACTTACGGAACCGAACCTGTTTCATTCATTCCGGAACTGCTTCAATCTGACTCCGGATCTGATTTATTTTCTAATTCCGGAACTGATTTCGCACACACACTCCGGAACAGTCTCAAAATTCCGGATCCTATTTTGTTATCTTGATTCCGGATCTGGCCTTTGGTCTCGATTTCGGATCTGCTTTTGTCCTAAAATTCCGGAATTGCTTCTAAATTCCGGAACACTGATTTTTTCGGAACTGTTTCTTCATTCCAGAACCTACTTCCTGTTAATTCCGGAACATTCACTTCCGTAACTGCTTGCTCTGAACTTTCGGAACCTTAAAATTCCGGTTCTAGTCTCCCTTTGCTTCACTTCCGGATCTTATCTCTCGATTACCTAACTTCGAAACTCGCATCACGTTTTCTCCAATTCCGGATCTTTATTGATTCCGGAACTCTGAAACACCGGAGCCGCATGAGTGAAACTAAACCCTACGTCCACCACAAGGCTACACTGCGCCTTCGACACGACGTCGTAAGGGCATCTACTGGCCTCATACAAGTGAACCAAAGATGGTGAATTGGAAACGAACAATGATTTAAAATTGAACTCCTCGAATACTATTTCGTCAGTGGCGCGTTGGATTGAAGGGAGGTTGAATAAGGGTTCGGTGAGGAGTAGTGAGGAGGAGGAAGGTGTAATGTGGAGGAGAGAAGAGAAGATGCGTGACCAGATGGTGGATTGAAGTTCTTGATTAATGAGGTAATCGCGGTCGAAGGGACGGCGGAGAACGGCGGAGGTTAGGTCTTCCGTTGGAGATAGAAGTTGGTCCGCTAGTAGAAATTTCTTAGAGGAAAGAGGACGAGCAGTGCAGTTTGGGACAACGGCCGTTGGATCACGTTCGCCGCCGATACCTGCCTTGATTAGGCCGCCGCCGTTGTCGAGAACTACCACCACGTTCGACGCCATTGTTTTGCGCCATCGGTTTCAAGTGAAGCTGTGAAGTTGCAGCACTGCCTATGAAGCTGCGCACGTGTTTTTAACGTGAAAACAGACTGCATATTTTCCTCAAAAAACCGTGAATCCCGCCCCAACCAAGACAACCGGCTAACAACCCAACCCGTCCAACCGCCAAACTTATAGGTTGAAATTGGCCGACCCAAACCACCAACCCATCGTTATTATTTATTATTTTAATAAAATTATATTTATATATATTATATTTGCATCACTATAAATTATACTCCAAAAATTAAATATATATATATATATATATAGTTTTACGCTAATATACATTTTACTGCCAAAAATTAACTGTATGTGTTATTAGTTCAATTAACTATTAAGCCCAAAACCCAAACTCAATCAACCTAGGTCAAGGAAATTTTACACGACTCAGCCTTGTTGATCACTTGCTCCGTCGTCCCTAACTCCTCATTCCCAATTTAGTTCGATTACTCTTGGAATCATTTTTCAAAAAAAATAATTCTAGATGTTTTTGTAATTATTGTAGAATAGATTATGATTATGACATTATTGTTAGCTTTCCTACTACCAATAACTTTGTTGGGTATATTTTTAGTCTTATTTGTCGTATTTCAGTCGTGAACTTTGTGTTTATTTCTAACCCGTCAACCCGCCTAACCCGCAACGGTTGTGTTGGGTTATACTTTTGAATGAGTTGGGTTCGGTTGAAAATTTTCTAACTGGCATAATTGCGTTGGGTTGTAAAAATGCCAAAAACCGACCAACCGAACCCGCGTACACCCCTATCAATAACCTTAACCTCAAATACATAGATATTTACATAATTGCCACTCTGATTAATTCTCCGTCATTCAAATAAAAAATCGCAGTAGAAATTTGACGCCATTGTAGAGACCTTTACTTTCTCTCCCTCTGTCTTCCCCCTTTCTGTTAATTTTCCTTTTCAATCATCATCACACTAAATTAGGGTTTGCAATGAATTCAGTGAGTGATTTTTAGAGACTTAAGGTATTGAATTCAACGTCAGAATCAAACAGGAGCTTCTAGATCTGCTATAATCCTTCGATCGATTCGATACGCATTTAGTCAGATCGGGTAATTCAGAATTTTATACTATGTTTGAAGTGTCATGATTGCTGTTATCAATCTTAATTGAACAAGTGAGAAATTACTACCTTAATCCAGTAATCCACATTGAAAATGATTCCTCTGTAATTTCATAATTTGTATGTTCGTCGTTCTACTTAGATTACTAACAACTTCTACTATTTTTTGTAAGTTCATGAAGTTTTCTAGAAGATGTGGTTTATGATTATTATTGTGAGTGTATAGATATTCAGCAGAATAGATGCAGAATTTCAGGATTCTGTATTTATTTAAGTTTCTCCTTATCGTTATTATGAATAACTGAACCTACTTCGTATTGCTTATAGTTAAACATGTTTGTGGTCATTTAGATTTTAGCATAAAGCTTTTGGTGCTCTTCAAGGAAAAACAAATTTGCTGGTACTTTTCTCTATCAGCGAAAGTATCTCTTTCAAGACATATGAGGTGTTGGTTTTTTTTTTTAAGTTAAAGCAATTTTGTTGGTCCTTTTCTCTAATAAGAAAGTTGTACAATAAGTTTGCAAATGCAAAAAGGAATACATTAAAAACTTTGCATAAATGAGTGATTTTGGATAATGGATGGCAAGTAAGATGGTTTATTTTGCATTTATGTTTGCACTGTTAGAGTTATATTTGCACTGTAACTTTGGCTGTATAAATAGATCTCTTAGCTTTCATAATTATGTTAATCTTCCTCTTTGTAATTGCTCTCCAATATATGAAAAGCCTTGGCCGATTCAGCCACATCTCTCAAGTCTATCATCTGTTAACCGTTTCTCCAATTCTAACATGGTATCAGAGCTTTAGGTATGTCTCACCAATCCTTCTGATTACTTGTCCTGTTCATTTTTCATTGTTATCGTTTTTCAATCTGCTGTTTTGCTCGTACCTTTTGTCGAATCGCTAAACTCCGAAAACCCTAGTTTCGGTACTGCCTCTACTTCCGAAACTGCCTTGTTTCCGGAACTGCTTCTTCCGGTACTACTCTCACATATCCGAAACTGCTTATCGTATCTCTCTTAGAACTCCGGAACAGCTTCACTTACGGAACCGAACCTGTTTCATTCATTCCGGAACTGCTTCATTCTGACTCCGGATCTGATTTATTTTCTAATTCCGGAACTGATTTCTCATACACACTCCGGAACAGTCTCAAAATTCCGGATCCTATTTTGTTATCTTGATTCCGGATCTGGCCTTTGGTCTCGATTTCGGATCTGCTTTTGTCCTAAAATTCCGGAATTGCTTCTAAATTCCGGAACACAAATTTTTTCGGAACTGTTTCTTAATTCCAGAACCTGCTTCTTGTTAATTCCGGAACATTCACTTCCGGAACTGCTTGCTCTGAACTTCCGGAACCTTAAAATTCTGGTTCTAGTCTCCCTTTGCTTCACTTCCGGATCTTATCTCTCGATTACCTAACTTCGAAACTCGCATCACGTTTTCTCCAATTCCGGATCTTTATTGATTCCGGAACTCTGAAACACCGGAGCCGCATGAGTGAAACTAAACCCTACGTCCACCACAAGGCTACACTGCGCCTTCGACACGACGTCGTAAGGGCGTCTACTGGCCTCATACAAGTGAACCAAAGACGGTGAATCGGAAACGAACAATGATTTAAAATTGAACTCCTCGAATACTATTTCGTCAGTGGCGCGTTGGATTGAAGGGAGGTTGAATAAGGGTTCGGTGAGGAGTAGTGAGGAGGAGGAAGGTGTAATGTGGAGGAGAGAAGAGAAGATGTGTGACCAGATGGTGGATTGAAGTTCTTGATTAATGAGGTAACCGCGGTCGAATGGACGGCGGAGAACGGCGGAGGTTAGGTCTTCCGTTGGAGATAGAAGTTGGTCCGCTGATAGAAATTTCTTAGAGGAAAGAGGACGAGCAGTGCAGTTTGGGACAATGGCCGTTGAATCACGTTCGCCGCCGATACCTGCCTTGATTAGGCCGCCGTCGTTGTCGAGAACTACCACCACGTTCGACGCCATTGTTTTGCGCCACCGGTTTCAAGTGAAGCTGTGAAGTTGCAGCACTGCCTATGAAGCTGCGCACATGTTTTTAACATGAAAACACACTGCATATTTACCTCAAAAAACCGTCAATCCCGCCCCGACCAAGCCAACCGGCTAACAACCCAACCCGTCCAACCGCCAAACTTATAGGTTGAAATTGGACGACCCAAACCACCAACCCATCGTTAATATTTATTATGTTAATAAAATTATATTTATATATATTATATTTGCATCACTATATATTATATTTGCATCACTACCGGAACCTTAAAATTACGGTTCTAGTCTCCCTTTGCTTCACTTCCGGATCTTATCTCTCGATTACCTAACTTCGAAACTCGCATCACGTTTTCTCCAATTCCGGATCTTTATTGATTCCGCGAAAACAGGGTTTGAGATCAATTCCGGAACTCAACTCCGGTTCTCACTTCTCTGGACTTATTTCCGGAACACTCAGTTCCATCGCTCACAACTCTAACACTCCGACACTCCTCTTTTCGGTCTTCAATTCCGAAACACACAGTTTCGGTATCTCACAGTCTTCAGTTCCTGTTCTCAATCAGTTTTCTAATAAGTCAAATGGCTCTCAATAGCCAGTCTAAATACAGTGAATGCACGTTCTGTCACTCTACTTCTCATCTTCTTCTCAACTGCCCAATTCAAAAATGTCGATGGTGTGGGATCACACAGCCATGACACTATGGGTCTGGCTGTCCAAAGTATCCACGGAATTCAGGTAATCAAAGGCAACAGCGCACTCAGTCATTTGTTGGTTCAATCACTCAAGATTTTCCTAAGCCGGCAATTCAGGTACCGTATAACAACAACCCATCGCCTGATCTCATGGAACTCATGCGCCGAAACCAAGAGCTTATAGAGCAACTCATGACAGGTTCTATGGGTATGAATTATCAGTGCAATATCTCAGCGCCAGGTAACCCTTGGCTATTTGACTCTGGATGTTGTAACCACATGACACCTAAGGCTGACGGATTTGTCTATAAGCAAACCTCCAGAATGTTCTCATCAGTCCGTATTGCGGATGACACTCGCTTACCTGTATCTTTCAGTGGGACTGTCTCTACCCCTAATATACAATTACCTGATGTTCTACATATCCCTAACTTATCTCTAAGCCTGATTTCAATCACTCAGCTTATGGAATCCGGTCTAATTGTTCTTTTTCATCCTTCTGGTTATGTTGTGCAGGATCCAAAGACCAAGCAGATTCTTGGAGTAGGCCGTAAAGTTGGTCGGATGATTGATGTGGTCTACCTCCGTCTTCCCTTACGCTCATCAAATTTTGTTGCTTCTGTTTCCAGTACCCCTTCCTTTGAATTATGGCATAAGCGTCTAGGACATTTATCTTTAGCTAGAATAAAACTGTTAGCTAGCTCAGGATTATTAGGCAACACTTCTTCTGAAAACCTTTCTTGCTTATGTTGTCAACATGGCAAACATCATGCCTTACCCTTTCAACTAAATGAATTTCAATTTGCTTCCCCTTTTGATCTCATTCACTCTGATGTTTGGGGACCAGCACCACATCCATCCATGGGAGGTTCTCGATACTTTGTTATCTTTATCGATGATCACACACGCTTTACATGGATATATCTCATGAAACATCGCTCCGAACTACCTCAAATATACATTACCTTCGCTCGTATGATTCTGACCCAGTTTTCCAAGCCCATAAAGATTCTTCGAGCAGATAATGCTATGGAATACAAAGAATCTTCTCTCCTCTCTTTTCTTCAATCTCAGGGTACTCTCTCTCAGTACTCCTGTCCCGACACCTCTCCGCAAAATGGACGTGCAGAACGTAAACATCGCCACATCCTCGATATTGTTCGTACTTTATTAATCTCGGCCAAGTGTCCAGAACGTTTTTGGGGCGAGGTTGCCTTCACGGCTGTCTACACCATCAATCGACACCCGACCCCCATCCTAAATCAAAAGTCCCCTTATGAAGCGCTCCATGGGGTCTCCCCTGCATATGAACTCCTTAAAGTATGGGGTTGTGCATACTTTGTTCAGTTGCAACCTCATGAACACACCAAACTCGAACCACGTTCTCGTTTATGCTGCTTTCTTGGCTATGGAATTGAACACCAAGGCTATCGTTGTTGGGATCCAGTCTCTAAGAGACTACGTATATCGCGTCATGTCACATTCTGGGAACATCTTTCCTTCTCAACAGTGTCCAAATTTCAGGACATACCCAATCCTTCCCCTTCCTTCTTCACTGATAACTCTATCTCTTTGGACTCACTCCAATTAGATCCCATACTCACCTCTCCATCTGATCCACCTGCTTCCGTCTCACCTCAATCTGTGACCTCGTCATCTGTCCCACCTCCTTCCGTCTCGTCTCAACCTGAGCCTTCACCAATGCCATCTGTGCCATCTAATCATGATCAATCATCTGCACCGCCTCCAAGGACTACTTCTGAGCCATCTGCTGAGTCTATGGATCCTAGCTCCTCTCAACCACAAGATGGAGTACGACGCTCCGACCGGGTAAGACAAGTTCCTTCTCACCTTCGTGATTATCATTGTTATGCCACTTTACTGTCCAACCATGAGCCCACTTCCTACAAGGAAGCCGTTTCTAACCCTGTTTGGCAGCAAGCTATGACTGAGGAACTTCAGGCTCTTGACAAAGCCAATACATGGGAGTTTGTACCTCTCCCACCAGGTAAGTCACCCATTGGTTGCAAATGGGTCTTCAAAATCAAAACGAAGTCTGATGGGTCTATTGATCGATATAAAGCACGTCTTGTGGCGAAAGGCTTCAATCAAGAATATGGCATAGATTACGAGGAAACGTTTGCTCCTGTGGCTCGGGTCACCTCAGTTCGTAGTCTTCTCGCCATAGCTGCCACCAAAAGATGGCCATTTTACCAGATGGATGTCAAGAATGCCTTTCTAGATGGTGATCTCTCAGAGGAGGTCTACATGCGACTCCCTCCCGGTGTGACCTCTTGACAGGGTCATGTATGCCGACTTTGCAAAGCCCTCTATGGCCTCAAACAGGCTCCTCGTGCTTGGTTTGAAAAGTTCAGCACTACTGTTATCTCTTTGGGATTCTCTCCGAGTAATTATGATTCTGGGTTGTTTACTCGCACTACAGATGCAGGTACTATTCTACTCTTACTGTATGTTGATGACATGATCATCACCGGTAGTGACTCTACAGGTATCACCCATCTCAAACAATCTCTCAGCTCATGTTTTGAGATGAAAGATCTTGGTAAGCTCCACTATTTTCTTGGTCTTGAAGTTCTGTCAGACTCTTTCGGCATCTATCTCTGTCAGGCCAAGTACATCTCAGATCTGTTGTCCAAAATTGGGATTACAGACAACAAAGTTGCCTCTACACCTGTTGAGCAAAATCTGCATCTTGCTCCCAATGCCGGACCGCCTTTGCGGGATCCTACACTATATCGACAACTAGTTGGATCTCTTGTCTATTTGACTGTTACTTGGACGGATCTTGCATATGCAGTTCACACAGTCAGTCAGTTCATGTCTGCTCCGTGCTCAGATCACTATGTTGTTGTTCTCCGTATTCTCCGTTATCTGAAAGGAACAATGATTCATGGGCTTCACTTCTCATCCATTTTGTCGTTAACTCTTCGTGGATTCTCAAATGCGGACTGGGATGGAGACATAACAGACCGTCGCTCCACCACTGGCTATTGCTTCTTTCTTGGAGATTCTCTTATTTCCTGGCGGAGCAAGAAACAATCTTTGACAGCTCGCTCCAGTAGTGAAGCTGAATATCGAGCCATGGCTGACACTACGCAAGAACTTGTATGACTACGATGGCTCCTATCTGACATGGGTGCTCCTCAGACCTCTCCGACACCGTTGTGGTGTGATAACACAAGTGCCATTCAGATTGCTCACAACGATGTTTTTCATGAGCGTACTAAACACATTGAGATTGAGTCATTTTGTTCGTCAACATGTTGTTCGCAAGACAGTTCAACTCTTTCCCATCTCCACCATTGATCAGACAACAGACATCTTCACCAAAGCTCATCTTCCAGGGCGGTTTCGGGATCTCGTTTCCAAACTCAACTTGACTCATTCTTCCCCTACTTGAGTTTGAGGGGGGGGGGGGGGTGTTAGAGTTATATTTGTATATATGAATAGTACAAGGGCTAGTCTGTAATTACTGTAACTTAGGCTGTATAAATAGATCTCTTAGCTTTCATAATTATGTTAATCTTCCAAACTCAGCTTGCAGTTATATTTTGTTGGAGAAATCAGAAATCTGATAAATGTGTTAGTCTGATGTTTGTAGGAAATAGATGAGCTATGTGATGAATGGGTACCGGAGTCTCTTATCCCACCTATAAAGGAAGAGATATGCATAGATACTTACATGCATACATACCGATGTAGATTTTTTCTACTGACATTCTCCATTGGCTGCAAGAATCCAAAACATTTACTTCCACCTTTTTAAAACAAGCTATATACTTTTACTTTCGTTGTCAAACAGACATATTGTTAACTTCATGATTGTTACGGTTAATTTAATTCATAACTATATTAAACTTTGTAATAAAGACAAACATATAGAAAATTACCTAGGATTGATGGGACATGAGAAGTTACTTGTGAGAAAACCTCCCTCATACTTTCTTTGCTCCTGGCGTTACTATAGTGGTTTCATTTATGCAAATTCAGTATTGCAGGAATCGTGTACCTCTGCTCTGGAGAAATATGGTGTTGGTTCTTGTGGATTTTATGGAACAATTGCTACATATAGCTAGCTACTTATGATGCAAATAACCAAATTAAACGAGGCTTTGGTTATTTTTCCACGTTTAAGCAACAGTGGCTTCCTTGTGCGGTTTTCCAAACATTTAATAGAAAATTAACTATGATTTGTGAAACTTTTTTATCTTAATAAATACCCTGTCATAGTCATTAGTTTTTAGGGGCTGTTTGGTAGTGGCTTAATGTTATAGAAAGTGGCTTATTCAATAACCCTCGGTATTAACAGGTCAAATCTGAATACTAAATTTCTTCAAGAAAAGGAACGATGAAAAGAAGTAGATCTAAATGATCTTTTTAAATCTTCAATTTATGTGATCGTTTATTGTACCATTCCATTCTTGATATATCTATCTAGTTGTTTGCTATCCTATTGATTAAGTTAACTTTTCTATCAAATCAAACACAATAGAATTGTACCTAAACATCAAGATAGGAAAACAATGACCAAAAACACTAACTAATAAATCATAATGCTGTGTTTGTATTAGAAACCGGCCAAAATGATGCCGCATAAAATTTTATTTAGGGAATCAAAATTCTTTTTACACAACTCAAAGATGTAAAACGAGTTGAAAATTGGTTTTTTAGAAAGTTCCTCTGTAGAATCGAGCATCAAAACATTAATAATATGAAGAAAAAATGATCAATAATGTGCATAGTTATACCCTGCTTGTTGTCCCATGCCATTATAAGTAGCAACACCAGCATTGATCTTTCCCATCGTAGTAGTATTGCTTCCATTTCCATATTGTTGCCATGCCTGTTGTCCCTGTGCAAGAAAACTCTGTTTCTTTTCCAGGTCAGCAAGCTGCACATATGGCGGAGGTGGGACCATGAGCGATGCTGCAAAAGGGTCTTGTGGCTGTACGACAGTCTCGTTAGGTGCAGGCAATGCTAACACAGGTGTCGCACTTCTCCCCAATCCAGATGTCACCATTTTACTGGTACTTCCCTCACCTACCTGATTATAACTCACTCCCCCTTGCTCATATATACCATTCAGCATTACAGGATCAAGACCACCACCCGCAATGTTAGCCTTCTGTTTCGATAAGTTACTAGCTGATTCCACCAACGCCAGTTCCCAATCAGACGTCTTTTCATTCTCTCCGTTCGAAAAAACCTCCCATGACCCTCTAGTCTCTGCACTCGGAGGTCCAGATGACATGACAAGCGCCAATGTATTCCGATGATCGACACCTGGCACTGTATCATCCTTCAAATTCAATAAGTCTCCAATTGCTTGACCCCCAGATAGTGGTGGGTTGCCATTCATATTCGTTTCTTCCTTGTTTTTCTTGAGCTTATTCTTCTTTTCTCTTAGAAATCTCTCTAGTGTTCCCAAAACTTTATCGGTAATCTTTTGCACCTCTGGGAACTCTGCGGCTCTAGCGACTCCCAACTCCTTTGACCATGAAAAAAAATCTAAAAGCTCATCGATCGTTTTAGCTGCGTTAACGTATTCATCAAAAGTCTTGACACTATTAGCATACTCCATTTCTGGAAACCTATCAAGCAAAACTCCCAATGCCTCACATATGTCAGCGTAAATCCGAAAACTTTCATTCAAAACAAGGTACAATGCAACAAGCACCATTCTGCTACTTTTCGCACTTCCGGCAGGTCTACAACATAAGACACGATCAATAAGCCGAAGCAGCTTATTTAATCTTTCCAAAACCCTATCGGGCTTCATCTCCCTAACTGGAGTTGCTACTTTCATGTCTTTTTTGTCCGCTCGTGCTATTGATTCGTATAAATCACCATAAGATTTTGACTTGTGACTAATTCCGTAACCGGGTTCATCTCTAAACTCCCCATACCTGTCATTAACAGAAAGTTTTCGTTCAAATGCTATGAACTCAAGCTTCTGGTCAAGATACATGGCGTAATTTTTCACAAACCCTGAATGATCCCAGTAATTTGAAAGAGCCTCAACACGGAAATCTGACATATTCAAAACCCTTGTTCCTTTTCGGCTCGCGTACATTATCTCTTGACCAAACACTGGATCCCCATCGACTAACAATCTGTGTACAAGCATCAAGGCTTTCAATGCAACAACCCAATCATGGGTTTTGCTCAATCGCTTTGAAATATTGTAAACGCATGCACTCACGTATCCTCTAGATTGAGATATAAGATGAAGGATTTCCCTTATATACTTCTCTTCAGCAGGCTCAATATCATGGCCTGTTGCTTTCACAATGAGCACCTCAAGATCAGGTGCTACATTGCCTGCAACTTTGGCTATACTAATACTAGTTTGGTCTTTAACCACCCCGATCGCTTTCCTAATAGTGCTTGAAGACATCGAAACAAATCACCTGGATATTACTGCTTTGTCCTGATGATCTCTAAACCTCAAATCTGCACAAACATCATCGTATAATTTGAAATGTGAGATTTAAAATGTACCAAATGCATTTTGGTTAAAAAACATACTATTATGCATTAGGTACCGATGATTAGTTATAATCTTTGCCAGTTTCTCAGATAGGCATGGGATCATGTGAGAAGTGCCATTTTTGGTGAGAAGTACTTTTAAACCGTTAGATCACTTTTAATCAAATACCCTCCCATTAATTGCGCCTTAAAAGGGAATTGATCCAGTGCATCTCATCCTAATGTTCATTCATTTCTCATCCAACGGTTGATAACCACTTCTCACCAAATCTGGCGGTTCTCACCGGAACCCAACCCTTCTCAGACATAGGTAAAATGATCCTATTGTAACTATTGCACTCAAAACCTAATTGAAGTGAATGGTGTATATGATTGATATAACTCTGGACTAAATGACTCGATTTTTTGTAGCATCTGTAATAGAGTGTGTAACACAGTCACCAAAATTCTGTTGAAGGTCTTAAAGATCCTGTAAACAAATTTAGGTCCAAATTCCATATGCATATTTTCGTTTTTGGATGGAGAATATTGAAACACATGGATTATGGATACATAGATAATGGAATATCGATTAACAACATCATAAACACACACACACACACACACACACACACACAGAAAACACGACACAATTAAGAAATCTTAAATTACATGCTGTCTGGCACAAAATCAATGTCGAAACTATGATTTAGGTTCCAGATTACAATCCTACATTTTGATTGGAGGTAGAGGTATGATCACTTCCACAATGATTCGCAAACTGCGATCTAAAACGATCAAACAGATACACACACACACACTCACACACACACACAGAGGGGGAGAGAGAGAGAGAGAGAGAGATGGATGATAAACTTACCGATTTATTGAGAGAGAAATTGATGCTCGATTAACAATGGAGGAGGAAGAAGCTCCGATCTAGGAGAAAAGTGAACGCTTTACAAAACCAAAAATATGGCGTATGTATGTATGAATGGGCAACTTTATGCATAAGTGGGGATGACAAGTGTTCCTTTTTCTTAAACATCTTAAACATTTTCATTTCACCCCCTAAAGTATTCTTTAATTTCTTAATACCCCCCTGCGTATTTGACTTTTTCAAATAAAACCGTTATTTTCTGTTACTATAATTCGTGTGGTTTCTAATTTCTTTTTTTCCTAACATTTCAATATTTGAAAGGGAAACATGCAAAAACCACAAAGATTATTGTTTCGATTTTGTTTAAAGAAATAAATTAGTTGGTTTTATTTTCAAATGTTCGCATGTCTAAAAACAAGTTTATTTGGTTTTTTTATTATGTCGTTCAATGGATCGTCAAAATGTCCCAAAATAAATGTTCACAATGAAAAGATATATAGTTTTAGGAGTGTGGAATTATTACACTTTTTAATAAATCAAAGTACAATTTTACTCTAAATTACAGAGAGAAAAGTTTTCTTCATAACATAATTAAGGAATAGAATGAAAAAGTATAATTTTACTTTTAAAATTGGACACTTATTTTAGGGCATACACAACGAAACAAGAATTCTAAATGCTCTTAACTTGGTTCATGCTAAAAATTAAATTATTGTTTTAATAATTTAGTTTATGTAACGTATTAATTATTATTATTATTATTATTATTATTAAAGACAAAAAATATTGATTTATCAACCTAATCCTATTTATTTTTAGGTGTATTAAAAATAGGGAAATTAATTAAAATACCCTAAGTTTGACCAAGTGTTACCAAAATACCCTAAATCTCTCCCACTTTGCAAAAATACCCTTTTTCCGCGATGGAAGCCCGCGATCGCGGGCCAAGGACCATTTCTGACACTTTTTTAAACTTGCAGGGACCATTTTTGAAAAACGAAATCCCGCGATCGCGGGCTCATCCCGCGATGGGATACTTTTTGTGACTTTTCAATTTCAAGGGACCATTTTTGAAAAATTCCAGGGACTATTTTTGAAAATTTGAACCGCGATCGAGTAGAATGCCACTGTTCACCCTTGCTTTCTTTCAATTTTATGAATTTAAAATAAAATGTTACACTTTCAACCCCTATACTTATTTACTAAATTTACTTTATACCTTTTACTTTCATTATTTTAATTTTACATTTAACACATATAATCGTTTATTAACTAAAATACGTTAAAAAAATACGTTTTAATTTTAACAAATTACACCATTATAATCGTCTCTTCGATACGTTCGAAATGAGCTCAATCTTGAATTTTTTTGGATTTATATATTTTAATATATATCATATACAGTTATACACTACATAAAAAAATATTTTTTATATTTAAAATTCATACCCTTATAGTTAATTATTTAATTTATGGTACATCTCTTATTTTTTTTCAATTTTGTTTTACACTCCTATCGCATTAACATAATAATCATATATTAACTAATTCATTAAATCGTTTTAAATTATTATTATTTGAATGTGTTTATAGATATCGTGAATGACAATAGGAGAAAGTTTCACGAGAAGAATATTAAATGGGGTTTTGACAAGTCGGTATCACTGGACTCATTTAAGAATTGTGAAAATGGGTATTTGGCGAATGATGATTCATGTGTGTTTGGAGCTGAAGTATTTGCAGTTACAGAGTATGCACAAAATGATCGATGTATTTTCAACGTAACTTAGATTAAAATTATCTCCTTCAGTTCAGTCCCGTCCCATCCAGTTCCGTCCTGTCCCATCTAGTATGCGTACCAAACGCTACCTAAGAGTACCGTAAATTAAATAATTAACTATAAAGGTATAAACTGTAAATATTAAAAATATTTTGATGTAGTGTATATGATATATATTAAAATATATAAATCAAAAAAATTCAAGATTTGGCTCATTTCGAACGTATCGAAGAGACGATTACAATGGTGTAACTTGTTAAAATTAAAACGTATTTTTTAACGTATTTTAGTTAATAAACGATTATATGTGTTAAATGTAAAATTAAAATTATGAAAGTAAAAAGTATAAAGTAAAGTTAGTAAATAAGTATAGGGGTTGAAAGTGTAAATTTCAATTCGAAATTGTGATTTTGATTTGATATTTACACTTTCAACTCCTATACTTATTTACTTATTTTACTTTATACCTTTAACTTTCATAATTTAAATTTACATTTAACACATATAATCGTTTATCAACTAAAATACGTTAAAAAAATACGTTTTAATTTTAACAAGTTACACCATTGTAATTGTCTCTTCGATACGTTCGAAATGAGCCCAATCTTGAATTTTTTTGAATTTATATATTTTAATATATATCATATACACTACATCAAAATATTTTTAATATTTACAATTTATACCTTTATAGTTAATTATTTAATTTACGGTACTCTTAGGTAGCGTTTGGTACGCATACTAGATGGGACGGGACGGAACTGGACGGGACTAAACTGGATGGACGGGACGGGACTGAACTGAAGGAAATACATCGATCATTTTGTGCATACTCTGTAACTGCAAATACTTCAGCTCCAAACACACATGAATCATCATTCGCCAAATACCCATCTTCACAATTCTTAAATGAGTCCAGTGATAACGACTTGTCAAAACCCCATTTAATATTCTTCTCGTGAAACCTTCTCCTATTGCCATTCACGATATCTATAAACACATTCAAATAATAATAATTTAAAACGATTTAATGAATTAGTTAATATATGATTATTATGTTAATGCGATAGGAGTGTAAAACAAAATTGAAAAAAAATAAGAGATGTACCATAAATTAAATAATTAACTATAAGGGTATGAATTTTAAATATAAAAAATATTTTTTTATGTAGTGTATAACTGTATATGATATATATTAAAATATATAAATCCAAAAAAATTCAAGATTGAGCTCATTTCGAACGTATCGAAGAGACGATTATAATGGTGTAATTTGTTAAAATTAAAACGTATTTTTTTAACATATTTTAGTTAATAAACGATTATATGTGTTAAACGTAAAATTAAAATAATGAAAGTAAAAGGTATAAAGTAAATTTAATAAATAAGTATAGGGGTTGAAAGTGTAACATTTTATTTTAAATTCATAAAATTGAAAGAAAGCAGGTGAACAGTGGCATTCTACGCGAGTTCAAATTTTCAAAAATGATCCCTGGAATTTTTCAAAAATGGTCTCTTGAAATTGAAAAGTCACAAAAAGTATCCCATCGCGGGATGAGCCCGCGATCGCGGGATTCCATTTTTCAAAAATGGTCCCTGCAAATTTAAAAAAGTGTCAGAAATGGTCCCTGGCCCACGATCGCGGGCTCCCATCGCGGAAAAAAATAGTATTTTTGCAAACTGAGAGATTTAGGGCATTTTGCTAACACTTGGTTTGACTTAGGGTATTTTAATTAATTTCCCTTAAAAATACATGTTTTAACTGGATATTTAACTGAGCTGACCCACAACTTTTACAAATTTGCACCAACCAATAGTAATTGTAATAAAATAATCAAAATTAAAATCTATTATCTAATTTTTATTTACACAAATATACATTTTATTACAATTTCTTATCTGTTTAAAATCAACCAAAAATCATGAATGCCGATTTCTTTTCTTAAAAAAAAATTAATTAAATTACTCATACTTTGACTTTGACTTACCAAAATACCCACTTTCTCGCCAATTTTATCAAAATACTCATTTTTGCGATGGGGTCCGTGATCGCGGACCAGGGGCAATTTTGAAAATTAGTCACCCGCGATCCAGAGAGAGTCCCGCGGTGATTCACATTTGATTTCATATTTACACTTTCAACCCCTATAATTATTTACTTACTTTACTTTATACCATTTACTTTCCTAATTTTAATTTTACACATTTATCATATTAACACATATAATCGTTTATTAACTAAAATACGTTAAAAATACGTTTTAATTTTAACAAGTTACATCATTGTACTCGTCTCCTCGATACCTTCGAAATGAGCCCAACATTGAATATTTTTGGATTTATTTATTTTATTATATATCATATATACTACATAAAAATATTTTTAATATTTACAATTCATACCCTTATAGTTAATTATTTAATTTATGGTACATTTCTTACTTTTTCAATTTTCGTTTTACACTCTTATCACATTAACATAATAATCATATATTAACTAATTGATTAAATCGTCAAAATAGAGAATCAAAAGTTATTTTTCCCACTTTTCTATAACTTTTCTAAAATAAAGAATCAAAAGTTAAAAGCTCTAAAAAGAGTTACATCCATCTCCAACATATTCTCATATTTTCTAATTTATTTTCCCATACACTTTTTGTTAAAGTTAATATAAAATGATAAAAGTTCAATCTTATTGGTGGGATTAAATAAAATAATCATTTCTCTCCTACCATCAAGTTTTAGAGAATTCTCTAAACTTAGAAAATTTTCAAGTTTTTGCTATTATAGCAAACAAGATAGCAAAGCTGTCGGAGATGTTTAGAATACAAAAACTCATAATTTTTCTACTTTAGCAAAGTTGTTGGAGATGCTCTTATACTCTATATAACTGCCTTGTTTTTTTCTTCTTTTTTAATTTATTTTTCATTATATTTTATACTATGTTAATTAGATTAACTTTTTCTATCACTAAAATTTCAGGATTTCTTCACGATATACAATAGTGGCATGATCGAACCGTTTATGAAAAAAAAGGTGGCGGTGTTACATAATAGGATGATCAATGATAAACATCTTGATGTACTTCAAATTGTAAAGTTGTGATAGAAGTGTTATCTTCATTTTTCTAGTTTAGCATATGAGATAACATAGCTTTTGGAGCAACAAAAATGCTAAAATCTTTTTTTTTATATTTTAGCGTAGCTGTTAGAGATGCTCTAGAGGTTAAAATGATGACAAATGACAATGGCTAATTCTAACAAATGGGTTAGGCTAAATGCACCCTAAATTTTGCTAAATGCACCCTAATCATTGAAATATGATTACTTTTTTTTGTTTTTTTTTTGTTTTTTGTATTTTTGTTGTCTTTTCTTTTTCTATTTTATTTATTTATTTATATTATATATTTTGATTTATTTGTATTATATAGTTTAAAAATGTTTTTTTTCTTTTACTTTTCGGTTTTATTTAAAAATAAATAAATATTTAAAAATATAAATATTACTAATTTTTATAATTATATAATCTATAAAAATAAAACATAAACATTACGATTTAACATATAAATGAACGGTTATAATGGTATAATTTATAAAAAAAGTAAAACATATTTGTTTGATGTATTCTAGTTTATGTATGTTGATATGACTAATTATAATGATATAAAATGTAATTTAAAAATAAAAAACAATTTTATTTTTAATTATCATGTTGTACGTTATAGGTTTTAAAGCTTTTAAACTTGTACACGATGTATTAAGATTTGTACTTCTTAAAAATTCAAGAATAAACGTAAATAAAGTTATTTTTAAAGGAGTATATTAGATAAATATAGATAAGAACGTAAAATGTACAAAAAAAGAATAACTATATATATATTTCTATATTTCTAATATATATATATATTACTTATATATATATATATAGAGAGAGAGAGAGAGGTGGGTTCAAACGAGGACGTCACCTATTTAAGAAAACACGAGGAGCATTCTCAACCACTAATGTCAAATTCGTAGCTTTCCACCCGTGCGGCACATTCAATGTTAATTTTTAATTTGAAATTTACATATGATTTACTATTGTTTCAGATAACAATCTTATAGATCACATATGATTTAATATTGTTTTCTAATCACATATGATTTGATAGGTGTTCCTAAGGCCTTCGGTAGCGGGGCTCGGGATGGGTGAGGTGGCAGCGGGGAAGGAGCGGGGTTGGGCTACGGCTCGGGATGGCATGCGGGACGGGATGGTTTTCGGGGATGGGATCCCGATCCATCCCGAGGATTATTATAAAAAAAAATTTATTCAATTTTTAGCCGTTGAACGGCTCTATTTTTCTCACCTATATATTTAACCCTCAACCTCTTATTTCTCACACCTCTCAAACTCTCTCAAATTCTCTCAACCTCTTATTTTACACACCTCTCAAACTCTCTCAAATTCTCTCAACCTCTTATTTTACACACCTCTCTCATCATGAATCCAAACAGAACACCTACATCCCGTCGTAACCGACCGAATACACCACAATCGCAAGAAGATCAAGAGCTTGGTTTCCAAACGTTTACACAACAAGGTTATCATCCGCAATTTTCGCAACAAATTCCGCCACAATGGTCGCAACAAAATCCGCCACAATATCCGCAACAATTTCACCAACAAATTCCTTACCAATTTACACGTCCCGGGTTGATTGAACAAGGTTTTACTCCGGCCAACTTCAATCTCGACGACGACATTGTTCCGGAAACCCAACCTTCTACCCCGAACACACCACAATTTTTATTATTTATCTTATTTTTATTTATTAAAAAATATATAAATATTTTTATTTTGTTAAATAATTAAATGTATAAATAAAAGAATTAAAATAAATGAGGTGGCAAAAGGGTTTGAGGGAATGGGGTACGGGTGTTTAGGGATCGTGAGGGATGGAGTGAGGGATGGAAGAAAAGCTGATGTGGCGCTGATGTGGAGTGGAATCTTTGAAAGATAGAAGGGATGGGGTACTGATGGCCTAACAAACATTTCATCAAAACTATAAGGGTATGAATTATAAATATTAAAAATATTTTTATGTAGTATATATAATATATAATTAAATAATTAAATAAAAAAATATTCAATATTAGGCTCATTTCGAAGGTATCAAAGAGACGATTACAATGGTGAAACTTTATCATTTTTCATTTTATACCCTTATCATATTAACATAAATAATCGTATATAAACTAAAATATATTAAAAATACATTTTTATTACAAATTATATCATTGTATTCGTCTCGTCAATATCTTCGAAATGAGCCTAATATTGAATATTTTTTGATTTAATCATATTCGAAAAAATAATTTTGTTTTATGTTCATATTTATTCGCTTTTAGATCGCATATCAGATGTATAAAATTAAAGGTCAATATGGTTAATTGGTCAAAAAACTTGAAAAAGAACGAATATTTTTCAAGTTTTTTGACCAATTAACCATATTGACCTTTAATTTTATACATCTGATATGCGATCAAAAAGCGAATAAATATGAACATAAAACAAAATTATTTTTTCGAATTCTCGGCTTTAAATCGCAATGTTTATGTTTTATTTTTATAATTATATAATTATAAAAAATTAGTAATATTTATATTTTTAAATATTTATTTATTTTTAAATAAAATCAAAAAGTAAAAAAAAAACATTTTTAAACTATATAATACAAATAAATAAAAATATATAATACAAATAAATAAATAAAATAGAAAAAAGAAAAAACAACAAAAAAGACAAAAAAAAAACACAAAAAAACAAAAAAAACAAAATCATTGTTTTAATCATTTGGGTGCAAATAGCAAATCAAGGGTGCAATTAGCAGTGCCCCTAACAAATATCTTGTTTGATATAAACAAATCATTATAAATAAGTTTACATCACACTTTAAATTGCATTAATTGATTATTTATAAGAAAGTATGTTTTCTACTTAAATAGTGTAATAAAAATCTAACCTTTTTATTTAATAAAATTTTGTTTTGGATAAATTTAATTTCAAAATTAGTTATAAACTATAATTTGGCTCAAATAGTATAATAATTAAGTAATCTTCAAAATATAAAATATATAGATATAATTTATAAAGATAATAAATGTATTAACAATTTATATAATCAAAACTAAGGGTGTGTTTACTTGTGGTTTATTGGGCTTAATGAGGAAAATGGCTTATTCGCACAGACATTCTGAGGTGTTTACTTACGACTTAATCGCACAGCCCTTGTCGTATTCGCACAGTTGGTTTAGGGTTGTTGTTCCCATTAAGATGAAACTCTTGGCCATTTTACCCTTGAAAAAAAGAACTGACAATTTTTTTTTGTAAACCCTACACTATCGACAACAGCTTCTTCTCAGCCTCCATTGCCTTCCACTCCGTCGCCTCTCTCCCTCCAGCCCCTCTCTCCATCAACGACAACTTCTTCTCAGGTGAGCATCTTCTCCGGCGAGCTCCTCTCTCCATCGACGGCGAGCCTTCTTCTCCGGCGAGCTCCTCTTTTTGCTTCGATTTTTTCTCCGGCGAGCTCCTATTTTTCCACTTTGTCGCCTCTCTCCCTCCAGCCCCCTCTCTCCCTCTTTTTGCTTCGTTTTTTTCTCTTTTCTCCAGTCTTCGATTTGCTTTGGGGTTTGTTACTATTTGCTTCGTTTTTTTCTCTTTTCTCCAGTCTTCGACAGCTGTCCTGTTTATCCACATGACTTTCTCAATTCTTTTTCATGTTATATTAGTTAGGTTCATATTCGTTTAAATGTTTTTTTTAATTCCATTGCCCATTTTGTGGGTCTTGATCTTTATATATTCTCTAAATTAAATGTCAGAAAACTCGTGAGAAATCAATAGCAGATTAGACTTGGATCAATGAATTTATGAATTTATATTTTGATGATTAAATAATTTTGTGTTTCAGAAATATAATTTGGCTTAAAAAATAAACAGAATATATCAAACAGCTTATAATTCATACTCAGGGGTAAATCGGTCATTTCTGCTATTCAGACTGTTGATTTAGATAAAAAAAAAAGTAAACAACAGCAAGAATTTATCCACACAGAAAAATTTAACCATACAGACACATTTATCCATACAGAAGTTAATGAAAATTTTGGTAAACAACCCCTAAGAAAGAATATATACTTGAAACACATTTGAGATAATTACTATTTGCACCAATTTTTGTATCAAAAGAAAGCCAATCAGAGGCATGTTTATATTTGCATTGCTGATGACGGATAACAAACCGAGGTACTGAGGTTCTGTTTGGTAGCAGCTTAATGGGACCTATGGTTTATTCAGTCAGCAGTAGTTATACAGGATTGTTTGACAGTAACTTAATGATATAGAAAGTAACTTATTAAGTACGCCTCTACGGATAGCTTTATGTAGAAAGCCAAGTCATTTTCCAAATATGCCCTGTTAGAGTTATTATCGTAAATATGTATAGTTCAAGGTCTATTCTGTAATTACCTGTAACTTATCTTGTATATATAGATCTCTTAGGTTTCATTATTAGGTTAATCAACTATTGTAATCGCTCTCTCAGTTATATGAAAAGCTGCTGAAACCTTCGGCCACATCTCTCTCGATCTTCTCATTCGTTTGTCTATTGATTCCTACATCAATCCTAACATGGTATCAGAGCATTAGGTACGTTGATTGTTCGATTTCTGTCTTTTTTTATCTTTGTTCGATTGTTCGATTCGTTGTTCATCGCCACGCCTGGATACCCTAATCCGGAATCGCCAACATTCCGAATCTCTCGCAATTCCGGATCTCTCACTTTCCGGAAGTCCTCATTCCGGATCATTTTTGTTTGTTTATTTTCAAATTGCCAAGGATATAGTCTAGGCAAAGCCTAGATGAACCTTATAAAAAAAGGTCTATTCTGTAATTACCTGTAACTTATCTTGTATATATAGATCTCTTAGGTTTCATTATTAGGTTAATCAACTATTGTAATCGCTCTCTCAGTTATATGAAAAGCTGCTGAAACCTTCGGCCACATCTCTCTCGATCTTCTCATTCGTTTGTCTATTGATTCCTACATCAATCCTAACATGGTATCAGAGCATTAGGTACGTTGATTGTTCGATTTCTGTCTTTTTTTTATCTTTGTTCGATTGTTCGATTCGTTGTTCATCGACACGCCTGGATACCCTAATCCGGAATCGCCAACATTCCGAATCTCTCGCAATTCCGGATCTCTCAATTTCCGGAACTCCCCATTTCGGATCATAGTTCCGGATCTCTCGCAATTCCCGGTCCTCTCCTTTCCGGATCCTTAAGACTCCGGATCTTGTCCTCATTCCGGATCATAGTTCTGGTGTTCGAAACTTTCGGTACGTATCCCTTACTCCCTTGTTTACATATTCCTGAACAATTAGTTCCCAATTCCGGATCTTATTTGTTTCATATTCCGGACCCAATTCCGGATCATAGTTCCGGACTCACACCTTCCGGAACTCTTTGTTATTTTTCATCAATTCCACTTCCGGTTCTAAATTCCGGAATCAACTCACATAAAACTCCGGATCCTCTTGCTCCGGTTCTCAACTCCGGATCTCGCTTTTCGGAACTCTTAATTCCGGAACTCACATTCCGGTTCTCGCATTCCGGAACTTTCCTCTGGTCTTCAGTTTCAGTTCTCAAATCAGTTCCTGTTTCAGATGGCACACAATTCAGGCCATTCTAATCCTATCTCAGTTGTTCTTAATGGGAATAACTACATTTTGTGGCATCACCATATGACTATTCTTCTCAAGTCTCATGGTCTGCATACCTACGTTACGGGTGCTACTCAAATCCCGGTTCAAGACGAAAAGGAAAGTGCAGTTGACTTTGCAAAACGCATGAATGATTGGGATATCGCGAATGCTCGCATCCTCGGATTCATAAACGCTTCTACAACTACTGCGATCAATCAGCAATTCCTCGGCTATACAACAGCAAAAGGATTGTGGGATTTTCTTGCACAAAGGTACACTTTTACAGGCTTATCACATCAATATCAGTTGTGGACTACTTTTCAGAACAAAAGACAGCTGCCTAATCAGTCTATCAACTCGTACATCTCTGAGATGCAAGCTCTTAGAGATCATTTGAACTTGGGTGCACCTCAAATCTTTGATGACAAAGCTCGAAAGTTTACTGCTTATTTTAGCCAACTACATTTGGTTACTATTCTAATGGGTCTCACTGATCGTTTTGAGAACGTTCGAGTCTCGCTTCTACACAGGCATCCATTACCTACTCTTGAGGAGGCTATCACTGAACTGCTGAGTGAAGAAACTCGCCTTCAACAACGTTTTCCACTGCCATCAGATACTGTGCTCTACACTTCCAGCTCAGGAAAATCAAAAGGTAAATGGGGCACCAATGACCAGTCTAAATCTGCGGACAAGGGGAACAATAGTGAATGCACATTCTGTCACTCTACTTCTCATCTTCTCCTCAACTGCCCAGTTCGAAAATGTCGCTGGTGTGGGATCACACAGCCACGTCATTATGGGTCTGATTGTCCAAAACATCCAAGGAACTCAGGTAACCAAAGGCAACAGTCCCGAATTCAATCAGTTGCTGGCTCAATCACTCAAGATTCTCCTACGCCAGCAGTTCCGGCACAACATAGCAACAACTCATCGCCTGATCTTATGGAACTCATGCGCCGAAACCAAGAGCTTATGGAGCAACTCATGACAGGTTCTATGGGTATGAATTCTCAGTGCAATACCTCTGCATCAGGTAACCCTTGGCTATTTGACTCTGGATGTTGTAATCACATGACACCTAAGGTTGACGGGTTTGTCTCCAAGCAAACTTCCAACATGTTCTCATCAGTCCGTACTGTTGATGATACTCGTTTACCTGTATCCTTCAGTGGGACTGTATCTACCCCCAATATTCAATTACCTGATGTGCTTCATATTCCTAACTTATCTCTAAGCCTGATTTCAATCACTCAGCTTATGGAAGCCGGTCTAATCGTTCTGTTTCATCCTTCTGGTTGTGTTGTGCAGGATCCAAAGACCAAGCAGATCCTTGGAATAGGTCGTAAAGTTGGTCGGATGATTGAAGTGGTCTACCTCTGTCTTCCCTTACCTTCATCAAATTTTGTTGCTTCAGTTTCCAGTACTCCTTCTTTTGAACTATGGCATGCGCGCCTAAGACATTTATAATTAGCTAGAATAAAAGTGTTAGCTAGTTCAGGATTGTTAGGAAACACCTCTTCTGAAAATGTTTCTTGTTTATCTTGTCAACTTGGCAAACATCATGCTTTACCTTTTCAAATTAATGAATTTAAATCTGCTTCTCCTTTTGATCTTATTCATTCTGATGTATGGGGACCCGCACCACACCCATCTATGGGAGGTGCTCGATATTTTGTCATTTTTATCGATGATCATTCACGTTTTACATGGATATATCTCATGAAACACCGCTCAGAACTACCTCACATATATATTAACTTTGCCCGTATGATTCTAACCCAGTTTTCCAAGCCCATAAAGATTCTTCGAGCAGATAATGCTATGGAATACAAGGAATCTTCTCTTCTCGCTTTTCTTCAATCTCAGGGTACTCTTTCTCAGTACTCCTGTCCTGGCACCTCTCCACAAAATGGTCGTGCAGAACGTAAACATCGTCACATCCTTGATACCGTTCGTACTCTATTAATTTCAGCCAAGTGTCCAGAACGTTTTTGGGGTGAAGCTGCCTTCACGGCTATCTACACCATCAATCGACACCCGACTCCCATCCTCAATCAAAAGTCTCCTTATGAGGTACTCTATGGAGTCTCCCATGCATATGAACTCCTCAAAGTGTGGGGTTGTGCCTGCTTTGTTCAGTTGCAATCTCATGAACAAACCAAACTCGAACCTCGTTCTCGATTATGTTGCTTTCTTGGCTATGACATTGAACACAAAGGTTATCGTTGTTGGGATCCATTATCTAAGAGACTTCGTTTATCCCGTCATGTCACATTCTGGAAACATCTGCCCTTCTCAACGGTGTCCAAATTTCAGGACACGCCCACTCCCTCTACTTCTTTCTTCACAGATACATCTATCTCATTGGACTCACTCCAATTAGTTCCCATACTCACCTCACCATCTGTTCCACCTCCTTCCGTCTCGTCTCAACCTGAGCCTTCACTTGTGCCATCAGTGCCATCTGATCATGATCAATCATCTGCACCACCTCCAAGGACTACTTCTGAGCCATCTGCTGAGTCTATGGCTCCTAGCTCCTCTCAACCACAAGATGGAGTACGACGCTCAAACCGGGTAAGACAAGTTCCTTCTCACCTTCGTGATTATCATTGTTATGCTACATTGTTGTCCAATCATAAACCCACTTCCTACAAGGAAGCTGCTTCTAACCCTGTTTGGCAGCAAGCTATGACTGAGGAACTTCAGGCTCTTGACAAAGCCAATACATGGGAGTTTGTACCTCTCCCACCGGGCAAGTCACCTATTGGTTCCAAATGGGTCTTCAAAATCAAAACAAAGTCTGATGGATCCATTGATCGATACAAAGCACGCCTTGTGGCAAAAGGCTTCAATCAAGAATATGGCATTGATTATGAGGAGACGTTTGCTCCTGTGGCTCGTGTCACCTCTGTTCGTAGTCTTCTCGCCATAGCTGCCACCAAAAGATGGCCACTTTATCAGATGGATGTCAAGAATGCCTTTCTAAATGGTGATCTTTCAGAGGAAGTCTACATGAGACCCCCTCCAGGTGTGACCTCTCGAAAGGGTCATGTATGCAGGCTTCGAAAAGCCCTCTATGCTCTCAAACAAGCTCCTCGTGCTTGGTTTGAGAAATTCAGCACTACTGTTATTTCATTGGGATTCTCTCCGAGTAATTATGATTCTGGTATGTTTACTCGAACTACGGATGCAGGTACTATCCTACTCTTATTGTATGTTGATGATATGATCATCACTGGCAGTGACTCTACAGGTATTACCCAGCTCAAACATTCTCTCAGCTCATGTTTTGAGATGAAAGATCTTGGTAAGCTGCACTATTTTCTTGGTCTTGAAGTTCTGTCAGACTCTTCCGGCATCTATCTCTGTCAAGCCAAGTACATTTCAGATCTATTGTCCAAAGCTGGGATTACATACAACAAAGTTGCACCTACACCTATTGAGCAAAATCTGCATCTTGCTCCCAATGCCGAAACCCCTCTGCGAGATCCTACACGATGCCGTCAACTAGTTGGATCTCTAGTCTACCTGACTGTTACTCGACCGGATCTTGCATATGTAGTTCATATAGTCAGCCAGTTCATGTCTGCTCCATGCTCCGATCACTATGTCGCGATTCTTCGTATCCTTCGGTACCTCAAAGGGACAATGTTTCATGGGCTTCACTTCTCATCCACACCATCTTTAACTCTTCGTGCTTTCTCAGATGCTGACTGGGATGGAGACATAACAGACCGTCGTTCGACCACCGGATATTGTTTCTTCCTTGGGGACTCTCTTATTTCCTGGCGCAGCAAGAAACAATCCCTGACAGCTCGGTCTAGTACTGAAGTCGAGTATCGAGTCTTAGCTGACACTACGCAAGAACTTGTATGGCTACGCTGGTTACTATCTGATATGGGTGCTCATCAGTTTTCCCCAACACCATTGTGGTGTGATAACAACAGTGCTATTCAAATTGCTCACAATGATGTCTTTCATGAGCGTACAAAGCACATCGAGATTGACTGTCATTTCACTCGTCAACATGTTCTTCGCAAGACGGTTAAACTTCTTCCAATCTCAACCATTGATCAAACCGCAGACATCTTCATCAAAGCTCATCTTCCAGGACGTTTTCGGGATCTTGTTTCCAAACTCAACTTGGCTCATTCTTCCCCTACTTGAGTTTGAAGGGGGGGGGGGGTGTTAGAGTTATTATCGTAAATATGTATAGTTCAAGGTCTATTCTGTAATTACCTGTAACTTATCTTGTATATATAGATCTCTTAGGTTTCATTATTAGGTTAATCAACTATTGTAATCGCTCTCTCAGTTATATGAAAAGTTGTTGAAACCTTCGACCACATCTCCCTCGATCTTCTCATTCGTTTGTCCATTGATTCCTACATCAATCCTAACATGCCCCTCCCAAATAAAATGCACCCTCCCTCTATTTATAAAAAAACCCTCCCAAACAAAAACTTTCACAATCTATACCGACAGATTGATCCATACAGACGACTTTATACATACAGGACTTAATGGAAAACCATGCAAGATAGTTACATCACTTAGCATTAGAAAAGTTTATACAATGATTTTGAAAATTTTAAAAGGGAAAGTAATTCATCCGTTTCAAAATGTGTCGTAACTTTTATCAGTTTGTTTTAAAATAAGTGTTCATGGAGAAAGTTTTTTCTCTATTTCAATTTTCGAAGGGTAAAATGTCATTTAATTAAATAAAAAATATAGCAAATACACATAACACTTATTTGGAAGTGACCAAGTACCACTTAGACCATCTACTATGGTAAAATTATCAAACCAACCTTTTAAGTACAACATCAGCTTTAGCAATTACTTTACTATTCACCTCATTGGATGGCCTAATAGTAATAAGAACACAAAGATTGCTCACTATTTTTGTTCCAAATGGTAATAATTTGATTTAGAAAAAGGTTTATTGTGTCTTAATGACAATGGATGAAATAATAACAATGAGACATTTGATTAAAACAAGTAAAAAGAGACATAAAAACCTTTTGTATACTTAACACAACCTTCTTGACAACATATTTTTTAAAAACAGATTTTTTGCTTTACATCATCATCATCTATACCAACTCATTCTCATTCTATAAAAACACTCTCTTGCTACATAATTCCAGATTGCCTAAACTACCCTCTAACTCTGGAAATCTTTAAGGCTGGTTTTGTTACCTCTGTGGTTGGTCGGCCGTTGTACTTGTGGCTCCTCCGCTGGGCCCACCGCCATTTTCAACCGGTGGTGACGTCCCCCATTTCCCTTCTGACTCTTGTGGCTCCAGCACAATCACCCCACCATCAGTCAGTCCTAATGCAAATTGATTGGCTTCACTTGGATGTGCAGCTATCACTAGTGGATACACCCTTGCACTGCAAACAAACAAACATTATCCAACCTAATTTGACATGGGTAGTTTAGTAATTTACCAATCTTCGTCTTGTCTTCCTGATTTTGTTTATAAAAAAATGCATTTTTGCCCCACTATGTCCTGTCTTTGTCCAAGGGGCTGTTTGTTTACCTCTTAATAGTTTCATTAAGAGGCAACCTCTTAATCGGTAAGAGGTGAATCTTGTTTGGCAAAAACAAGTCTGCCTCTTAATGGTTCTAAAACCCATTTTTAATGATTTTGTATCTTGGGCCTCCCTTAACCATTCAGCGCCCTAATTTCATTATGAAGAATTACCAAACAACCATATTTCATTTTGTACTATATCATAATAACCTCTTAATCATTTTGATCACTTAATCATTCTGCACCAAACCATTCAGCAAATGCCAAACAGCCCTAATGTAGCAACAAACGTGAGACATTAGGTTACTGTTCTGTCATGTCCCATCCTATCCCGCATACCAAATGCATACAGGACTTGACGTACAAGAGTAAGGTACCCGGATGAAAGAATTGTGGAAGGTTTTAGGATTTAATTTGACATGGGTAATTTAGTAATTTACCACGTAGCAAACACACCCTAAAAAAAGATACTCACTTTGGATTGGAAGGCAAGTAGGCGGTGGAACTGATTCGACATCGCAATCTGAGCGTTGATGCAGTAAGAATACCAACACTTCCATCCTCAAAGCTGACGTAAATCGATTGGCTATCGCACGAGTAAGTAGCATGTGTGATCAAACCACTTGTCTCTGGAGGCACCCACTGTTTTTATAATCATCCACAAAAATGCATCAAGAAATTATTACAACCCAATAAAACTGTACAAACTTACAAATCAGTTTTCATGTGTTGTGAAACAACACGTGTGAAAATGCAGTGCTTATAGAGTGTCGTTTCATATGTGAGACATTCAAGAATGCTAAAAGATGAATGATTACAAATGAAACTAACCTGTTTAAGGCGTTCAAGTTTAGGTGCTTCATAGATGGCTATCTGAGTTTCGTGGACTGCTAGCAAATGCGTCTGATCATTGTGGAATTGTACCCGGGTATCCACTATGGGAGCGGCAACACGCCCAGGTGGAATTTGCAAATGTTTACTCGTTTGCTTCTCCCATCCTTCTGTGCTCCAAACACAAACCTGCAGAAAGACGTCTATTACTACAAAATCTCTGAATGTTAGGGAAAATTTTCATACTTTCTGTTTTAACAGTTTATAGAGTTCCTGTTTTTTCTCACCTGAGAATCAGCACCAGAAGATACTAGAACATTAAGCACATTAGAGAAAGCCAGGCCTGTTATCCGTTTATTATGGCCTTTAAGCTTGGTTTTGACCTGTTCACAAGAATAACGAATCGTTAGTGGGTTTGTCAAAAGATTTGAGGTTGGATTTAGGTTTGAATAAAAACTAGGAACAACCTCATCTATGCGGACATTGTATATTTGGATAGAAGAGTCCTCCATGCCTATGGCTATAATGTTATTGTCTTGTGGATGGAATGCCAGAAAGGTGGCAGCAGGTGGAGGGGGCATGAATGTAGTCATAGTCTGCAAATACAAGACAGTAATAAGTAAATGTTTAGCAATAATAAGTTGCTATATCTGGATATAGATTTATAGGGATGGGTTAAGGGGAAAACTTCAAAAAGTTGGAAAACTGAGGAACACCAGGGTAGCCTTTCATCTGGACGCTATGCACTTGTGCATACAAGTAATTTGTAACATGCACATGTGCATAATGCACATGTGCATAATGCACACATGCATAAAAACCAAAAAACAGCTTAATTTAGGTGTTGTTCGGTTCGTTTTCTGTTAAGACCTGTATGGATATAGCTATCTGAGTGGATATGGTTGTCTGGGTGTTAACAGATAAGTTGGTGTTCGGTTGTTGTGTTGAATAAAGAGTCTGAATGTCATAAATGACCATTTTACCCCTAGATTCATACCTCGATTCATACACACAGATTCATACACACAAATTCATAGATCAATTTATGCACACAGATTTATAGACACAAATTTTCTCTTTTGGTCATTGGCGATCTGTCAAGGTGAGGGCTACTGGTTGCCCTAATATTTACTGGAACAAAATATTAATGCATTTCCATTTTAATGCATTACGTGATATAGATCATCTTCTATTGTGGTAAACATATTTTCTTTTCCACATTCAAAGTTGGGTTGTGAGTGCCTTTTAGGGAGAGTGCCTTTTAGCTGTCAATAGCTTGGACCACATATGAGAAAATGAGAAACATTGATAAAGTGAGAAACAATGAGGAGAAACACAGAAAAATCGCAAAAGATGGTGTATGCTGGTCGCTGGACCTGGAAGGCTGGAAGTGAGAGGCGCTGCGAGGAAGATGATTGTAGGGTTTTCTTTTTTACATTTAACGAGGGTAGTTGGGAGAGGGGCAAATAAGGAATAGTGGTAGCTGAGCCCAAAGGAGTCTCATTTTCTAGCTGATTCGGTCAGCTCTTTTCTGAGCCAATAAGCCGCTACCGAACACGTAGATATGGCTGAGCGAATCAGCCATATCTACCACACAGCCCATTAAGCCATAAACGAACAGACCCTTACTTGTATGCACAAGTGCATACCGTCCGGATGAAGGACTACCAGGGTGTTCCTCAGTTTTTCCATTTTTCCTCAGTTTTCCCCTGAACCTCCCAGGTTAAAATGAGGGCCGTAGATATTTTGGAACCTGCGAACCAACTATTTGTGATGAATATTTAGGGTTATTCATCATGAATAATAGTAATACATGAAATAGTTGGTTCCATGACCCACATGAAAAACAAGACGGAAGTAGATATAAAATACACAAAAAGGAAATTTGTGACCTTAAATGTCATCATATTGAAGAGAGAGATCTTCCCGCCTGAAGCAGACATAACATAGGAATCATTCTTTGAAAGTGCAAAGCACGGAACAGCTTCTTCAGGGTTTGTATCACTGATAACATTGGTCATCAAGATACCACTTGTTGGTTGCCATAACTGAGGGACCACATTGGCAGTAGCCTACAAGAGGAAACAAAGAGTAAGCGGCAAATTCAGGTTAACATCTGATAGTGGAATTAGAAAAAAAGAAAAAAAAATACCTTCCCAGTTGAATTCCGGTCATTTCGCTGCCATTTCCATAGTTTATGAACGGCATTAGCTGCTAGAGCCAATATGGCAAGTCCCGAATTTGTGTAAATCAACCTTGAAACCTGTAACGGGGATATGGGATATAGAGTTTGGTAAGTTGGACAGGACTGACAAAACTGTTAAAATGACCAGATTGCCCCTAAATCATGTTTAACGTTTTTATATATGTGATAATAGTAATATATGACGCAAATTAAACTAAAAAAAATAATGATGGTAGAGGCAAACATGCAAGATATATGTCTCCAAAAGAAACAAAGACTCATGAGTAGAGTGATGAAATACCCGCATTGCTGAAGATGTATTATCTGGAAGCCTTAAGGAGCGGCACTGTGCCGGTTCTGTGATTTCTGTCAGTTTCCATATTCTAGATTTGTCCATGGACTCGTCTCCGATTCTAGGCTTAACATCAACCAAACTTCGATTCTCACCATTCTGCAAGTACACCATATGTAAAAAGGTTAATGTCGTGATTATTAATATGGACATATCAATATCAAGGGGAAAAAGTTCATATGAGAACCATAAATATTTTGAGAACCAACTTACCAACTATTTTATGTATTATTCATGACGAATAACCCTAAATAATCATGAATATCATTCATCAAGAAATCATTCATTTTCATAATTCATGGTATCATGCATTTTCATCGTGATTACCATGTATTTTTATCACGAATACCATGTATTTTCATTGTGAATACTTTTCATCATGAATATCTACCGCTTCATTCATCATGAATAGTTAAAATCTCACCATCACTACCATTGAGGGCGGCATTGGTGCAACTCTATCCATAATGCTTGGTCCGGCAGACGCATTAGCAGCACCAAATGTATTCATCGTAGAAGTCTGTGCATGTTAGACCATTTGGGTAAGTATGATAACATAAACCTATCCAAAAAAGGGCCCGCGAATATAATATAATTACTCCCTCCTTTCCAAAACAAATGTCCATATTTCTATTTTAGATTGTCCCAAAATAAGTGTCCCCTAAGTGTCAACTTTCCAATTCTACCTTAATTTTGAGATGGAGATATTCATAACTCCCTAAGGATAAAATTGTCATAAAAGTGTAATAATTACACACTTGTTAAACCGTTTACCTTCACAACAGATGCAGATGCAACTCTCGAGGGATCAAAAGAACGATTCTCCATGGTTCTTAGTAGCCTAATCCCATCTGGATTAGCTAGAATTTTGATACCGTTATCATTTGTTGAGACAGCCAACAGAATCCCTTCCTTGTTAAACCGTATGCAAGGAGAAGCCTGCAGATATTTTATGAACCAACATAACCGCTTAGCAGAAAGTCACAAATATATATATATATATATATATATATATATATCGTGAGACGGATGATATCTGAAAGAAAGTATATGATGGGTACCGGTAGACCACCCTCCGCATCAATGGTTGTCAATAAGTTAACACTGTCCATATCCCAGAACTTAACCAAAAACTCATCACCAGCAGCAAGAAAACGATTTTTGGTAGTATCAAACTGCACAACACCAACAGATCGCTTCCCAAGCCCGTTATATGTACGCTTCACAGCTCCTTCACTTTCATTCCATTCCACAATGTATGATTCTCCTTCTTTATTTGTACCACACGAGAATAACCTATTCATATCAGATATGTTCTTCTCATTAGCATTGGAAGCAGCCAGTATCACACCCCTAAACCTAAATTCTATATACAACAGAAAAGCACAAAAGCATTTAATTTTAAAACCTTGTTCCATCTGCATTGTAGGCCATAGTTGTCGATGAATGACCTGGCGCATTGTAGTCCACTCTTGAACCCATATTGTCATACAACCACGCTTTTATTTTTCCATCAGTTGCCGTCGAGAAAATAAACTGGTATATGAAGAAATTAATAGACATTATTAATTTCTATAAACGCTAAGCTGCTTTTTTGTTTTAAAAGCATAGAGAAGTCCCGAAATTTTAGGGAAAATAAAACAACTAATCAATTAAAGGAATAGGTTATACCTGAATGTTTTCTTTGAAATGTGGGCATACAGAATATACAGGTGCTTCATGACCCTCGAATGAATACTGTTTTGCCCCTGTAACTGCATCCCAGACCTTTATTAACCTGTCTTCTCCACAAGTTACAATGCAAAGTTGTTTGTTTGGGTAGGAGAAAGCAAGGTCATTGACACTGCCAACATGAGCCTCAATCTGTTTAATATACAACCAAGTAAACCATGCTTCTTATATGGACCATAATATGCATCTAATATAAACACCACACACCATTCAAGAATAAAAAAAATATAAAACCTCTAAGTGGTTTCGGAGATCATCACCACCATGGTAAGAGTATATCTGCACGATGTGCTTTGAGTATGCAACACCTGTATGAAAATTCAAGTAAATGATGTAAATCTCTAGCAGTTATCCCAACTTTAAAGTATTCACCACATTAAAGGAATATTTGCTAAGGATCTTATTGAAAGAAAAAGTAGCCAACAACATACCAAAGAGGGTTCCATCAGGGCTCCAAGTTACACGATTAATTGATGCAGTATAGTCACTGGTCAAAGATGCCTAGCACAACACACAAGTGCATAGCAGAGTCAAAAGAAAAGAAATAAGATTATAAAAATATCCTCCATTGGTAAAGAGATAAAAATGTTTCTCATTTCAAACCCATAAAATATAACTAAAGTTAGAATGCAAACCTGCAAAGGCATTGAGCAAACCCCAAGATCCCAAACCTTGAAATTCTTATGAGCAAGCTTCTCTCTGCTACCTAATTCCCATATCATGACTTCTCCGGTACTTGTTCCAACTAATATTAATCAAACCATGAGAAAGCAGAAAGCAGCAAGAAAGCATAAGTTAATTTATAGAGAAAATGAGAACTAACCAAGAAGCAGAATTTGCTGTACTGGATGGAAATCCATGCTCTTAACTGATGAACCCTGGTTTAGGGTCATCACCATAGCTTTAGGTAAATCATCAGACGAATATGAGCTTTGACCATGACTCTGGCCGCTGTAACCAACAGGTAAGATATTTACAGGCAGATGATTGACCTGCTAAAAATGCATATATAGGCGTGTCAGCCTTAAGTATTAATTAACTTCCAACACTGGATAAGTTGAGCCCACTTAAGAAGGTAAGACTTCCATATAATCCATTTCCAGAGTAATAAAACTACACTTCTTAAAACTGATGCTGCAAAGGAACTTAATGCTAGATTGATGGGATGAAGACAGTCTCTAATCATATTATTTTAATCAGCCAGGGATTTTAAGCTTTAAGATGATGCAAAAAATTGAACTCAAGTAATCAAGCAATATAATTTTGAAAGTGGAAAGAAGCTGTCTTAATCATGTTCACAAAAATTAGAGAAAGGCATAGCCAGAGTGTGTCATACTTCATCAGATATGCCAAATGTCCTCGTTCTCTTCAATACATGTTCAGAGTCAGCTGTTTGATAGTCTACAGCAGGATTGTTAGTTGGAGGAGTCCTAGGGCGCTTTAATAGAGCTGTCATGTGAAAAGGGGGGAAAGGGCATCAGTATCATTGAGTAAACCACTCAACCTGAAGATAATATTACTTAACAAATTTATGTACCAGCATTATTTGGTGGATTGAAACCGAGAGGGCCAGCAGAAGCCGACGGATGTGGCACAGGGGAAGGATTTGCCATCCAACCAGCAAGAGATGTTGGCAGGGTTGCTGGTGCAGGCTGAAAAGGCTTTATACACGAACAGAAGGATATAAGAAACACAATATACATTAGAAAACTCGATTGTAGATTTCAAATCACCAACAGTGAATACCAAATAACTTGTTTTTTCACTTACACCATGAGCACCCAGAGGTGGAAAGCCAGCAGGCTTTGGTACGGCACCCATTAATGAGTTATTTACAGGGGATGGAGCCCTTGCACCATTTGGCTGTGACTGTCCACAAGAATGGTCAACGAACAGAGTTTTTATGTCGGGATTCGGCTTTGGGTTTTTACAGAGCTGATGTTGCCAGTTCAAACTACAAATCAAAAGGAAATGTCAAAAGGAAATCATAAACTTGATCAAGAATACTCGGCCCCAAATACAAAGAATATCCGAACCTTTGATTGATAAGGGTCCGCAATCTCGAGTTTTTTAAAGTTGGAAAGTTTAGCTTATCACGAAACAGAGGATTTGCTTCAATCAGCTTCTTAAGCTCACCCAACATTATACCCCTGGCAGACTTGGTGTCTCCGTATTTTGATAATTGCTCATTGTCTCTGCAGACATGTATTTGTATCAAACACCCAAGTTTTACAACAAAATTCAGATGAATTATACAATTTATATAATGGAAAGATAAACTCCTAATCCGATAACCCTTTTCACACCTGAAATTCTCCAGAGTCAAAAGTTGTGTTATTTCTTTAAAAAGATCTTCATTAAAAGCTGAAAACACCTTCAAGTCCTTCACTAGAATTTCAACAGCTTTAGCACGATCCTTCCTACAAGTTGAATGATAAAGAATTAGCACATCATTCTGATCTCATTATGACTGGAGATGATTCTATCCCAACCAAAAGTTTAAATAAAGAAATCACTACAAGACGAATCAGAGACCTAAGGAAACAAACATTAAAAAGATTTCGACTTCATCTCGCATTAAATGCATTTCTAGTTGTTTAGCATAACCACCCGAATGATAAACGCGCCGAGGCAAGGTGGTCAGGTATGAATGCACTCAATTTTAATTAAAATTCGCACGATAACATACTTATCTAGAGCTTCTAGGTACTTCTGTTTTCGTATCTCGAAGAAGATCTTCATTGAATATCTGTTATCATCCACCTTTGTAAATCCAGAGAGATACTTTTCCACATCATCCCACTCACCATTTGTCACCATTTCCTCAAAGTAACGGATGTTGAAGAAAAATCCTGACTCTTGCTCCAACCTCAACAACAAAACAACCAAATTTCAAAACAGTAAATACAAAGAAATAAACGTATATATATATATATAAATTCAGCAGTAAATATGTAAAAGAAAGTCGTCAATTTCATAAACCCTACCTGTGAACGGTCTCCTTGAACTTCTCTTCGTCTAGAAACTGAAGTATTAAAAACACAAGCTCTCTGCTAAGAGACGACATCGCTTTCCTTTCTTCCCAGAGGCTGCATAAAATTAAAATAAAACATAAGCACATAACCACAATTGAACAACAAAAACCCTCAAAAATCCTCAAGGATCGAACAACAATAGTTCAACCTCTATCTCCGTAAAATTCAGCTCAATAACTCAAAAAGTAAAACCCTAACGAACAGCTCCAATTATTCATCGACAAAACCTAAAATTTCCGTTAAGAAAAGGACCATATATGCATACAAAATCATCAGCATCCATGTATGGATAATCTACACGTATAATTACGCATAGGTAGATGATAATCCACAGGCATAAACATAATCACTAGGTTTATATGTATGCAGAAATTATGCAAAATTTGAGTTTTCGTACCTTCGAATTGGATGATGAAAGATTACAGAGACAGATCTGAAGGTTGTAGAGAGAGAAACGAGCTCCCTTTTACTGATACTAATTTCTCTCCCACCTCCCTTAGGGATTTCAAGAGAGAGAAAGTACAGAGAGATGTGAATCGAAGAACAAAGACACACGATATAAATAGTGGTGAAGAATACGAGTAGTACGAGATGATAGGGTAAGAAATGATAAGCACAGGCACTTATCATATTATAAGTCAACTGCCTTATAAGTTAATCATTTTTCTCATTATATTAACAATTAATTTAAATATAAAAATTACTACTGTTTCACGATATTAACGTATGTTTAATACATACATAACTCGTTTTTCAATTAATGCACCTTTGTCATTTTATCCAAAGTAGTAATTTAATTTAATTAAATGTTTGCGGAAAGTAAAGTATGCTCTAAAATATGAAAAGTATATATTATTCAAATAAAATTTTATTTAAAATAAATGTTATTATATTTTATTTAACATATGCTTAATGAATATAGTTGTTTATCGGGTAAATATTTATGGATGTTAATTTTTTTACCGATTGAATATGACATGGATCAAGAATTTTACCTGATATGAAATATAACAACGACTGAGAGTATTACCTAGTAATGAGAAAAAAAACACTATAAGCATTTATCGGATTTAAGACGCTTACTAATAATTCATTTTAATGGTCGAGATCTTTACAAGATAAGATGAATAAGGGTAATTTCTTTTGTCAAATAAGCATCTATCCGATAAAAAACATTAACTTTTGTTAGGCAATATATTTTTCACAGATAAAATTTAATATTTGTTTTTATTTAAAACATTATATAATTGTTCAATCACATATTATAATTTATAGTTTTATTGAAATTTATAGTATTTGCATAATTTACTTATATTTCTATCACCAAGTATTAATTATATTTTTAGTAAAAAACATAAAAGAATTCTATAAACCTAATTATTATATTAGTTAAAATAAAAAAAGGTATGCAATTATTTAAGAATTTTAATTAATTATTAATTTTCTATTCGTTTATTAGTACATTTTGCTCCAAATAAAAGTAGGGATGAACATGGTACGATACCATATTTTTTTTCCATATACCATGTACCAATCAATTATCATTGGTACAAAAAATCTTATACCATGTACCAACCAATTATAGTTGGTACCAACTTTTTTCGGTTGGTACATGTTAGTACGGTTTTGTACCAACACCTCAAAAATTGAATTATGAATTAATTAGATTGACATCTTTACCGACTAGATCTAGATGCACTAAACACGTGGAGCATTAATACCATGTTGATATGTGTTGTACCATTTATCATTACCTATATAAACATTCAAATAATCTTCATATAACACAAACATTCACTAATAGTCTAATACAAGCGACAAATAAGGAGCGAGAATGGACCATGAAGAGTGGAGGTGTAGGCAAGTTATCAAAGTTGTTAAGGATAGGCGAATGAATTCAATCAACTTCTATATATCAATTTGTATTACAATTTAACGAAATGTAAAACAAGATAATTTAAAATTTTATAAATCAAAATATGTTGTATTATTGATTAAATTTTAATTAATAAATAATTAAAAAATAAGTCGGTACGGTATTACCGTGGTACACGACTTCTAATACCACGTACCAACCAAGTTTAAATAGTTGGTACGGTATACCAACCAATTATGTTGGTACCAACTAAATTGATACGGTTGGTAGGACAATTGGTTGATTTGTCTCGGTACAAAATTGACACACCTAAATAAAAGGCTAGTTTTTTTAATAGTTTATTTATGAGGTATAGTGGGGAACGCTAAGGTGTGCACGACCTCACGCTAAAGTGTTTGTTGCAGTGGACCAACCGTGCTTTTTTGTCTCAAAAGTTGCGTGGATACAAAATTTCTCTCATGTATTTAATTAATTTTCTTTTTAAAAAATTTGGTCAAATTTAAGCTTTATGAAAATATTTCTATTTTTTGCATATTGTTTAATTATATGTTAATTATCGTATTAATCAATTATTGTACTTAAAAAACATCAACAATAAATAAGGTTGTTACTAAATATTTATTTCTTTTATAAGATTTAAGCATCAGATGTCATGGTATATTGTTTTTAGATATCGAAAATTAACAGATACGTTTTTAAATTGTTAAATATTGTGTATAATACAAGAAATGATTTTGTCATATGATAGTGCAATTTACTGATACGAGTCACGAATAAGACGCAGTGATAAAATATTGTTTGAGGGAAAGATATTTCAACCATATGCTCGTGAAGGACCCACACGACTTTTCGTTGAGTAGAATGTGATGTATTAGTTTGCAAATAAATGTATTCCGTTCACATAACATTTGCATATGTTTTGTTTTAACTTAACATATATTCAACATGAAAAGATATCAGATATCTTTCTACTACCGTTTGCTTATCTGTTCAATATTGTGTAGTTATTTATTTCAAATTTTGTGTTAGTGTTTGCTAAATACATAGTTTCTATCAATATTTTATATAAAACGTGAACGGTTTTTGTTATTTATATGCAATGTACTTATTCGAGTTAGGGTAAGATGCAACGATAAAATGTGTGAGGGAAATATATAGTACACGAAACTGACCATGCATGTTTTTCTTTTGGGACATGTGTAATGTCTTGTTTATACAACTTAATTTATGGTTGACAATCTCGAATGTTTTCGAAATTGATAAACAACCTAAATTGTTTTATGAACTAATATTTTCATTTATGTGTTAGGAAATATTATCATGCCTTTAATGTATCATAAAATTAAGAAACCAATAATTGTTTCGAGATGTGTGTCGTTTTAGAATCCAAATAAATTATTTGTTGGAAAGCATCTTGATAGGTGGGTCCATGGGTGTAGAGGAGTAAATGAGTCGAGTCGAGTAGTATATTATTCGAGCTCGGCTTGAAAAAACAATATCAGGCTTGAATAACTTTTTCGATGTAGGACTCGAGCTCGAGCTCGATTATATGTTGAGTTATCGAGCTCGATGCTCGTTTATGAGCTCGAACCCGCGATCGATTAACTCATTTATTCACCCGAGATTGATAATTTTTATATTTTTAATGTATAATTTATGAACATATGAGCATGTTTGGCTTGAAAATTTGCACGATTGAATGAATCGGCTCGGCTTGACTCGACTCAAAAAATTTAATCGAGTTTTCGAACGAGCCGAATTAAACATTGGTGTTATGAAGCTTGACTCGTTAAGCTGGTTTTATTTTGTGTTCGAGATCGACTGGAGCTTGAGAATTATTAAGCTCAAGCTGGAGAGAAACGAGTTCTACTCGAGTAGCTCGTTAAAAGCTCGACTCGTTTACACCCTTAGGTGGGTCATGGGTGTACACCCTCCTAAATTAATTTTAACCGCATGTGTACAGTATCAAATCAATTAATACGTAGTAAATAGGAATCGAACAAAAGGAACTAAAATGTTGAGTATCACAATGACTATGACAATCATTAACTAATCTGTCGAATAAGTGATTGGTGTGATTAACTACTAACTGAAGCAACAAAATTCAGGCAATGCAGAAAGTAACAAAGACTAGAACTTTATCAGGATGGAATGCAGTTGGGAGTTGGAATCCAATTGGTTTTTAAATTGAGTCCTCGAGTTACGACATTTATCAGTTATAACAATTAAATGAATACACGGTTCACCATTACTTATTAACCTCTCTCGAGTTATAACAAGTTTATCTCTTAAAAAAACATCACTTAATTCTCGATTTTAACAAACGAAATCAAAATTGAATCAAAATTGCCACATTGTACTAAAGCTTAATTCATATATCTCTATTGATGTTCTCACTTTAGTCACATGAGTTTTAAATCCAATTGTAAACAACTTTTCTCAAACACAATTGACAATCACCATATCAATTGCAACGTGATCAGACAAGAATAACACTAAACACGAATTCATATCTTTCATTAATTATAAAAACCAATAAAGGTCACAAATTTTTGTACTCATATGCTTACATAACAAAAAATAATCCTAACCCCTAATATCTAAATGTTAGTTCATGTTGTGGGTGGTAGCAAACAATCAAAAAGCAGAAGAACTCGTAAGTTTATACATGGTTTCTTAATCAAAATCTAAAACAAAATACAAAATCCCCCTTTTGCGATGAATTCCCAAGACAAATAGTTGAATATAGCTTCATATCTTCAATCCTTTATGTTTCTTTGGCACTTCCTCCCTCCATCGCAGCCAAAAATCGTCCAAACCAAAGAGTTTTCTAGTTGACCGCTCAATGATTTGAAACCCTAGTTGCAAGCCTTAACTCTATAAACCATGGGGTTACACGACCTCCTATGTGACCCAAAGTCACGTGGAGAGTCGTGCATGTCACCTTTGTGGTCGCGGCTTGGCTCGTGCTTGGGTCAATATATCTCTCTGTTTGGTTCGCTTCAGGTGTCATTTTTGTGCAATTTTCATGAGGATACACTCCTCGGTACTTTTCTTCAATATCCAACTTCATGAATGCTCTAAATATTCCCGAATTAAGCTCAAATTCCTAGATTTCTGTAATTCTCTTGATAAACCGATTCTTGTACAATACTTGTAATAAGCTGTTAAAAATGCTAAATTTACTCGATTACAATGTAAAAACCACATGGAACGTGACATGTCAATAAAATCAAAATCAATGTTATCACATGTCACGAAGAAATAAACAACATATCATATCCAAATCAAGACTTTCTTACAAATTAACGGTGAACACTTACGAGGAGAAATTCGAAATTGGGTCGATTTTTATCAAAATAATTTTACAAAACTTACAAATCTTTTCAAATCTTAAAAAAGTTTAAACATTTGTGTCCATGATTTCAATAAGAGAACAATAAGTTATTACATAAGTCATTTTATGCTTTGTTATGTTATGTTTTAGCCTTATGAACTGTATTAATTATCTTGCATATTTAATATTTTAGTTAACTATGCAAGGGAAAAATCGAAGAGAATATATTTAAAATGTGTTGTTTAGGTGACAAATGTCTACTGTGGGTATACGAGATCCACAAGTATTATAGGTATATGAAGAACTATTTATCGATCTGGCATATAACAAAAAGATATCCCAAAAAACGGTTATCGACGATTTGCAAAATAATAGTAAATTGATAGCTTTCTAAATTAATGATTATGAAGATATTGAAAGCTCCCATATATATATAAAGAAGAGGAAGGATCTGATGTTAACCGAAAGAATGTTGTTAGCTTAGCTAGATCATGGGCCAATAAGAATGCATGTTTAATACTTGTTTAAGACATCAAGTTAGGTCAAAATCATAACATATGAATATTTGTATAAGAGAAATCAAAATACCAATGTAGTTTAAAAACATAATGTCATGTTTATCAAGATGCTAAGTATGGTGGTTTACACCAACAATCGTCATAAGACTCAAAATGGGCAAAATATGGATATTTTCCCAAATGAAATGGATATGAAAAAATAAAGTATGGAATGACGATAAAATGCATTTAGACATGTATCTAGTTTTTAGTTTTTTACAAAGCATTTTAAAACTCACCACTTAGGTTTTTAGAAGAAAAAAACCTAAAAACTTGCAAAGCCTAGAAATGGAGAGGTGAAGATGAGACTTGGATTTTGGTTGATTTTTCATACAAGATGACCCAAGATTGCCTTTAATGCACCATAAATGTCTTCACCTAAAACCCTAGGTTGAAATAAATGAGGGAAGGGCGTAAGGTGAGAAAAATCGCATTCTAAGCTTAAGAATCACGCACCAAAACTGATCTGGGGAGAAAAATAACTGAGAAAGTCAGGTTAGGGGAATTTATACCCACAGACAGCACCGGGCGACCATGTCCGACGACTTTGCCATGTGGCATTGTCGCTGACATAATCACTAACTTCTCCCCCCGTTTGGTACAATCTGCGTGATTGTGACAGGCGATTAAGCATGTGTCACAATCGCATGTCACTTCTGTCGAATCGGTACCACGACCTCCCCCAGCCCCACGACATTGTTGTCATAGTCGCTAGCACTCTCGCCCAAGCCTGCCAGGACTCGTTTTTCCTCTGTTTCGTCGTTCCAAGTGTCCAAGTCAAATGTTTAGAACCCGAGACTAGATCCCTCTAACTTTAAAAACTAAATCACAAATAAGTCCATATGGAGTGAGGAAATAAATTCTTGATTTTACTTACTAGGATTTCCGAGTGTTACAATCCTCCTCACATTGAGAAGGATTTTGTCCTCGAAATCTCGTCCTACCCAAACAAGTGAGGGTATCATTTCTTCATGTCTTCCTCAGCCTCCAAATTCACATTAGCACCACGGTGGTGCTTCCATTATACTTTGACCAGTCACTACTTTGTGGCGGGTTTCCTTGACTTTTTTCCAATATAGCCTCTGGTTCCTTCACACATCGATTACCATTATCCACAAGGAATCCCGATAATGGTATGACACTCTCTTCTTAGGCCAAACATTTGCGTAAATAGCAAACGTGAAAGGTGAGATGGATTCCATCCATTTCTAGTGGTAAGTCCAACTTGTACGCTTGAAGTCCAATTCATTCTAAAATAGTGAAGGGTCCAAAGAAACGGGGACTAAGCTTCCCGCGCTTTTCGAATCAGATTATTCCCTTCCATGGATACACTTTCAACATGAGTCGGCCTCCCACTTGAAATTCAATTGGTCTTCGTTTCCTGTCCGCGTAGCTATTTTGTCGATCTTGAGCCGCTTTCAAGCGTTCCCGAATGTTCTTTACTTTATCTGTCATGTCTTGCACAATTTCCGGGCCGACGAATTGCTTCTCTCCCGCTTCGAGCCAACAAACCGGAGTTCTACATTTTCGGCTATACAAGGCTTCGAATGGGGCCATCCCGATGCTCGAATGGTAGGTATTATTGTAGGCAAACTCTACTAAGGGTAGGTGTGAGTCCCAATTCCGTCCAAAGTCTATGACACACATCTTCAAGAGTTTTAATTCTCCTTTCACTTTGACCGTCCATTTGAGGATGGTAGGTCGTGCTTAACTTGATATTCGTAACTAAAATAAGTTATATTTATTTCATTTTCAACTATTGATTCAATAAAGTTAACATATACCGGTTGAAAATCATATAAACATCAATTTTCATCCTTCAATTTAATGCATGTAATATGTGTTTATAATTGATAATTAATCAAACACATAAAAAAATTGTTGTATAAATGGTCTAAAGTCATCTAAAGTATACTTTGGTATTTACAACTTCTTAACAGAATAAAAACTAGATTACTATTTCAATAATAATTTTTATAATTATATTTAAGACATTAATTTACTTGTATAACCTAAGAAGGAAAAAACTCTTTATTTTGACACTTGGTATCTAAATTTTGTTTATAAAAATAAAATACTTTTTACATCCTAAAATATGAGGTTTTTCAGGATTGTTTATTTAAAGTGTTTATTAACTTATTTCGTGTGATACTAGTAGTAATAAAGAGTTTAGTGTTTAGATGTAAAAAAAGAACTATTTATACTAGTTTAGCACCACTAATAAAGAGTTTTTAATAAGTTACTTCATTTTAATTTATTGACTTATTTGAAACATTTTATTATCTTTTTAGTCATTTACACGTATAAACAATCTCAAACCCTGCTCCTCCCCCTAAAAAAACAACTTACTAACTTATTACGTTTTGGTACCCTCATAAGCTAATCCAAACATTTTTTATAAAACTTTGATTTGACACCACATAAGTTGATAAATACTTTTACAAAGAAGCGTAAGTTGTTTTAAAATATCATAATAAGTAACATACAATTTTAGACTTGAATATTTAAATATTAATGAAGAAGAAACTTAGAAATTTAGTTATCTATTTTAAAAACAAATATTTATTTTAGGATTAACCATTAATAAAAGAGTGAATTACACTGATGGTCTCTATGGTTTGCTAGAAATTCAAATTGAATCCTTAAAACAAACCATCTGATGGTTCGTGCTTCTTTGGCGAACGTGAAGTCACCGGATGAATTGCCAAGCCAAAAAAAAGTTACCTTTACCGATAGGCCACAAGGCGTCCTCCAGCCTATCGAAAGTCATCTTTTTATTAACATTAACCAACAACACATTATATTAAAGGTATTAAAATTAAGACCATTAGTTAGCAAGGGTTGGGTTCCGATAAGAAATGGTAAAGTTGGTGAGAAACGTAAGAAGTAATTATCAACCGTTGGATGAGAATGAACGAAAATTAGGATGAGATGCATCGAGATAAAATGCACTGAGATGTATCAGATCAATTCCTTTTAAGCCAGAATTCATAGAAAGGTATGTGATTAAAAAACACTTCTTACATTTTATCAAAAATGACATTTTTCATATGATCTCATGTCCGAGTTAGCAATCATAATAAAGGACAAGTTAGCCTTTGAGCAAATTACATAGGGTTATTCTAAACCCCACCCCTGCAAGTTTGTATACCACCTCTCCTTAGGCATGACAATTTGGCCCGACCCCGGTGGGGAACCCGGTCCACCCGACCCGATCGGGGTCGGGGATTCCCCGCCAAACCGGGTACCGGGGCCGGGGACGGGGAAACCCACTTTTAAAAAACCAGGGCCGGGGCCGGGTTGACCATCCCTCGACCCGCCCCGGACCCGGTATATATATTATTAATAATTTTATATATTTATATATATTATTAATTTTTTATATATTTTATATATTTAGAAAACCGGGGAACCGGGTACAAACCGGGGACAGGTCTTGATCGGGTCTTGACCGGGTGTTGACCGCAAGTTGACCGGGGACGGGGTTGAAATCCCCGTACCCGCCCGAGGCCAGGGGAGGGTTTTAAAAACCGGGGTCGGGGTCGGGGCCGGGGATGGAGAACCCCACCCCATACCCGCCCCGTTGCCATGCCTACTTCTCCTCACATCCCTTAATCTTTTAATTTTTTAATTTATAGTTACACTTTACACCCTTAAACTTATTTATTTAATTTACTTTATACATTTTAGTTTTCTATTTATCATTTTACACTTTCATTATATTAACACATATAATCGTATATTAACTAAAATACGTTAAAAAATACTTTTTAATTTTAACAAGTTACACCATTATAATCGTCTCGTTGATTATAATATTAAAATATTCCATTCATCTATTAAAATATTATTTCTCTCTCTAAATAATTTTTCTTAAAGATTTCTATTGGTTCTCTTATGTAGTAATCATTTTTAGAGTTATCTCCATATTTGGAGAAAAACTCAGTCTCTCTCCTACTTTCTCCATTTTGGGGATAGTTTTGGGGAAGCTGTTGAAGCAAAAATCCAGCCCAAAATCCCCATATTCTCTATTTTCTCCAAAATAAAAAAGCTGTTGGAGATGCTCTAAGTCGTAATAGAGGGGGTAGGAGGGGATATACAAATTTACAGGAGGTAGGAGGGATACTAACCCCATTACATAAATCAAAAGTATATTTTACTTTTAAATTAATAAATGATAAAAAATTATTTATGACGAAAAAGAAGAAAGCTAATTTAGGAAATATAATAAATAATTTAGGGGAGGCGTAGAAAAAGCGATAAAGACACATTTGTGTGGCAGTTGGCCACAATCACACGACTCGCACCCCACTGGATAAAGTCGTCCTTTTTATCACGATATTTTCGTATTCAATATACCGTATCGTTTCATTTTATCGTCTCTTTTGTTTTCATTTTCTATTTTTCGAATTTGAAAACGGGTGCTTTCCATGTAATGTAATCACCATCACATGTTGCAGTTTTATTGTCGCTTTCCTTATTTTGCAAAGAAATAATCACATAATATAATACTATTTTTGTCGTAAAAAAAGAGTAAATTACGTTTTTCGTCCCTGTGGTTTGGTAAAAATTGCGGATTTCATCAACGTGGTTTTGAAATTTCGGTTTTCATCCTTAGTGTTTACAATTCATTTCTATTTTCGTCCCTGACACTAAAACCCTACTTTTAAGCATGAAGGACTAAAATAGAAATGAATTGTAAACCATAGGGATAAAAATAGCAATAATTTTAAATCATAAGGATGAAAAAACACGATGATCATAAATCATGGGGATGAAAATCGCAATTTCAAAACTATAAGGACGAAAATAGAAATTTTAAACAAACCACAGGGACTTCAAATGTAATTTACTCTAAAATAAATATGAGTATTATTTTTGTTTTTTCATTTTTATTCTTTTATGAAATAGGTAAAAGAATTTCTTTATCATTAAAAATAAAGTAATTGCATAAATTCATAAGCGTAAACACTCTTTTATCATAAACATTCATTAGAGATGAAAATATCTACAATATTTTTAATTTAATATTTTTTTTGAATAAATTGTATTAAATGCAATGTGCTTTGATTTTAATTTTATTTTATGTGATGTATTTTTCAACATATATATATATATATATATGATATTATAAACATTTAAAATAAACTACGCTACACAAAACTTGTTCATTTATTTGGATTCTCATTCGTAGACTAGATACTTATACGCTTGAGATGTTACATCTAAGTCATGAAAACTTTTATCATCCATCGTGGAAAAAGAATCGGTTGGAGATGGTTTTTTTGGAGTATATAATATTCCATTGGAGATGTTCTGGTACAAGTTATCGAATATTGATATTAAGCAATGATTTCTAACAAAACCGAACAACCATTTAGTCTGATTTACACAGACAACTTAATTCATACAATCAATTTTTTTCATAAATAATTTAATGAAAAAACAACTGTACAACCCCTAAATCCGATTATAACCTTATAATCTTATAGAAAACCTTATATATCTTTTAAATGATTGAAAAAATGTTCCATTTTCGTTTGTGTCGTAGGGGACAAGGTAGAATTATAAGAATCTAGAAAAGAAGCAAACGAGAACATGACATTCGAAAGGATAAATGAATATTATTTTTATAAATATTTGATTAGATATATAACTTACGGGACGTTTACAAAACGCTTACTCGGGCAAGTGTTTACCAAGTCACATTAGCTTACCGGATGAATATGGCAAGAACTAAGAATCCTACCCGATAAGAGCGGAAGCAAGGACCGAGAGTCGAAAACAATGACCGAGAGTCTTACCCGGTAAGTGAGTGCGACGGCTCTTACCACGGTTAGCGCTTACCGGTTAAATTGTTGTATACGATGCCATTTTGGTGGACTAAAATCTTACTCGGGAATTGAAGTAAGTGATAGTGTTGAATTTTACACATATTTTCTTATCTTATCATGAAATTTAGTCTATTTATTTAAATATAGGCCAAAACTATTTTACAAACCAGTGAAATCTAATAAACCGTACAAACTCTTGTTTTCAATGTTTAATTTAACCGTATGTATTCAAGAGGTGTTTCATATTTTAATTTTTGGGCAATATAATTAGATTTTCATTTTGAGTCAAGTGGTATTTCTAAAGACAACATATTAGGCACCATATGCAAATTATAAAATCGTGTTAACTTTTTTCTAATTGACGTCATTTTATAGAAATCACAATATCACATAGCTTGAAATAGGAAAAATCGTAAAAACAGTCGTCGTTTCAGCTAGAGTATAAATGAGACGAGACAATTTGTGAGCTACTTGAGATTGATTCGGTCAAAAACCGATCAACATTTGACTCGAACTTGAGCTCGACTCGATATACTAACGAATCGAGTCAAGCCACCTGATACTTGACTCGATAAGTTCGTGAGATACTCGAATATATTTTATATATAATTATTTTTTATATTATAATTTATAAAATATAACGTAAAAAATTAATAATTATTATATTATCTAAATATAATAAAAAATAGTTACTATAATTATAGTTATAATTTTTTGTAAAATAAATAACAAAAGGGAACAGGTTTCACGTTTCCATTATATGAGTGTTTGTGTGCGTCTGAATTTTCAAAAGTTTCAACGTGGGATTGCTATTCTCTCACGAGACTTTAATTCATTGCCTCTTTAAATTGAAAGTGAGACAACACATCCCACATTGGTGGGATTTACTTCCAAGTCCTTTGAGCTCTAAGTATATATAATGTTTTATCTTTTTATTTTTTTACCATTTAACTTGCTTAGAGCATCCATACATGTCTTGTACAAGACCTTGCAAGATGACATGTGGCTTGTAAGGTCTTGCAAGTGTAACAACTCTTTTCACAATTAGAAAGGTCTTTCACAAACAAATATATATTACATAAATTCATTTTTATTTAATTTATTTATTTGTTTAAACATTAATTATTAACTAGTCATTCTACCCGGACGATGCGGCGGGGTGTGAAATTTAAATAAAACTAAGCAATTATACCGATTATGAGATAATTTGCATTCAAGTTTGTAAGACCATAAACTTTATTGATCGTCATATCAAAAGTGTTACTTTTTTTAGTTAGAAACTTTGAATGACATATAATCTTTAGACAAAAATAGAAGAGTTTTTGATTAAATAAATCAATTGTGTAAGTCTTTAATCACCAAAATAACTGTTTGGGTTGGATTACGGTGAAAAGTGTCAAACTTGAGATGCAAAATAACATTTTACTGGCGATTTGGTTGATTCATATGAGAAATTGTGTACCTGAGCAATGAATGGCTATGGTGCCTTCTTTCAATTTTCTAAAGGGCTACGGTACATGAAAATTAAAGCACTGATATAAATGGAAAGAAGTAGATGCATCCAAATTTGAGATATAACATTGATGACATTATTTTCCATAATTTCTATTTTTATTGTGTTCTTAACATTTTGAAAAAGATAATTACATTTTGAATCATTATATTTTCTATTTGGCATAAAAATGAATGATTAATGTATTTGAAATGCAGGGTGTTGCATAATTGTATTTCTAGTTTGTTTTCATTTTATAAATTTGTATGCTTTTACAATAAGAAATGCAGGGAGTATTTTGTCGTGATCGTAGGAACCAACGTATTTATTAATTGTTATGAGTTGGTTTTATAAAGTTCATAACGTATTAATAAATTGTAAATGTTATATAACACAATAAATATACTCTCCATGAAAATATACTTGTAATTGCAATTTTGAAAACCCAGTTAAAAGAATTGAACATAGATGTATACATTAATATGGGTTTCAAATTAAATAGAATAAAATATAGGATTTTTTATATAACTTTTTTAATCAACAAATTAATTAAATGTATGATAGTTTAGATTTTTCCAAATTGAAAAAAGGTAATGAGTTTCAAAAACCCTTTAAACTTTCATTTTTATTGTCTAAAAAGAATTAAAAATATGGAATCCAGAAAGCACAACAAAAACACTCAGCCAAGCTCTTAATTTGAATTAAAACAAAAAAATCTAATTCTAATGCTATTTTAATCATATAGTAAATTCTGAAAAAGCCCATGAAGAGAGAAGGGAAGTTTTATCGTATATCAAAAGGGTCCAAGAAGCTAGTCATGGTTTTCTTGCTTTTCTTGTCAACTTAAATGTACAATCATGAATGTATAAAATACAATTCAAGTTAACAATGAATAGCAATGGATACAAGAATTTTGAGCTGAAAATAACAGTGAAAGGCCAAGGTTGAAAACTTAGTTTACCTGTAACGGCGGTAGAAAAGTCGTTTATTGCGAGAAAGGTGCTAAGCGAGGATCTGTGAGACGTGGAAGACCAGCACGAGCTCCTAAAGCTCGACAAGCGATAGCTGCATTTGGGCTTTGATATATTAGAAATGACAGGGTAAATCAATAGCAAATATTATTTTTATCATCAAACTAACCATTTTTTTGGTTTTAAATTACAAAAATAGCTATTTTGGAGGGGCCATTATAAATAACAAACTTTTTCGAATTTACTATATGATTAAAATAGCCACGGAGCTCGCAAAAGGGCTTTGTGAACTCCCTTTTTTTTTCAGGATACACTTTTTGGGCTTATGGATCTTGTCTATTTTATTAGAGAAAACCGGAAAAGTACAAAAAGTACTCCTTTGCCAACTTCTAAATGTCTGTATTTTGTGGAAAATACAACTTTTTTTTGTGAACTCCTTATGTTGGCACATCTCGCAAAAAAGTGAGTTCGAACTCCATGGCTATTTTGTAGCAAACTCGGAAAAATTGGTTTTTTGTGATGTGCCCGCTTCAAAATGGCTATTTTAGTGATTAATCCTAACAAATATTAATTCTATCAATAAATTTGGTGATAATTTGAATGTACTAAAATTGCCCAACGGAAACTTGGAATGTACTTGAGATACTAACCACTTGAGCTGCAAAAGGTAACATCTGTTCTGGAGGGTGCAAATGGCTACAAATAAAATGTACAGCAAGAGTTGTCAATTTGGTTCAACTGTTTGGGGCACTTATTGTTATTAATTGACTATGTGTCCCATCTTTTTAGTTCCTTCATTCCAGTATTAAATTTTACTTTTGACCTATTTAGTTTAGTTTAGTTTAGTCAAGTTTAAAATAAATGTTTCTAGCTATTTAGCTTCATAAATCATTTGTCATAAACAATACACTAAACCCTAGCAGAAAAGAAAAAGGAAGACAAATAATAAAGCAGAATATATGATGGACTGAATTGGTTATCAAAGGGCTATCGGGCCAGAGGTATCCGCTAACCCAACCTTCTTGTAAGGGGTTCAAAACTCATCAAAGGTGAGTAGTGTGTGTGAGTTTTGCTGTATTTTTTTTGGAAGACAAGGATTATTTCATTCCGAATTAAGACATAAGAAACTTCCAAATTATGGAATGAATCCATGGAAAAACTGGTTAATAGGTGATTAACAATACGATTTATCTCATATTACATGGTCTAGATTAGTCCCACAAAAATGGAGAAATGGAATCAATCAATCCTATACGTCTCAAAATAAAGATTAAAACAAGTGTTATTCCTATGAAAAAGACCAATTACTTGATTACGAAAAAAAAATCAAAAGTACATTTATTGCAAATAAAGAGGAGAATTTTCAGAAAAACTACAGATATAGACCATCATTAGAAACAAATAAGAACCAAGACAATTCCACCAGAAATATTATATACTTCAAAAAAAAGGTTTAAAGAAAACAAATAATAAAGCAGAATATTGTCATCTGTGTGAGAAGTTGAGGTTAACGTGAGAGGCATGAGAAGTGGATCTGAATCGTTGATCATTTTTTATCAAATGCCCTCCCATGAATTGCGCCTTAGAACGGAATTGATCGGGTGCATCTTATCTCGATGCATCTCATCCTAATGTGCGTTCATTTCTCATCCAACGGTTAATAACTACTTCTCACGCTTCTCACGTTAACCTCAGCTTCTCAGCGGAACCCAACCCAATGCCAGATATGATGCAGTGGATTGGTTACCGAAGGGCTATTGGCCCAGTGGTATCTCGTAACCTAACCTTTCTGGAGGTCAGGGGTCCAAACGTGAGTAGTGTATGTGAGTTTTGTCGTATATAAATATTACATACTAAAAAGAAATGGTTAGAAATACGTACAATACAGAACAGCTCCTATAAATGCGTCTCCAGCACCTGTTGTATCCACGAGCTCTGACTGAGGTATCTTCTCAGCTGTGCCAAAGAATAGCTTCCCACAAATAGCCTCAACCCCCTTTGCCTGTAATCTTTTAACGTCCGTTGCATTTCCAGAGGATTGCATATGGATACATAGTTGTATGATGACAAAAGTTTTACGTCAAATAATGTATATTTCTTTTGCCAAAAAGTAGAACATATTGGATCTTTGAGGAGATGCAAAACAGTAATTGGCAGCTGCGACTTCTGACAAATTGAGTTATTGGAATAAAATTGTAAAACAGTTGTTCACTAACTTGCATACATAAAACAGCATGCTCCTAAAACTCCTGTTTGTTTACAGAAAATATAGCATATATTGTTCTAAGAAACATTTAATACCCCCTCCATCCCAAAAAATGCATTGCTTCACATAACCAGTTTTACTATAAATCTTTCATTAATACTCGGAACAAAATTACGACTTAACAAGACATATGTAGAAAATAGTGGACCACAATCAATCTAACAACTACAAAAAGATAAAGTTACAAAACAAGATATTTCCCCAAATTTGTGTGGGCCGATGGTTACAGCAATATAAAGAACACACCTGTGTTATGCATTACGACTTCAAAAATCAACAACTTTATACTGTATAAACAGCTAATATCAAGCACTATTTACTATACTTAACCTAGAAACAAAAGGGTTATTAACTCAAATCGGTTCTTGTTTAGTAACAGCAACATAAAAAATAAACCTATGTTATTCAATCTTCTATGTACGTAAAGTAATCCACAATGCGGCTGGATGTGAAATTTGAATAAAAGTAAGCAACCATACCGGTACAGGTGGACGATTCATTGCTATAGATTATGTGTTAAAAGAGTCCAAATTGCAGCACCAGCCTCTCAAGTTTCGTTAAATAAGCGGGTGCATTCAACTCCATAACTAATTAGACTACTTGAATCAACTCAGTATGCCGAAGGTGAAACACTGGAGAGAGATATACAATCCCTTTTAGATCATAAATATTGTACATAAACACGAATGCACAATTTACAATTTATATGATGAATCTAAAGGCAAGTGATATGTATAACATATAGAACAGATTATATACATTCAGACCCGTAAACTAAAGACAAAATTCAATTAGGCCTAAAGCATGTGATTGCCATATACATTAGCATCAATAGCAGTATCAACAAAAAGAAGTGTTCAAATTTACAAGTTTCTTTTAAAGTTACAAACAAATAAAGAGAAGAGTTAGCTATTGCAATTACACAAACAGATGAAAGATATACACACACCTCAACTGTCGCCATTCCCCTTCTCTTCTGCGTATAGAACCATCGAGAAGCCACTGATAAGATGAGCTTACAAAACCCACAAAATATAAATCAAAATACTAATTTTTTTTAAAAAAAACCCTAAATTGAATCAACCTTAAAACTAAACGAACCTCTAAAACAAAACCATGGATGAACCTGTGGGAGATTGTTGCAAACTGATCTGGACATTGATGGAGATCGATATGTGGCAGGGGATGCTTAGAGGCGTGAGATGCGGTGGTGCAGGGAAGATGCTCTTGTTCCATTTTTGCCCTCCTCTTCTCTCGTCTCTCTTCTCTCGCCTCTCTTCTCTGTCTCCCGTCTCTCTTCTCTCTCCTCTCTTCTTTGTCTCTCGTCTCTCTTCTCTCGCTCTCTGTTACAGCAAATCGATTTTGGGGTTTCAAATCGATTATGGATTGAGGGTTTTGGGGTTTGGTTGTTACAGCAAATCGATTTTGGGGTTTGGTTGTTAGGATTGAGGGTTTCTACAATTTGGGGTTTTCTTACAGCAAATCGATTTTGCAGGTTTTTTGGCGGTGGTAGTGGTGTTGCGGTGGTGGAGTGGTTTCTGGCGGCGATTGGAAGTGGAAACGCCATGTATATGTTGATGCTTTCCAGAAGAAATCGAACCAGAAGATGTGTTTAAGGTGGAAACGCCATGGATGAAATCGAACCAGAAGTGTTGATGCTTTCCAAAAAAAAATTGCATTTGGTAATCTATATCTATATATATATATAAAAGCAAAACCAAAGCTTAATTCTATCTTTTTTCTCAATTTTTTAACTTTTTTAAATGTTTAATATGTAAAATGACTATTATGCCCCTATATGGAAAATGTGTAATTCATATTAACATGGATTTCTTTGTAATTTTGCATGCTCAAATTTAACCCCCAACTCTTGATTTTCTTCTTCATTTACTTTGTCTTAATTTTTTAAATGAAATTTGTTTTTCACAAGTTGCAAAAAAAAACCTAGAAATTCCTTTGGTGGGAGATGAAGAAAATGAAAGTTGAAGAAGAGATTGAAGATTTTAAATAGGTATGTATAAATTCTATTCTCCAAAAGATGTGATTTGTTATTATATTTTTTTTTCTCTCGCATATTGTTGGATTTGTTGTTATAATAAGACAATTGTGTTTACATTTGAATCATATAGATTCAAATAAAATTTTGATATTTTGTGATTACATGATCTGATAATTTTTTTAAGTTTAATCTCCATCGACATTAACCTTTTATACGTGATTGATAATTGCGTTATATCTTGACTACTTCAAGAAAAAAATTCTAATGACATTTGTCAATATTGTGATAATTTATGATGTCTATGATTTCAACAAAAAATAAAATGAAATCCTAGAAATTATTTTGGTGAGGGGTGAAGAAGATGAAAGTTAAAGAGGACATGGAAGATTTTAATCAGGTATGTATAAAAAATGTGATGTGTTATTACATATATTTTTTGCATATTGTTAGATTTGTTGTTATCATAACACAATTATGTTTATGTTTAAATCACATTAATTCAAATGGAATTTAAATATTTTGTGATTATGTGATCTGATAATTTTTTTTTTCAAACTTAAGCTCTGTTGACATTAACCATTTATACATGAATGATAATTGCGTTCTACTTCAAAAAATTCTATTGACATCATCAATTTGTGATAAATTATGATGTCTAGGAGTTCATCCTAAAAAATATCTATTATTACTAAGAAGCAAACCACATCCAATGGTGTACAATATAGTAGGAATTGAGGCTATGAATTTTCTCAAACTTTTCGTTATTACATTGATCTTTTTTTTATTGCTAATTCATGGGTTTAACCTATGACTATTCATTTTCTCTTTCCTTTAAATCCTTTTTAATTCTTACTTTTCAAGATTGAAACTCTTGAAATTCAACCGGTATATATAAAGAGGAGGGCAAGAGGTACTTGAGAAATAGAAGTGGAAGAAGTGAATTGTGAAGCATGTGATTCAAAGAATTCATAATCAGGAAGAAGAATACCTTCAATCAACATCTCAAGCATGTATGTAACCATTATCTTCTTCAAGGAAAGTGTGATTTTTTCAATGGGAAACAAGTTCATGTAATCTTTTTGTTATGTACTCTTTTAATGTGATTGATTAAAGTTGTTGATATGTATATAAAGAAGTATGCAAGTACAAATCACAATGTTATAATCTATTCGTTTCATTTAAAGTATAAATGAAACATTTCTTCAATAGATTTTACTCTTTGTGCAAGTTTATGTCTACTTTTTTTTTATCAAATGTTGAATTAATTATTTGAGTTTTTAAAACATGGAATTGCTTTTTATTATGGAGTTATGCTTTAATTTTGAAGTTGTAGAATTATGATAAAGTGAGCATGTTTATTAATACCATGGAGTTATCCTACTAATGGATTGTAGATATCGTTATCTATTATTATATTGCCCTTATACATTGATGCATAGTTATATCTCTCAGGTGCATGTGAAGAATCTAAATGGATCCAAATTACAAACTCGAAGCAAAGACCTTGAGAATAAATTATATTTGATGTTGTAGTTCTTAGTTACTTTTGTATATCATGTTTATACTTGCAGATATAATGACTCAATTGCACGACTTTGGTTTTGTCTATTCTTTGGATGGAGTGAAGTTGTTTTTTATTGAATGGGGAAGTTGAGAAGCTTAGTTGTTAGAAAAATAGGGCACCATAACAATTTCATAACAATTTTGTATGTATATTAAAAACTCACTATATATTTTCTAATATTATTAAATGATCATTATGGGTTATTATTATTTGCATAACACTCCTTATTATTATTATTATTTAAAAACCAATAAATGTACTAAATGATCAATTACATGAGTTTCAGTCATTTTCTTTAGCATACAATATATCTTGATCATACATAAAAGGATTAAAACCTTTTTTCATGATTCTTTAGGAAGAAAACAAATTATGAAAAAATTCTTTGGTGACTGCAGTTACGCAATGTATGTTGGAAAAGTTGCAAACGAGTATTCTACAACAAACGTAATAGAATTATAAAAGTATCCACAATTATATATACAAAATTAGGTAATAATACCGTGTCTGTTTGGTGAGTATAAATATTTTATAAAAATATATGTAGGGGATTAAATTGATATATTTATGACATAAATATTTTGATCATTATAATCAATAGTCTCACATTTCTTTTATCAATTTAAGGCATTACAAAGTTTGATATAAAAAAAGATTGGTATATACGTAAATTATCATTTAATGATATATTAAAAGAACTAAGGATACCGAGGTAATTTCATATCAAGTGCAATATATATTCTTATTAGTTTAATATATAATATGAGATAATCGACCCATTTAACTTTAATATTTCTAAAGAATTTATCGTCGTCGCGCAACGCGCGACACATAACACTAGTTTTCTAGAAGATGAAATCGAACCAGAAGTGTTGATGCTTTAAAAAAAATGATTTCTACCGTTTATACATAGGGAGCCGTCGTCGTGGGGAAGAGAAATGGGGAGAAGAACGTGGACTTGAAAACAACTGCTCTTGAAAACAGTTTCTACAATTATTTTAATATAGTAGTATAGATATGTTTATTAAATTTAATTCATTTGTTAGTTTATTTGAACATTATTTTTTTATTATTTTTATTAAAATTTCTTACCCACAATTTTTTTTAAATGATATTTTTTATGCGATGTTTTTTTATTTAAACTACTAATTGCAAACCGATTTAGTGGAAGAGATTTGGAGAAGAAAATAATTAGTAATGTAATGTTTATTGTTTATTTTATGAAATATTTGTATTTTAGTAAACGTTGCATGCTTTCAATATATCCATGTATTTTATTTGTTAATAAATTATATTTACACAAAATATAGTAAAAGAAATCAAAAGTAAAATTTTAGATATCTATATTTTATAATTAATTTATTAGTTATATTATATTATCTATATTATAATTTATTACTTTATAAAGGAGTTTGATCTTGCGTGAGTGTGGAAGGTGTTATTGCAAAGCTGATGTGTCACTTTAGAAAGGATTGTGGTCTTGCAGGAGTGTGGATGGTCTTAGTGGCTTGAACCTAAGAGCTTGAGCCTAAAGGCTTGAGCAGATGAGTCAAAGGGTTTCTTCTACATGGTGTACCACAGACAACGGTTAACATTGAGTTCCTTTGAGATTTTTGTTTACGTTTGTTCATCATTTTATTGAGTTCGAGATTGAGCTTGAGAAATGGTTATCGAGTTCGAGCCGAGTTTGGATTTTCACTACTCGAGCTCGACTCGCATCATTTACACCCCTAGTTTCAACCTTATACATTACACATTTACCCCTTAGCCATTTGATCCAAAAATTTCCAAAAAGTCACTATCTTCACAAGTAAGGGTAGGGTTGTCAAATTTGTACCGATACAAACCAACCAATTCCATACCAATCGTACCAACTAAATTGGTACCAATTAAGTTGATACCAACTAAATTGGTTAGTACTACCGTACCAACTTTACACACTTGGTTGGTACGTGGTACTGAGAATCGAATACCACGGTAGTACCGTACCGTACCGACTTTATATATATATATATATTATTTTTATTTATTTATTAAATAAAAAACAAAATACAAGATATTTGATGACTTGATTCGGCTCAATAGTGATCACTGTCTGATCAGTTCATGTTTCAATAATTTTCTTTTAATGTGGGCCTCAGGTACTTGTCATTTGAAAATATGTTTAGTGGACTGGCCTTCTTATAAATGTGATACTCTTGGACCTTGGAACTAATTTAGTCACACCAGTCCACTACTTATGAATGATCAAAGAACCTATGTCAAAACTCAAACTACTAAACCCTAACTCACACTCACACTCACTGTCTGATACTCTGATTCAATTCAACAACAGGTTTAGCAGGGTTTTTTATTTTGAACAACAAGTTTTTTTTTAACAGCAGGTTTGTTTCAAGTTTCAGTAGCATGTTTGTATTATTGGTTTATATAATTTAATTGTAACCATTTTGAGATGTTGGTACAAAACCGTACCAACATGTACCAACCGAAAAATGTTGGTACCAATTAAGTTGGTACCAATTATAATTGGTTGGTACACGGTATAAATTTTAGTGTACCAATTATAATTGGTTGGTACACGGTATTCCGAAAAAAAACATGGTACCGTACCATGTTCACCCCTAAGTAAGGGTGTTAACGAGCCGAGTTGAGGCGAGTAACAGGCTATTCGAGCCGGGCTTAAAAAAATAATATCAGGCTCGAGCTCGATTAACTTTTTCAGATTTGAGCTCGAGCTCGAATTTTTTTTCAATGTTTGAGCTCGAGCTCGAATTCGAGATCGATTTAACTCGTTTATTTACTCAAGCACGATAATTTTTATATTTTGTTATATAGTTTGTAAACATATGAATATTTTTGGCTCGAAAAAGTGTAGGCTCAAATGGCTTGACTTGGCTCGACTCGACTCGTTAAGTTTAATCGAGCTTTCGAACGAGTCGAGTCGAACATTGGTGTTACGGAGCTCGGCTCGTTAAGTTAAACAAACTTTATTTTGTGTTCGAGGTCGACTCGAGGTCGATAATTATTAGGCTCAAGCTCAAGATAAACGAGCTCGAGTAGCTCGTTAAAAGCTCGACTCGTTAACACCCCTATCACAGTAACAACTCCTCAATTTGTGGAGGGGTCAAATTGTAAAAAAAAAATTGAACATGATCTGCAGGTACATGGACATCTTTAAATTAGTCAAAATTCTTCTTCAACTTGGGGAATTGTTACTTCCCGACCAAGACTAATTTACAGATTTGGGCCATGTACTTGCGAACAATGTTCATATTTTTTTAGTGTTTGGCCTTATGTAAGTTGAGAAGCTGCTAAAACTTGGAAGAGAAATGATTAAGAAGTAAATTTGTCTGGCTAAAATGATTATTTCTATCAAATGATGTTACCGTTTGAATTTTTGTTATAAAAATGGGTCAATCGGCCTTAGCAACCACATCTTTTGTGGGCTCGAGGTGATGGCCAACGTTGTTTCCTCCCATTTCATCCCTCCACTTGAAGACCTTGAGGATATTGTTTTGTATTTTTTAGACCGTCTTTAATCTAATATACGATTTGGTGTAAAATTTTTGTGTAAACACCATTACTTTTCGAACCGATTACTTTCATAATATAATATTCTCATTTTCATATTTAATTAAAATAACTGGATTTTCAATTACTAATTTATAAATTATATCCACATATCTTTTATGTTTACGAGAACTTGATAAACTATATTGTTATACATATCTTTTATGTTTACAATAACTTGATAAAGTATATATTTATACAATTTTAACCTAAATAAATTATTCATAATCAATTACATATAAAATTATCTTACTATCTAAAACAACCATCAAATTAAATGAAAAGGGTTAAACATGAAGTCATATAAGCTGAATATAGAAGAGTAAACTACACTTTTGGTCCTTGTGTTTTCTTGTTTATAACACATTTAGTCCTAACATTTTAAAATTTACAACTTCACCATTGACGTATGCAAAAACTGTCCGGATTTCGTCCCTGCCTCTAACAACCGTTAACAGACACCATTAAGTAAGGGGTAGTTTGGTCTTTTTCCAATTTCTCATTTTTTCGCTTTAAAAAAATATACCCAGGACCGAATTTGTAGTCTTTTTAAGTTTTATCTCATTTTATATTATATATTAAATTTCTTTTATATTATATATTAAATTTCTTTTATATTATCTACACATGTGTCCTGATCAACCATTTATTTTTTGACGAACCCATTAACCCTTTTTCCCGACTATACCTCCAGTGAAAACTCTGGTAGCCTTTCTGTACCGCCATTGAAACAGAACCACAATAGTAAACATGTTTTTTTACCCTTCTTCCTCAACACAAAGAACCCTAATTATTTTCACATGAATATCATAATTACAAACATCAAGAAACCTAAATCTAAATCAAAAACCCTGCTGTATTTTAGTGCAAATTTCAACATGGTAAACACAAATAGAATCGATACGAATAACAACAAATCGAATTCACGATCATCAAACTATTGTACACAAATAAGTGTTTTGAACCAAAACCCTAAATCAAACTGAAACGTCCAAAATCCAGGATAAATTTAAACTTTAAAATTTATCAGAGTTGACCATAAATTTCATCCAAACTTTTATACATAAATGGAGAATTAACTATGAGAGTTCATATACACAGTTAGAATTATCAAAACAATCTATTAATCTAATCCTGACAACTACGATTAGGTTAAACTGGTTGTCTAGGCCATTCATCAAAAACATCCTCGTATATGCTAACTTATCCACTTATCACCAAAAGTTGAATACCAAAAATCACTCGTCCCTCTTCCCGTTACTTCCCCGAGCTCGTACCTGGTAAGAAAATTTAATTTGAAACAATTAGGCTTACGCCTAGTGAGAACATCAATTTTCAAATTAAAACTTATGAGCTTTGGAAACCAATGTAAACAAAGCGTATAAACAAACCTGGTTCGCCACCACTCTTATCGTACCCATACTCATCTTGCGATGACAGGAACATACCCGATCCCATGAATATGACTAACCATCAGTAAGTCATATTATCACGTTCGAGAGCCTACTATGAATCATTACAAATTCGAGTTCGTAGCTCATGTCCAAGAAATTACAATATACTTTATGCCTATTTCTTGAAGTGGAAGTAGAGATTACAATTTACTTTATGCATATCTCTTACCTTCCTATAGAAATCAGGAATTACAATTTACTTTATGCCTATTCCAAGATTTCTCCTCACAATACGAAATGTGAATTACAAGTTACTTTATGCCTATTCCTCATTTCACGTCAACGGGAATTACAAATTACTTTATGCCTATTCCGCGTTCATATCACCTTACGAAATGGGAATTACAAGTTACTTTATGCCTATTCCTCATTTCAGGTCAACGGGAATTACAATTTACTTTATGCCTATTCCACGTTACAAATACTACCAGTTCCTATGGATCCATTACACTTATTAGCGTATAAGCATAACAACATAAACACGCAACATCTCGTATCGTATTCTCAACGCTAAGAATACTAGATAACCTATCGTATCCTTATCCTCAAATGTCCCCTTTCGGCGACTTAGCACGGTTGCGGGGTCTGGGGGCAGCGCCCCTAGATTTTTTTTAGAAAACTTAACCAAATAACATATCCAGACACTATATCCAAAACTATCCGGAAACTCATACAAATCCGGAACATCAGAAGTATCCGGACATCAGAAGTGACCGAACATCAGAGGTTTCCGGACACCACAACTATCCGGACATCACAACTTATCGGACACTAAACCTGTCCGGACATCATAACTTACCGGACATTAAGCCTATCCGGATGTTACCGGAAACATATACAATCCGGATGACATCCGGAAACCAAAGTAATCCGGATACCATCCGGTATCTATTTTATTCGGAAACTTAGATACTTACCGGATATCTTCACTACCGGACACCACTGATAAGGAATTACCGGACACTGACCAAAACGTCCGATAACTTCGTCCTGTACACCCAAATTCCAATCCAGACCACTATTTGTTCCACCCAGCTTAATTTGCACGCATCCATTCAGCCCCAATACAGTTAATACTAGCATCCTACTGTTTAATTTGAAAGAAAACATCGATTTAATGAAAAAGGGAGGATGAACTCACCTGTATGAACTTTGACCCACTTCTTCTGCAACAATCCAAAATCAAACCTGAATATTCCAACAAAACTGTACCTAGTTGGGAAACAGATTAGTTTGTAAACTAGTGCCCCTACACTAGATGTGAGGCTTCACCTAAACTAATAAAAGGAGATGCCATTCCAGGTCTATGAGACTGTGAAGACTACTTTCTCTACCAGATATACAGGTTGATGAAAAGCTGAACTTTGTGGAGGAACCTGAAGCCATAGTTGACCGTAAAGTTAAAATTTTGCGGAATGGTAAGGAGATCAAACAAGTAAAAGTGCAGTGGATACATCATAGAGTTAAGGATGCTACTTGGGAATCAGAGTCAGAAATGAGAACTAAATACCCTCATCTTTTCGCTTAACTGAATTCCGGGGCGGAATTCTTTTAAGGGGGAGATGTTGTAATAACCAGGTACGTTATTGGTTTACTTAATTGTTATTAAGATTAAGTTTTATTAAGTGTTTTTTTGGAGTTATAAGTTAAGGGGTAAGTTTTAATTTTAATATAAAAGTATAAGGGTATGTTTTGCCAAATAGGAGAAGTTTAGGGTTAGTTTGGTCAAGATAACCAAACCAAACACCACCACCGCCCTATTCTCTTAAGGGATGGTGAGGTGTCTCACTTAGAGACATTTAACTAAAAACTAAAGTGTGTGTGTGTGAGTTTGTTACGGCAAGAGAGAGAGAGAGAGAAGAGAAAAGAGAGAAAACTAAGAGGAAGAAGTAGAAAGCTGATGATCTGTTGCTGGATTTGCTGAAACAAGTGAAGAAACAAAAAGGTAACAATCCTATATAAATTCTTCCTTTTATGGTTATAAGTTTTCTAAAGAGTTTAGAAATGGGTTTTGGTGAATGGTGGGTGTTTTAAGAAATCTGGGTTTAGAATAGTGTTTTAAAGGTGGTCTTAAACATATCTGCAAAATTACAGAAACATGCATGGTCTAAAACTACAAATTTCTGGGTTAAGTATGAACTTAGTTGACTGAGATAGTTAAGAATGTCGCAGTAGTGGGTTGCGACAGTTATGGTGATTTGCGACAGTCATGAGTATCGTAACCTTGGGTTGCGACAAGCTCATTAGTATCGCAACAGTTGGTTGCGATAAAGAGTGTATCTCAACAGTTAGTTGCGATAAGAGGAGATGTCGCAATAGTGGGTTGCGACAAGTTGCTATGTTGCAAGTAGTTGGTTGCGACAAGTACTGTGTGTTGCGATGAGGGTTATCGCAGCTAGTTGGTTGCGATGAGAGACGAGAATTTTGGATTATTTAAGATTCTTAGTTTTAAGGGAATCATTTGAGGGTAAAGAGATAATTGTATTTAATTGTTCCAGATTCTGTGAATTTTGGGTGAAGGATTGGATTTCTCGAGAAAAGCTTGGAAGGGTTTTTTGTTAAGCAATCAGGTGAGTTTTACTTTAAACTATTTTCAACTGGAATACATATATTGATTGGGAATGTGATATATAGTGTGATTATGTGCTTATATTTGAAATATAATATATTGAGATGTATATTGTATTTATATGAGCATTACACTACACGAGTGCACGTTGGCCGGACTTAGGACCTGTGGAGTTTGGCTATACGGAGGGACAGCGGAGTTGGCTGTATGTTAGTGCAGCGGAGTAAAATGATTAATTGGCTTGCTACCAACTAATATGGCCATGAGAAAGAATTATACACAATGCATATGAGTCATGATTGGTATTCAAATATGTGTTGTATATATATTGTGTGTTTTGCAAATGATTATATACTAACAGAGATTTTCTCACTTAGACCTATAGGTCTAACCCTCATTTTGTTTTAAAAATATGTATTCCAGGTCATGAAACAAATAAGGGCAAGTGATAGGATAATCTGTGACTAAATTTGAAGATGTATGTTTTGAAGATCTATGAAGTGTTTTGTATCTATCGTATTAGTAATTGTTATGTAAATTACTAGCAAAAAGTTTGTACTGAAATACTTATTATGGTTAGAAAGACTAAGGGACCGTATGTGTTATATGAAGTATCGTTTGTTATGAAACAATGTTATGTATAAAATGTTATTTGATGTATGTTTGGGACTTGGGTCGTTACAGATGGTATCAGAGCTCTAGTTTAAGAGATTTAGGTATTCAAATCCATACCTAGACTTAAACTGCATGTGAAGTAGGATGTCCCTAATATTTTAGAACCTTGGGATGTTAAATATAAAAAGGTAGAAGGAACATCATGTAAGGTAATTTCAAATTACATTTGGCTAGTGTAATTGTGAACTTACAGGTACATGTTTGAACTGGAATACCTTATTATATGGGATATGTGTTTACGTGTATATTAACCTTGTTGAAATCAACAGAATGGCGAGTGGTTCTGGAAATATGGATAGAGATGAAGAAGGAAACCCAATCAGGCCGAATCCAAGAATGAGGAATATCCAGGAAATGTTGACCGGAGCCGGAGGAAGAGGGGCGGGACGAGGTCGGGGTGAAACTGGAGGTCGGGGTCATCCCCACGGCACGGAATTTGTTACTAGAAATGATTTGATGGCAGAAATGGAAAGATTACAAACTAATATACAAGCTATGTTCGACCGTACTCGTCACACTGAAACGGTAATACCAGATCCTATCTTGGAAGAAGAGATTCCTATTACACCTACTGTTATACCGGTGCCTAAGAAGTGTGATTACAAGATGTTTTTAAGTTGCAAACCTTCGACCTACTCAGGGGAAAGAGATCCGGTAAAAGCTATGAGGTAGCTAAAAGAGATTGAAGCTGTCTTCAAAACCAGCAAATGTGCCGATGAAGATAGAGTGTTATATGGAACTGCGATGCTGAAGGCTGATGCGTTATATTGGTAGGAAGCTCTTATTACTTCAAAGGGACCGGACGTGTATTCTACTTTCTCCTGAGAAAAATTTGCTGGAGCTTTTAAAAGGCAGTTCTGTCCTCAAGCTGCCGTAAGACAGTTGTAAGAAGAATTCATGAATTTGCAATAGGGTAAGCTATCAGTTCGGGATTACACTGCGCGCTTTCTAGAGAAGTCCCGTTTTGCGGAATACTATGTGGCTACTGAAGCGCTCAAAATGGAAAGGTTTATCTTTGGATTAAATTCAGAAATTAGAGGTTTAGTGATTGCTAAGGGAACCGATACTTTCTCGGCCGCTGTTGATGCCGCCGAGAATGTAGAAAGGGATAAAGGGAGGGATGCTGGTGATAAAGGTATGGGAAAGAGAAAATGGGAAGGACCGCAGTATGATCCAAAGAAATCCAAAGCTCCGAGATTTGATAGTCGTTCATCTTTCAGGCCAGCTGAAAGACCATGTCCAAAATGCAACCGTATTCATCAGGGAAATTGTTATGGGGATTCTCGAATTTGTTACAAGTGTGGAAAGACTGGTCACATTGCTAAAGACTGTCGGGTAACTTGATTATGTTTTTCTTGCAACTCCCCTGATCATATTCAGTCTGAATGTCCAAAATGGAAAGCACAGCAGGGTGGTATGACAGTAAGACCAACGGGTGTTAGGCCGGGAGGGATACAAAAGCCTGAAGTACCGAAAGCAAAGGGTCGAGCCTTCCAAATGACAGCACAAGAAGCAGAAGAAACTCCGGATGTGGTTACAGGTACATTTCTAATAAACTCTACACGTGCTAAAGTGTTATTTGACTCCGGTGTAAACCAATCATTTGTGTCTCCTTCTTTTGCTGCTTATATGCATTTAAAGCCTAAAGTGTTAGATCATGCATTAATGGTAGATACTGCAAATGATAATCAAGTACCGGTTAAAGAGGTATTTGATAGTTGTGTTATAAACATAGATGGGTGTGGAGTACCTATTCAGCTATTTCCTATAGCTTTGATCGAGTTTGATGTGGTAGTGGGAATGGATTGGTTAGCCGAAAATTAGGCTAGTATAGTTTGTGATAAGAAGCTGATTAATATTGTCTTACCTGAGAAGGGACCGGTAGTGATTTATGGTGATCGTAGAAATCATCAGTCTTGCCTTATCTCTATGATGAAAGCTCGGAAGTGTGTTAGTAAAGGCTGCCCGAGTTATTTAGCTTATGTGATAGATACTAAGCTAGAAAAGAATAAGCTGGAAGATATTCCTGTTGTTTGTGAGTTTTCGGAAGTTTTCCCAGAAGTTTTGAATAGTCTTCCGCCCGTTAGACAAGTAGAGTTTGGTATAGATCTGATTCTTGGAGCCGCTCCTGTTGCCCGTGCACCGTATCGTTTGGCACCTCCAGAAATGAAAGAAATGATGACGCAACTGCAAGATCTTTCTGATAAGGGCTTCATCAGACCTAGTACTTCACCGTGGGGTGCACCAGTTTTGTTTGTGAAAAAGAAAGACGGGTCGATGAGGATGTGTATTGATTACCGGGAACTGAATAAGCGTACGATTAAGAACAAGTATCCGCTTCCCAGAATTGATGACCTCTTTGACCAATTAGTTGGAGCTTGTTATTTCTCCAAGATTGATCTAAGATATGGTTATCATCAACTGAAGGTTAAAGAAGAAGATGTTCTGAAAACTGCCTTCCGCACAAGGTATGGTCACTACGAATTCTTAGTGATGCCTTTTGGACTAACGAACGCTCCAGCTGCCTTTATGGACTTAATGAATCAGGTATGTAAGCCATATCTTGATAAATTTGTTATTGTGTTTATCGATGATATCCTTATCTATTCCCGATCCAAAGAAGAGCACGCACAACATCTTCGTTTGATTATGGAATTATTGAAAAAGGAACGGTTGTATGCTAAATTTTCTAAATGTGAATTCTGGCTACAAGAAGTTCAATTTCTTGGACATGTAGTTTCCGAGAAAGGCATTCAAGTTGATCCGATGAAAGTAGAGGCAATTGAAAAGTGGGAGCCGCCGAGAACGCCAACAGAAGTACGAAGTTTTCTGGGTTTAGCCGGCTACTATCGAAAGTTTATACAAGACTTCTCTCGCATCGCTACGCCTCTAACCAAGCTGGCCCGAAAGAATGTGAAATTTGAATGGAAAGAAGAGCAAGATAAAGCATTCAAAATTTTGAAAGAAAGACTTTGTAGCGCACCGATTCTGTCACTACCTGAAGGTTCCAATGACTTTGTTGTTTACAGTGATGCCTCCAAACTGGGATTGGGATGTGTACTAATGCAGCGTGGAAAAGTTATTGCTTATGCTTCTAGACAACTGAAGGATCACGAAAGACAGTATCCTACGCACGACATGGAACTTGCTGCCGTTGTTTTCGCGCTAAAGATTTGGAGACATTATCTATACGGGTCTAAATGTTAAATTTATACCGATCATAAGAGTCTCCAACATCTTTTCGATCAGCGGGAATTGAATATGAGACAAAGAAGATGGTTAGAATTGGTGAATGACTACGACTGTGAAATTCTCTATCATCCGGGAAAGGCGAATGTGGTAGATGATGCACTGAGTCGTCAAGAAAGGAGTGGAACAATAAAAGCCATTGCACTACGAGCTGAACTTCTACCTAACATCTTTGACGAATTGAAGAAGTGTCAAGTAGAAGCCTTTCAAGAAGAACACTTGAAACCAGAACGGCTAGTGGGTATATCAGCCTCACTTGTAAAAGATGATCGTGGGTTACTGTGTCTGGAAAACAGAATATGGGTGCCTCGTTTGGGTGGTTTACGTGATCGGGTACTACAAGAAGCTCATCAATCTCGTTTCTCTATTCATCCAGGTACGAATAAGATGTATAAAGATCTACGACAATTTTACTGGTGGCCGGGAATGAAAAGAAGTATTGCTCAGTATGTGGGAAGTTGTACCACTTGTAAGAAAGTAAAGATTGAACATCAGAAGCCTTTTGGTCAGTTACAACGTTTAGAAATACCTATGTGGAAATGGGATCAGATTACTACAGATTTCATCATGAAGTTACCAAAGACTCCAAAAGGATTTGATGCCATTTGGGTGATAGTCGACAGATTGACAAAGTCTGCTCACTTTCTACCAATAAAAGAAATCTATTCATTGGAAAGACTAGCTAAATTGTACATCGACGAAATAGTAACTCGACATGGAGTTCCATTATCGATTATTTCTGATCGTGATAGTCGTTTTACTTCAAGGTTCTGGAGAAGTTTTCAAAAAGAAATAGGGACGCAGATAAAGTTAAGTACAACATATCATCCTCAAACCGATGGACAGAGTGAGCGAACAATTCAGACTTTAGAAGATATGTTACGAGCCTGTATTGTTGATTTTGGGGGATCGTGGGATAAGCATCTGCCGTTAATTGAATTTGCCTACAATAACAGTTATCACTCCAGCATACAAACGGCACCATTTGAAGTTCTGTATGGTAGAAAATGCAGAACGCCTCTGTGTTGGAATGAAGTGGGAGATAAACAATTAGAGGGGCCATATATAGTTTAGTTAACTGCGGATAAGATTACTCATATTCGAGAACGATTGAAAGTGGCTCAAGACACACAGAAAAGCTACGCTGACCGACGCCGAAAACCTTTAGAATTCCAAGTTGGAGATTTTGTGATGTTAAAAGTCTCGCCTTGGGAAAGGAGTCATTCGATTTGGGAAGCAAGGTAAACTTAGTCCAAGATACATTGGACTGTTCGCAGTTACAGAAAGAATCGGTGAAGTAGCTTACCGGTTAAAACTTCCGCCAGAGTTAAGCGGTGTCCATAACGCTTTTCATGTCTCAAATTTACGAAAGTGTTTGGTTACGCCAGATCAAGTAGTTTCTCTACCAGATATACAGGTTGATGAAAAGCTGAACTTTGTGGAGGAACCTGAAGCCATAGTTGACCGTAAAGTTAAAGTTTTGCGGAATGGTAAGGAGATCAAACAAGTAAAAGTGCAGTGGAGACATCATAGAGGTCAGGATGCTACTTGGGAATCAGAGTCAGAAATGAGAACTAAATACCCTCATCTTTTCGCTTAACTGAATTCCGGGGCAGAATTCTTTTAAGGGGGAGATGTTGTAATAACCAGATACGTTATTGGTTTATTTAATTGTTATTAAGATTAAGTTTTATTAAGTGTTTTTTTGGAGTTATAAGTTAAGGGGTAAGTTTTAATTTTAATATAAAAGTATAAGGGTATGTTTTGCCAAATAGGAGAAGTTTAGGGTTAGTTTGGTCAAGATAACCAAACCAAACACCACCACCGCCCTATTCTCTTAAGGGATGGTGAGGTGTCTCACTTAGAGACATTTAACAAAAAACTAAAGTGTGTGTGTGTGTGTGAGTTTGTTACGGCAAGAGAGAGAGAGAAGAGAAAAAGAGAGAAAACTAAGAGGAAGAAGTAGAAAGCTGATGATCTGCTGCTGGATTTGCTGAAACAAGTGAAGAAACAAAAAGGTAACAATCCTATATAAATTCTTCCTTTTATGGTTATTAGTTTTCTAAAGAGTTTAGAAATGGGTTTTGGTGAATGGTGGGTGTTTTAAGAAATCTGGGTTTAGAATAGTGTTTTAAAGGTGGTCTTAAACATATCTGCAAAATTACAGAAACGTGCATGGTCTAAAACTACAAATTTCTGGGTTAAGTATGAACTTAGTTGACTGAGATAGTTATGAATGTCGCAGTAGTGGGTTGCGACAGTTATGGTGATTTGCGATAGTCATGAGTATCGTAACCTTGGGTTGCGACAAGCTCATTAGTATCGCAACAGTTGGTTGCGATATAGAGTGTATTGCAACAGTTAGTTGCGATAAGAGGAGATGTCGCAATAGTGGGCTGCGACAAGTTGCTGTGTTGCAAGTAGTTGGTTGCGACAAGTACTGTGTGTTGCAATGAGGGTTATCGCAGCTAGTTGGTTGCGATAAGAGACGAGAATTTTGGATTATTTAAGATTCTTAGTTTTAAGGGAATCATTTGAGGGTAAAGAGATAATTGTATTTAATTGTTCCAGATTCTGTGAATTTTGGGTGAAGGATTGGATTTCTCGAGAAAAGCTTGGAAGGGTTTTTGTTAAGCAATCAGGTGAGTTTTACTTTAAACTATTTTCAACTGGAATACATATATTGATTGGGAATGTGATATATAGTGTGATTATGTGCTTATATTTGAAATATAATATATTGAGATGTATTTTGTATTTATATGAGCATTACAGTACACGAGTGCACGTTGGCCGGACTTAGGTCCGGTGGAGTTTGGCTGTACGGAGGGACAGCGGAGTTGACTGTATGTTAGTGCAACGGAGTAAAATGATTAGTTGGCTTGCTACCAACTAATATGGCCATGAGGAAGAATTGTACACAATGCATATGAGTCATGATTGGTATTCAAATATGTGTTGTATATATATTGTGTGTTTTGCAAATTATTATATACTAACAGGGATTTTCTCACTTAGACCTATAGGTCTAACCCTCATTTTGTTTTAAAAAATATGTATTCCAGGTCGTGAAGCAAATAAGGGCAAGTGATAGGATAATCTGTGACTAAATTTGAAGATGTATGTTTTGAAGATCTATGAAGTGTTTTGTATCTATCGTATTAGTAATTGTTATGTAAATTACTAGCAAAAAGTTTGTACTGAAATACTTATTATGGTTAGAAAGACTAAGGGACCGTATGTGTTATATGAAGTATCCTTTGTTATGAAACAATGTTATGTATAAAATGTTATTTGATGTATGTTTGGGACTTGGGTCGTTACAGAATTGCTCTGACTTACATTATAAGCATCACTAGATTTGCAAGCGAACTTTTTATATTAGATCTTAACTTTAAATAAATTGAATGTGGGGCGTGGTGGTTGTTTGTCTCAGCCGATGGCAAGGAGAATAGGGGAAGGGTTTGCAGGGATGGGGTCATGTGGTTTGTCGTCGGGAAAAGAAGAGAATGGGTGAGACGGTGGTCGCCAGAGTGACAAGTGTTCGCGGGTGAAGAAAAGGAGGTGCCGATTTAGGGGAGAGGTTTCGTGTGAAGAATACGCCAAAAAAAGGATCGGGGGAAGGGGCGAGGGTAAGGGGATGGGAGGTTATCAAATATATGTATATTATATATATATATATATATAGTTACAACTTTGGTCCCTCCAATTAACATATATTTATTTATGAAAGAAAAATGAGATAAAATCGAAAAAGACTAAAATACCCCTGACTTAACGAGTTCTTCTAACGAATGTAAGAGAGAGGGATCAAAACCGGTAGTTTTTGCATACCTCAATGGCGAAACTGTTATTTTAAATTGTATGGACCAAATGTGTTATAAACGAGAAACCATAGGGACCAAACGTGTAGTTTACTCAATATAAAATTAAATTTAGAGCAAATCTTTGTTGAAATTTTTTATTCTCGTCCCTGTGATTTAGAAATTACGATTGTCACCCCTATGGTTTACAATTCATTTCTATTTTAGTCTCTCATACTTAAAAGTAGTAATTAGCCCCATGGATGAAAATAGAAACAAACTACAAACCATTAAGACAAAAAGCAAAATTTCAAACCTACATGGACGGAATCTGCAATTTTTAAGAAACCACATAGACTAAAAACCTAATTTACTCTTACATCTATTATTTCAAAAAATAATTAAATTTATTAAGACTGGAAAATGAATATAATCTATTGCCTAATGTAATTTATGTAAGAAGTAAATAAAAATATTATGATACAATAAGATAAAGTAAAGTACACAAATCTTAAACTTGAAGTATTATTATTTAATTTAAATAAATTAACACCAAATATAATGTGAATGACAGAATGAGTATACAGTTTTATATTAAACTAGTATTTGGTACCACACGATGCGCGGTGACGAAGTTTATGGTAGGAAATGCGTAACCAATTTAAGATGAAACGTAATTTGATAATAAAATGTAATATAAGACGATGAATGTATTAGAGTATTTTTTATGAAAATAAAACAACATGCACGGTGACGAAGTTATGTTAGAAAATATGTAACCAAATTAAGATGAAACGTCATTCGTTAACTGTCAAATAATAAAACGCAATCTCATGTGACCCGGTGTGGTTCAAACGACTAACATTCTCTAGTCAAATAGCTATTGTGCTATTCCTTTTTCTCAATAAGAGATATACTTTTGAACGCAAATTATTTCTTATTTACAATTTAATTTATATTGTTTTGATTAACAAATAGACCTTCATATATTTTTTTTTGTATTGTTATAATAATAATTCCGAAAAGATCCAATGTAAGTAAAAAGTTCTTAAGGAAAATGTCCATGAAAAACTTTAGGTACATGTTAATATGAAGATAATGGAGATAATGAAATACAACCGAAGTTCGTAGCAATTGAGTTTAACCTGGAAAAGAGGCAACATAAAATAATTACGATATATGGTTGTTTTAAATGGAATTTTCATGAAATCCACAACAATACTGAAAAATGTTTGACTACTAAATGTTTGAAAATTGAAAGAAAAAAAGTTATTCAAGCAAATATTGTTTTACCGTTAATTAGTTGTGAATTTTTGAGCAACCAATAGACAACCCACTAAGATTCCAACAAAATATTAAAAAAAACATATCATGAACATAAAAAGTAAAACCCAATAGAGAAAAAGAAGTTGAGAGATGGATAAAATAAGAACTCTAGAGGAAATACCAAGAGAAAATGGATATGTTGTAGATTAACCATATACATACAAAATGTATGCAAAATTACCCAAAAAAACTACACTAATTGTTACATGTAGATTTGTTGTATATGACAATGGTCTTCATAGCCACACTTGCAAGAGTTTATATGTTAATCTATTTCTTTTGAAGAAAGTGGGCAACAGACAATTATTTTCTCCTCTGTCACTCATGATTTCCTTGCTAGGAAAATAACACAAAGTTTACCATATTACGCATTACCTATTACATTTCCAATCAAATATAAATGATAAAGAAATAAAAATAGGAATTAAAAACAATAATAAAAAAAATTAAATTTATAAATTTTCAACGATTCCTCATTTAAATTGTTGTCATCAGATACACTTTCATGATAAGTAGAGACGGAGAGAAAACAAAGCAAGTATGATATACACCTTTAAAAAGTAAACCCGAAATGAGATGAATAGAGAAATTTTTTAAGAGATGAGCAAAGTTGGACAGTTGGATGTTAAACATAGTCTTGCAATTAAATTACCAAGAGAACAACAAATTTATAATGAAATATAATTTTTTCACATAAAGAATAAGAATTTGTTTTAATTTTTTAAAAAGTAATGAAAAAGTATACATTACAATTGTTTCATGTCCAATACCACAAAAGAAAAACTCATGTACCAAGCAATCCTAAAATGACAACACAATTCTTGTGCCCTCTATATATTGATTGATATTGATTGTAACAATTATTCATTTGTATATATTAATGATTCATAATTAGAAAAAATGAAATGTTTTTTGAATTCATAAGTGGCTTTAATTGTTGAAAATAATCAATATATAAAGAAATATTTTTTAAATAAAAGAATTGCTTATATATATATATATTAACAATCGTAGTAACATTCTTGCTTAACTTAAAAAAAATAAAGAAATTTAATAGAAATTTTAAAATATAAGCATTGTTAGTTTGAAAAGATTATAAAATTAATCAGTTTAATAGAAGTGTTGATTTATAAGCATTTGTTAGCTTATAAAAAAATATAATAAACTAAATAAAAAAATCATTTAATAAAAGTATATTGATTTATAAGCATTGTTAGTTTACTAAAAAAATTGTATCTTATTAATTAAATAAAAAAACAATATGTTTATAAATTTATAAACATGTTAGTCTACTAAAAAATTTGTACCATATTAATTAAATGAAAATAATAATATATTTAAATAAAATCTTTTGATTTATAAGTATTGTTAGCCTACAAAGAAATATAAAAATTTAAATAAAATAAACTCATTTAATAAAAGTATATATACCTTATTGATTAAATAAAAATAATAATAAGTTTATAAATTTAAATAAAAAATGTTGGCTTCATTATATAATTAAAAAATGAAAGGTAAATAATATTTTATATAATAATAAATATATATTGGTTAATGGTTTTTAATTTAAATTAAAAAAGAAAATGAAAAGTTTAAGCATTTAATGTGTTGAAATCAATTAAAATAAATCAAAATTATAACAAAAAAGATAAAGGGCCATGGAGGCCTCTCCTTAATTCACTCTCTCACATTTTCCTTTATATATATATATATATATATATATTGATTTGGTGTTTTACTACTCATTACATCATTTTAGTGTAAATTATAGTGTGTTTATTGATGACTTGAATAATAAATAACTTAAAATTGGTGTTAAATTTAGGGGCTGTTTGGTAGATTTTCTATTAAGTGCTGAATGGATAAAGTTGTCTGTACAAATAAAGTTGTGTGTATTGATTTTCTATTATTGTTCGGTAGATTTTCTATTAAGTGTTGAATGATTATTTTACCCTTTGCTTAAAACAACATTCAAGATCACTCCGGCAAATCAACAACCCATCCAAAGAGCAACAGGTAGATTTATGTAGATCAAGCAATCAAGAAACAAGATTATGAACAACAAACAAATTTATGTAGATCAAACGTTTTTACAAGATTTGTAAGAGAAAAAAAATCAGTAACCAAACCAAAACCTAAAAGCCAAAACCCATGAACAAGGAAACCTAGAAATCTCAACAGGGAAGAGGAAACAAAATAAACAAGAGACCTAGATTCATAGTTTTTCTCCATTTTAGACAGGGAGGCGAGGCAACATCGATATGTAGTTTTTCTCCATCGATATGTATAGAAGAAACATCGATTTATAGTTTTTCTCCATTTCTAGCGGGGATGCGAGACAACATGGAGAACGCCAAAGGGAGGAGGAGACACCGGATGAGACGTCGAAGGTAGAGATTAATCGAATCGAGCTGCAAAATGGAGACATACCTAGGGTTTGAGAAATCTAGCGACCACAAACCAATATCGAGAGACGGAGAGAGAGAGAGAGAGAGAGAGAGAGAGAGATCAATAACTTTCCTGATCCGTTGTTGAGGAAAGCAGGCGCTGAGGAGCATCAATCGATGGTAGAGGACATCAAGCGTGTTCTTTTTTGGGGTTTATCACAAGGGTAGGAAGGGAGAAAGGAGGGCTGAGTGGACATGACTCTACAAATTGGGTTGAGCGAATAATCCAATTTCTGACCCAATAAGCCACTTCTGAACAACAATATATGGCTGAGCGAATAGATTATATGGGCTTGTAACAACCCAAATTCCACGAAACATAAATTATAACATTACAACCAAAAACGGTCCCAAAGTATACTAAATACGTCATTCTCAAATCTAGGTACGCAGGAGATAAACACATTCACGACTGAGATGCTACAGGAAGCCCGACGGTGAACCACAAGCCTCCACTAGACTATACCTCTTCTATAACGCCACCTCTTTCCATATTCTTCAGATGAAACCCCAAACAAACCTCTTACCTGAAAATGGTTTTAATTTTTGAAAAGCGAGGGTTAGACCATGAGTTCTAGTGAATTCCCTCTCAAAAACAGTTTAACAAACCACGTATAGCAATATGCAAAACCGCCATAAAAGCCCATCAAAATCATTTCAACAAATCAACATCACACTTGGGTATTTGCACAGTGTTTATGGCCACCCATCACCTCACCGTGATGTCCGCAATCGTGCCCCCCAGTAGATCCCCATGGCCCCCTAGTAGATGCCAGTCCCGTGTGCACAAGAAACAGGTTCAAGGCACACACCATAACTAAAATTACAAGGGATGTAGACAATCCCATGGTACACTAATCCCACTGTGCAACCCGACACCAAATCAATGTACTACTTCGTATGAAACATGTAAACAAAGTGCTTGCATTAATAAACATTTTCACCTCATGTAATAAAAAAGCTTTTCAAAATGTCTAATCATGCCATCATGCTCAATAACAAATTCATTTACAAAAACATTTAGCAAAACATTTCATTTGCACCAAAAGAGTTAAAGGGAACTCACCTGAGCTTTAACAAATTGACATACGTTCCGAAACTCACTTTAGCTCAAACGAACACCTGAATTGGACGTCATAAAAATGGTGTTAAATCGTCTAATTACATCCCAAAACATCTCTACTAAGTCGCTAAAGCAATCCCCCAATCGATGCCTCGATTCTAGACCCGAAAAACGAAGCAAACCGAAGAAGGTGCGCAAACAGTGACTATTCCAATTGATTGAATATTGAACGTCAAGTTCACGCGAAACATTTCCCCGACAAAACCGAATCTAATCCAATGGTATTTCATCCAGGTTACCACATGCAACCACCTGTTTCCACTCCTTCTTGGAAACATCAAAGACGTTTTCAATGAACGGCTCACTAACATATGCAAGTTTTAGACCAGCCACATGAGATTAGTTTTCTCAACTCTTTAACCATGACATACACAATGATCCTCTTTCTCATTCCCTTCAAATAATAAGTCTTTAAACATCGCTCCACTTGTAACGACCCAGATTCCCAAACAAGCATCAAGTAACATATATTGCATAACGTCGTTCATTCCAAAAGATATATCAAAATACACATTCGGTCCCTTAGTCTTTATACCCATAATACATAATTCATTACAAACTTTTTGCTAACTAAATTACATTATAACTAATAACAAAGTTATAACTGTAAAACATGTCATGATCTTAAAAACATACGTCTTCCAAAAGCTATTCACCGATTACCCTTCTTACTTGCCCTTACTTGATCCACGACCTGTAATACATATTTTAAAACAAAATGAGGGTTAGACCTAGCGGTCTAAGTGAGAAAATCCCTGTTAGTTTTAAAACCATTTGCACAACCATCATATACATAACACAAATTCAAATACCAATTATGACTCATGCACCATATACTTTCCTGTCTTATTCTCTTGGCCATATTAATTGGTTGCAAGCCAACTAATAAATTAACTCCGCTGTACGACAATTACAGCCAACACCGCTGTACGAATATTACAGCCAACACCACCGGTCCTAAGCCCGGCCAACGTATTCTCGTATAGTGTAATGCTCATGTGAATACAATATCTCAATATATTATATTTCAAACATAAACACATAATCACACCATCTATCACATTCCCAATCCACACATATATGTATTCCAGTTTAAAAACGTTTTAAAGTAAAACTCACCTGTTTTCTTATCAAAACGCTTCCAATCCTTTCTCAAAAACTGTTCAGCTTTCACCCCAAATCCACAGAATCTGAAACAAATAGGTACAAGTATCTCTTTACCAAATAGAACACATAAGACTTACTAGAGCTAAGAACTCTAGATAACTCAATTCCTCCAATGCTACCCCTAAGCCCGAACTTAAGTCTAGTCCACCGAATAATCAGTCCTCATTCATTCCCTATCTAAGAGTTAACAAAACACAGGTTACTGGATACTCAAAAGTATCTGGATTCTCAAAAATGACCAAACAGCTCAAAGTTTCCGGACACCACAAGACTATCCGGACAACTCACACAATCCGGACAACATAACTTTTCGGACGGCATAAACAATCCGGACGACACCCGAAAACCAAGGTAACCCGGATACCATCCGGTATCTTATATCATCCGGAAACCATTAAAAAGAGAGACTTACCCGGATAAAAGACTCGTCCGGACACCTTTAGAACATCATCCGGACACCACCAACAAAACTACCCGGACACATTCATTCTATCCGGAAACCTCTGACTGTTTACCCATTTTTAACCCAGAAATCGACTGAATTATTACCAGACATGAATTCGACTATTCTAATCCGATAGGAACTTCCTACTAGCAATTATAGACATAAAATACACAGGGAACATACCTTAAATCCCTTCCAAGTACACCAAATGATGCCCTAATCCTTCTTTTCTTCCTTTTCTTCTTTTGTCTCAATACACACACATACACACACTTTAAATCTGAGTTGTGATAATATCTGGATAGTTAGGAGATAATATCACACTAAATTTCCAAACTTGGCTTGAACTATCCAATAATGACCAAAACACCCTTAACTTATACATTTACCCAAACTTACCCTAAACATCCAACTTTAAAGTTAACTTTATTTAACGGAAATGGAATTTAACTAACGAACTTACCCGGGGTATTACACCACTTTTCTGTGTCTCCTGACATCTTCTTACCTTTAGTTTATCCCCTTGCTCTGACATACCATCTTCACTTCCTCCCGTGCTTGTATGAAGCACCCATCACACATCATTACGTGCCCAACCAGACGGTTTAACCACAATCCCAGTCGAGACATTTAGCAAAGCTCTCACAAGTAATACTTAATGCTCAGAACTACCACGTATTTCTGACTCTTCAAACATAGTCGACCTATCCACCAGGCTTCCTTTACACCTAAGGAATACTTCAACGTTCCCAGCTAAACTTCACAACAAAGCATCACATCTCATTGAATACAACATTCTCTTCAACATTCAATTAGGGTAAGATAAACTCACCCAAAAATCCAACGGAACCGAGAAGAACACGAGTTCCTCTTTTAGCCAGTCACCAATTACAACCCGATCTCTTGATCTCAAAATAATCATAACACCGCATGAAAAGCCATACACCTCAATCCAACATACTTGCCACCTTTGAAGACTTCCCTAGAAATCTCCAAACTAGGTTTTACACCTACTCTTAACCTATATTACAACACAATATCACCACTCCACATAACGGCAAACCATTATTACATCTTTGACTTACACTTTCCCTTGGTACAAAATGCTACCAACTTTCCCACATAACTGTCTCACCACGGTATCAATTTGCAAACAAATTTTCACAATCCCTTCACACACATAAAAGATACCGTTTCCCTCATACCAACCATAAAACCAATACATTTGAAATAAAGCCATATCGCGATTTTCTCTTTCTCGAATCCAGATGAACCATAAAATCATGTTCATCGAATTCACTCACATAAGGCGGTCCAACACCAACCAGGTGCACACATTTACCCCCGAATGACCTCTTACTCCCTTGTATAACCTCAACAAAATGACCACACCAAAGTTACTTCTCAAATTCCAACCTCCTGACAACGACGTGAACAAATGGTTGTTGATTTCAACATCGACAGTCGAGATGATGATGCTCCAACCACTTCACCGACAAACAAGGATTCCCGAAGGATTCTACTTCTACTAACGCCTCATAAACATCTATGTGTCCCACAATCCTCTCTGGTTGAAGGCAAAAGGCTTACTTGGTAGGAAGTCTATTGACAAGGCCACCTCAAAGCTCAGGCTCGACGCCAATAACATTTCTCCACGGTACCACAACGCCACTTATTAACATTCCACTACTAGAAGCATCCCAACAACTTCGAATTTCACCCCGAACATAACCATTCTCAAATAACCAAATAAGAGTCTAAACTACAATCATACTAACATTTCCGAATTCATTGCCCGAGGCTCCCGGTATTCACCATCCTCCTCTAACGGAAACACGAAGGTCATAACTCGACCATATCCAGCTCAACCGACAATTTCAATTCCCAGAGCCTTTCCGTATCCTCAATTTTAATATCCTCTTCGACCTAGCGAGTTCATAGCCTTCATACATGACGACACAACGAATGAAATCATTTTGCACATTTGAAAATTCAATATATACAATATCACAAAACAAACTTGAGTATGCATGACACAACACTACTCAAGCTGAATAGTAAAACACAACGACCTTAAGAATCGTTCACATGCAACCCCGCGATAAATCACAACCTTGTACAACCAAGTCGATGTTGGCACAACAAAATGTATCTAATGAAGCTTTTTCAATACGACTAGAAAAGTACTGAACGAAATCACTTACACAAAGTGAGTCAGTGGACTCCCACACTTGTTTATATATGATAACAACGTGTCAATACACATTTTGGTTATAAAAACTTTGCAGTCAAACGTTTCCATGATTTTCTCAACGAAGATTCTCTCAACGTGAAAAAGGTGAAATAATTCGCAAATCACTAAGTTCAAAATTTTATCGTGCAACGTAAACAAGTTTGTCTTTTTCTTTAAACATGCGCTCACACACATCGACTTATTTCCAAAATAAGAAATTCATTATGCATGTACATACTTTTAGCGTGAAAGAACTCATGTAGCACATTTAATGACATAATGCATGAAACTCAATATGCAATTGAAGGCTATTCGCTCTAACAAGGTCAACCGTTGTACTCACAACTTATCATTGACACTATACTTTGACCAACGGTCACTTTCTCACCCTTGCAACAACTTGCTATTCAAGCACTTCACAACTCACCTGTTCGACCACTCAACATGGTTTTCAAATTGACCAATGATTTACAAATCATGTGGTTTCAACCCTTGACTTCTTCAGAACGATAAATGACCAATTACTTCACATTCTACTCCTACGCATACTTCAACCCCATACTGATATCTTTCCTTCATTACCTTGCCACTAAACGACTTGACTAAAGAGTCAAATGCTATATTCCTTCACCCGATCTCGAATTGAAGCTTTCAAGATTCCAACACAGTCCTCACTTCATATCCCAACTGATCGACACCTCAATTTCAAGAATGGGGACTCACGAGAAACTAGGAGTTTGCCCCTAACCAGTCATTCATCCCTTTTGGATCCCAAGAAATTATACCCCTAGCCGGCTCATTAACATACCGAACGACACTTCTTCTAGAAGGTATAAACTTTACATCATAAGCGATCTTTCACGACACATCAACCCTTTGCTATCAATTGCAAGGTTAGAATTTTCTACATACTGTCACTCAACTATCATCCCATGCAATTGTAAATTCATAATAACATTGGCCAGATGCGATTTTGAATATACCTTACATGAGGGTCCTCACTACCATTGTCACGATTCTCCATGATTAAGGTCTTTCCTATTGGCTTTCTATATCTCAGTTGTGTCTCCCTTACTTCACAGTTTAAGTTTAGGCCCATCCGGTCACCTAAATCCCTTAAATTATGGCCCTGATACAATTTGTAACAACCCAAATTCCACGAAACATAAATTATAACATTACAACCAAAAACAGTCACAAAGTATACTAAATACATCATTCTCAACTCTAGGTACGCAACATATAAACACCTTCACAACTGAGATGCTACAGGAATCCCGATGGTGAACTACAAACCTCCACTAGACTATACCTCTTCTATAGCGCCACCTCTTTCCATCTTCTTCAGATGAAACCCCAAACAAACCTCTTACCTGAAATTGTTTTAATTTTTGAAAAGCGCGGGTTAGACCATGAGGTTTAGTGAATTCACTCTCGAAAACAGTTTAACAAATCACGTATAGCAATATGCAAAACTGCCATAAAGGCCCATCAAAATCATTTTAACAAATCAACATCACGCTTGAGTATTTCCACAGTGTTCATAGCCACCAATCATCTCCCCGTGATGTCCGTAATCGGGGCCCCCAGTAGATCCCCATGGCCCAAGTAGATGTCAGCCCCGTGTGCACAAGAAATGCATTCAAGGCATACACCATAACTAAACTCCCAAGGGATGTAGACAATCCCAAGATACACTAATCCCACTGTGCAACCCGACACCAAATCAATGTACCACTTCATACGAAACATGTGAACAACGTGCATGCATTAATAAACATTTCCACCTTATGTAATAACAAATCTTTCCAAAATGTCTAATCATGCCATCATGCTCAATACCAAATTCAGTTACGAAAACATTTAGCAAAACATTTCATTTGCACCAAAAGAGTTATGGGAACTCACCTGAGCTTTAGCAAATCGACACACGTTCCGAAACTCACTTTAGCTCAAACCGAACACCTAAATTGGACGTCATAAGAATGGTGTTAAACCATCTAATTATATCCCAAAACATCTCTACTAAGTCCCTAAAGCAATCCCCCAGTCGATGCCTCGATTCTAGACCCGAAAAATGAAGCAAACCGAAGAAGGTGCGCACACAGTGACTTGCACCACTTCTTGCGCGACCTAAAGTCACGTTGGAAACCGTGCAAGTTCCCGGTCGTCCTTCCCAGGCTTGCAAGAAGGTTCCAGCTCAAAATTCCAAGTCACATGCCCCTAAAATGCTCCAAACTGATTTTAAACCTCCAAAATCAAAAGTTTTTGATACACCAACCTTTAGGAACCAAAAACCAACATCCAAAACACATTTACCCCAACAAAATAATTGTAATGATTCATGATTTCAAACCCAAAAACTCTATAACTCCACCATAGCCATTTTTAGAGATTTCTCTGCAAAAATGATGAAGCTTTGAATCATTTACCAAGACCCATAAGAGAAAACAATACCAAACTCTTTTCTTTTCCTTACCCAATGATTTGGACTCAACAAATCCATGGTTTACAAAACCCCAAACCACAAAATCAACCCAACCAATCATGAGGAAGAAGATATAGAAGTCATACCTTGAAGATTATGAAGATTTAGACCCCTTGATGCATTTCTTCCACCACACTTCCAATTGGAGCTCTCTATTCATCCCAATTCACCTCTCACAAAACACAAATGGGTTAGAAATTTCCCATCCAAAACCATAGACTCTTTTCCATAAGCATAAGATGAAGGGAAGTAGCTTACCTTGAAGATGGAACTACTATTCCTCTTAAAGTTATCCCTCTTCCACACTCCCAATTTAGGGTTTTGATTCACAATTGCTCTTCTCCAAATGTTTCAGCTGCATACAAGACTCAAATGACAAGGGTTTAGGGGTTTTACCCCCATTTTATTTTCCCAGGTTTGCTACTTAGTCCTGAAAATTGCACTCTTCACACTTTAGCCCCAAAATTTCCAAAAGATTCAGATTTTATAGACATAAGGTGTTACAGGCTATACATCCCATTAAGCCACAACCGAACAACCCCTTAGTGTGTTCAGTAAAGATGCTCTTATGTTCATTGTGTTTCAACTCATGGTGGAAGTTGAATAATTGGTTGGTCAATGGCGGATTCAGAATGTCCAGTGACCGAGGCACACATTTATTTAACTAATATAAAATAAATGTAAAAACCCATGTCATTAAAAATGAGAATCAAGTACATTTTATTATTGTTCTCTACAAGTTTCATCCTTTAAAATCAATTGATCTTATTTTCATTTGTAATATTGGCAAATACTTTCTTATTTTATGTCAAAAATTACATAAATGTTCATAAAATCATCACAAATTCGACACAAAGAGGAGTTTTTCATGACACCAAGACAAGGTTGGAGTATGACTCGTTAAAGAGAAGATTTTTTCAGGATTGGGGCACTTCCCCTTTAATAGGTTTGCCTTATGGGTGGTGGTGGTCAAGAGTCGGTGGTTGAAGTAATGGTGACGATATATGGGTGGTGGTGGAAGAAGATGACGATGATGATGAAACTTATAGCATCTTCAACAGATTCTCCAAACGTTTTATAAAATGCAAAACCGAAGTTCAAAATCTCTATGAAAAATTGTCTTCAACTCCGACAAATTCTTCATTTTGGAGATTACACCATTAGTTATATTATTAAAATATTACATATATCTAACAAAATATTATTAATTCTCTATTCTAGACATTTCATTTCAAGATTTTTATCGGTGAAATATAATAAAAAATCATTTCTTTCTCATAGTAATCATTTTTGTAGAGTTCTTAAAATTTGGAGAAATTTACACTATTTCTCTTACTTTCTCCATTCCATTTTGAAGAATTTGTTGAAGCAAAAAATTGCTCAAAATATAAAATTCTCCATTTTAATGAAGTTAGAGATGCTCTAAATTGACTTGTTACCACATCTTCGTGAAATCACATTTTGTTTACGACACATCAGGTTTATTAAGTTGACATGTCCTTTTTTGTGTTCAAACTTATCCCATAAACCTTTAAATATGTTTAAAAAAGCATATTTTATCAAAATAAAATCAAAACAAACCATGTTCAATTCACTTTTTACGTAATTTAATCTTAATTTTACGCATAAAATAATATGATAATTTATGCATCTATAATAACAAAAAAAAACATATCGTTTGAGTGAAAACACACAATTTCTATAAACAATCATTGTTACACCATAACAAGTTGTACATTCTGCAATTTGATTTTGCAAGATGACATGACATGCCATGTGTCTTGCAAGGCATTGCAAGAATACCATGATCTTGCACAATTAGCAAGGTCTTTCAACCAATATAATATATTAAACAAAATCATTTATTAATTAAAGTAGTTAGTTAGTTTGTTTAAATATTAGTTATTATTAATATGTTTATTAAATTTAATTCATTTATTAGTTTATTTGAACATTATTTTTTTAATATTTTTATTAAAATTTCTTACCCACGCTTTATTTTTAAAAAATGATACTTTTATGCAATGTTTTTTATTTAAACTGCTAAATTAAAAGTACATTAATATAAAAATCACGAAAATACAAATACTAATAAATAAACATACACAAACATAAAAAAATTACATAAGTAAATACAACATAAATATTACATCATCATTCGTTTAAAAGCATGTGAATTTGTTTTTCGTACAAACTTCGTTGTGCCGGAGTCATTGTTGATGTATCCATTTCCATCAATTTAATTGCCAACTTTTGTTTTCGATGTTCTTCTTTTTTCTTCTTCTCACGTTCTTCTTTTTTATTCTCACGTTCTTCTTTTTTTCTTTCTCGTTCTTGCACAATGTCCGTGAATATATCAATGTATTTTATTTGTTAATTAAATTATATTCACACAAAATACAGTAAAAGAAAACAAAAGTAAAATTTTAGTTATCTATATTTTATAATTAATTTATTAGTTATATTATAATTAGGGAATTTAATTAAAATACCCAAAGTTTGACTTTGACTTGCCAAAATACCCATTTTTCATTCGAGTTTGCCAAAATACCCAAAAATCCCGCGAAGGGTCCCGCAATCGCGGGATAGGGCACACGTGTCCTGCTATTTTGGCCAAAACGTCCCGCGGCACCCCCAACTATCCCCGCGGTGACACTTTTGGTCCCTCCCCGCGACTGATCCCGCGACCGATCCCGCGATCAGACAAAAAATTGCAATTTTGGTCCTTTTTGTACGAATCTTTGCATGCTTTTACTGTTTTTTTCCACAATTATTGTACCTTGAAGACCAATTTGTGGTTGAAATTCACTGCATGTTTGAGATTTCATCCATAAATATCAGTAAAATGCAATCCATAATTCACACCATTCCATCCTTCTTTCTTGCTTTCTTTGACTTGCTTTCTTTCTTCAGTAAAACAAATGGCATCGTCATCTAACCCATCATCTACACCTGAAAGAATGCCCGTGAAACTCCAGATCGCGATATCAGAAAGGGAAAAGGAGATAGACCAACTGACAAAAGAGTGTAAACAGATGATGTCCAGGAAGGAAGTCCACTTGATAAGGATCGAAGTGGAAGAAAAGGAGATCAAAAGGATGAAAGGGGATATAAAAGATAAGGAGGCTCGTATTCGTCGAGAAAAAGAAGAAATTCACCACATTTTGCAAGACTTCACAATTCTTCAAGCGAAAGTAAGCGACAAGCAAAGTTGGATTGATCAAACTAAAGCAATTTTTCAGTAGGTGGTGGTACGGGTGTTGCTTTAGTACTTTGTTGTTTATGTGTTGTTGTTTTGTACTTTTTCAGTTCGACATTGTTGTTTCGTTCCTTTCCTGTTTGTATGTTATTGTTTCCTTCCTGGAGTTTTTATGTTGATGTTTCATGTTGAAGTTTACTCATGAATAAAGGTCTTTAATTTGTCTGAAAAGTAGTGTTTAAGTAGTCTGAAATTTGTCTGAAAAGTGGTTCATATTAAAAATACAACTCATAGATGTTATACAAGATTATTTCATAACAAACACATACTAATAAATACAATACAAAATTATCCAAATTTGAGGCTACGGCTAGACGATGGTTTGGTTTTTGACAATCCGGGTCGACTTCTTACATGCTCTGGCGAGATGAGTCTCAAAGTGTTAAGCTCCACTTTCTCGATGTACACTTCAATCACAGTATGGCCGTCAACATACTGGCGTATGTTGGCTACATCTTCGTCGGTACTCAATTCTACCAGTCCAGTCAAGAAGTCTGCATTCGGCCTCTTAAAATACAACCTATTATATTTTGGTTCTTCATAGTCCAGCTCTTTCATGATATGTTCAAGCAGTTGCATAGAAAGATCCTCCACATCTAACATGTCAACATAAAATTCTAGACCACGGAAATAATGTCTTCTGGGTGGTTCCGTGAAGTACCCACCATGGTGGACTTTCATGGTGAACAACTGTGGATATGCATCTGTTGATGAACATTAATTAATATAGTTAGTTCGTAGAACAATGGTAGTAACAAGCAAAACTCAATGAAACATGCACACTAACCATATAACTCTTTGCTAATATCTGAAAGCGATTCAGATAAATGCCTAAAGCACCAAACATGAAGGTTTGGGGATGCCATGTTCTCGTATATGTGTTTTACGACTAATCTAGCGTGGATTATTTATAGGCAAATGTGGATGCTTTTACTACATGTTGGCTATTTTTGGTCCCTGTCATTGCTCTAACACAACTTAGGTCCATGTCAACGCTATCATATGATATAGTTCTATATAACCATTACTATTCTCTCCATTTAGACTACTACCATTATGATCATCATCCCATGCCATGTGACCATGTTCTATTTCAAGTACCTTTCAAAAGATAACTGGTCCCAATCAAGGAAAATCAATGTTCAGATCAACGTACATTAGTTATGTTTGATAAATTACAACGAACCGATAAAGTAGATAAAATCATGTTATATATCAAAACAAGCGCACCAAACATACAATATTTATCGTCCCAATCAAGGGAAATCAATGTTCAGATAAACCTAATCATATGATATAGTTCCATGTGGATCAAGCTCCGATGGGCCCTGCGTGTTACTTAGTTGGCTGACTGAACGTCTACTCTTTGGCACGGTTGAAGGGGCGGGATTTGGACACTCTCCACGAGTATGTCCTACGCATTGGCACCGAGTACATTTTTGCTGTATCGAACCTTCACCACGTGATGGACGTCGGTCGTTCTTTCTCGGTCTCCCGACTCTGTTCTTAGTGTTTAACGGTGGATAGCATGGAGGAAGGGGGTCGAGTGGATACACCCATGCTTCAGGGGGTCCAGCTAGATTTATTACCTTTGCGTATGTTCTCCGGTAAGTTTCAGACATGAATAAACTTACAGCCAAGTCGCTGCAATCTCTACGACCCATATATCTTGCCGCAGCGATGGCATGGCCGCACAGTTACCCATATTTTTGCCATTGGAAACATGAACAAACATGGTCGGTCATATGGACAGTCGCGTGAAACTGGTTATCCCGAACCTCGTACCTCCCATACCTGATTTCGCTTACCCTCCATGTCGACGCGTGATGCGTCCTGAAGAGAACTATCTCCTCCGCCCCTAGTGTGAGTCTATTTTGCAGCTCAGCTCCTTTTCGGCATCGAAGTTGGTACCACTCTTGTTGAAAGCTCCGAAAGTAGTCCATAAGAGTAACAATCGGACATCTACGCGCAAAATGGGAGAGTGCATTCACCGACTCTGCACTATTGGAGGTCAGAGTGTCATACCGTTGTGCAGGAAAATGGGCCGCAGACCACCTCTCCGGTCCAACATCGTCCATAACTTTGGCTGCTTTCTTGGCACTAACTCGTAGAAGATTCATGTACCGGTCAAACTCCCGAGCCGTATATGCTCTGCATGCCTTCCGATAGACATCCTTGTAGGTGGTAATACGTTTGTCCTGGCCTTTGGCGTTCATCTCCAAATGTCGACAACATAAGGCGTGAGGGGCGTTTGGGTACATGGCAGAGATTGCGGCGCTTATGGAAGGAGCCTTGTCGGACATAAACACCAACCCTTGTGGGTCTACGATAGCTTGTCTCAACATGGACAGGAACCAAGTCCACTCCTCCCCGGTTTCGGACTTGCCTACTCCGAAAGCTACTAGAACGATGGAATTATTCCCGTCCATGGCAACCGCCAGGAACATCATACCGAAGTAAGGGCCCTTTAAATGGGCAACTTCTATTACCAGGACACGACACAGATTTGCCAGAAATGTGCGGATCTGCAAAAACGTAGGTGGTTTCCCTTTGTAAATGTTATAGTTTATAATGTCTAAACATATGACGTGTTAAAATACGTACCGCGGGTCCAAGGGCAACGAAGCACATCTCAAACCGTCCATGTGAATCGGTCCTTAACTGGGTGATAGTACCTGGATTCTGCAGCTGTAAATTATATAAATATGCTGGGAGTCGTTCATACGACTCCTCGAACGTGCCTCTCACCAATAGCAGTGTCCTGCATCGCGCACGCCAAGCTTGGTGGTAACCAATCGTGTCGCCGAACTGCTGGTGTACATCGTCCATGATGTCCTTTGGACGCAATGACCTGCTAGCATCAAGAAATTTGCCTTTCAGTATCACACCCAAAGTCCTTTTGGTGGCTTGTTTGTGGTTGGGATTCAGTTGCGTCCTCGAACAAGTGTGTACGTCGTGCAACTTTCTAATAAGTAACGCCCCTCCTTTTTCTCCCGCGGGCCTCGCGTACACCCTCCAATTACAGTTTTCTCTCGCACATTCAACTACGTATCTACCTTTGTCGGATCTCGGCGTGTGACTCTCGAAACCCTCTTCCATGAACTTAAGTCCGACCTGACTTGCCAAGTGATCCTTCGAATCAAATATCTGACCTACTTCTAACCTTAAACTGTGATTATAAGGTGCAGGTTCGTAGGTTTGTGTATGGGTATTCTGGTCTGGAAGAATAGGGGGCATATCAAAATAGTCATTTAACTGACTAAATGATTTATTACTAGGGGTATATTCTTCGTCCTCATCACTATCGGTATCTGATCTGTCTATATCAGCATTACCCATTTTGAAAACATAGGTTTCGTCATCAGCAACTCCAGCACAACGTCCTTCTTGTGGTTGTTGTTGTTGCGTCTCCGGAACATAATCAAGAGTTGGGCCGTAGGACGGCTGAAATTGAGAATCAGGCTGCTCCATTTGAAGGTCTTCGTCATCGTCTTCGTTGCACACCGAGGATTCGGCATACACATAAAGTAATTGAGGTCTTTCTGATTCGGCTGCAAAGTGCATAAAACCAGAGATATCCCCATCGTTGGATAACTCCACAAATGACCCATCATCATTCTTGAACACTAACTTGCAAACAGCCGAAGGGTCGGTTTCACATTTTTGCATGGCGTATGCAACAAACTTCTGATAAGAAACGATTACTGGCAATTTTACACCATGCTTATATTTATAAGCAAAATTCCACTCATTGTTTTCTTCCACCCATTCACCATCGTAACAGAAATATAGCCTAACTTTTGCAACAGATGAACTCATTTTTTCAGTGGTATCTCAAAAACAAAATACTGAAGAAAGAAAGAAAGAAAGCAAGAAAGAAGGATGGAATGGGTGTGAGTTATGGATTGCATTCTATTGATATTTATGGATGAAATCTGTAACACCTCGAATTTCCATTATATTATATTTAATATGAATGGGGCATTTTTGTAATTTAAGTTAAGTGTTGAATTACTTTGCAAGTTTATAACTCATGAGGGGTTAAAAACATGAGAAACCAAAGTTGATATTATGAAAATAATAAGGTGTGTTTGGTTATTAATTGAAAGTGGGTATGGATATATGGGCTGAAGTTGAGAAATATCTCATTTTTGGCTGAGTCGGTCAAAAGAGAGGAGAGAAAGAAGAGAGAAAGAAGGTGAGAAAGAAGAGAAAAAGAAGAAGAATTAAGCTGAAATTTTGGGTAAGATCATAAAGATTTTGTAAGCTTGATATCAGTTACAAGATAGCATCCATATCTTAATCTGATTTCTTCTAGGTGCTGTTTTGATTTAAAGTCTGATTGTGCAGAGAAGTGGGTCTAAGAACCAAAGGTGAGTTCATTCACTCTTTTATTTAAATACATGTTTTCTGTCAAATTAAACATTAAGACACTTGTATAAATTATTCTGGGACTGAATGAATGTGTTTAAAACAAGCTGAATGGAACAAATATGGGTTTGGATTGTAATTTTAGGATGCAGGTCGAAGTTACCGGGTAAAAAGATAGTACCCGGTAACCTCTATATGAAGGTATCTGGATGAGACAAAGGTATCCGGTAAGTCTTGATTTCTGTAGTTTCTGGATGTATTAGATACCTGATGGTATCCGGATTACATTAGTTACCGGATGTCATCCGAATTGTTATTGTTTCCGATAAAGTATCCGGATAGAGCTATACCCGGTAAGTTTTATTCACCCGGTAAGTTTTGTATACCCGGTAAGTCTGTGTATTCGGTACTTTTTGTATCCGGTCACTTTTGAGTACCCGGTAACTATGGGTTCTGTTAACTTCTGGATAGGGTACGATTGAGGAAGTGAAATACAATCCTAGTAGCTTGAACATACTTACAATTGAATGGTAGTGTGTTAGGTTTAAAGGTTGTTTTAGTTGATACTATGCATGTATGTAGTAAGTGTAATGGATCCATAGGCACTAGTTTTTATATGAACACATGGAATAGGCGTGGATTAATCGTAATTCCAGTGTGTGTGATAAACGTGGAATAGGCGTGGACTAATCGTAATTTTCGTTTAGGTGAAATAAGGAATAGACGTGGATTAAATGCAATTCCTATTTCACAGTGATGAGAAATCGTGGGATAGGCGTGGACTAATCGTAATTCCCGATTTCTAAGGAAGAATAGGGATTGACATGTGTAATTGTAATCTGTACTTCCTTTCCAAGAAATTGACACGTGTAATTGTGATTTCTTGGATATGAGCATTAATCTAGAATCCGTGGAGATTCGTAGTGGGCTCTGGAACAGGATACTATGACTGACTTGGTGTCGGTCATATTCATGAAATCGGGCATGATTCCGTCATTGTAAGATGTTTTTACAAGTTGGTAAGAAAGATGGTAAACCAGGTTTGTTATGCCTTGTTATATTGATTTTAAAAGTATTATTTTGAAACTGAATGTTCTCACTAGGCGTTAGCCTAATCGTTTCAAATTATATTTTCTTACCAGGTACTAGCTCCGGGAAATAAAGGGATGTGTGACGAGAACTTTTGGAATAGCGGAGAAGTTAATGAACATTGAGGCTTTTTGATGGATTACTTAGATAACCTAGTTAATCTGATTTTAGTGACATGATTAGATTAATAGGTTATTTGAAGAATTCGATATTTGTAAATATAACCCTCATAGTTAATTCTCTGCTTATATATAAAGTTTAGAAGGTTTATGTTTAAATCTTGTTATAAATTGAGGTTTAAATTAGCCCCGATTTTAGGGTGTTACAATATGGTATCAGAGCCTTAGTTTAAGTGAACTAGGTATGCTAGTGAGATACCTAGACTTAAGCTGAGAAGAATTAAGTTATGATATGTGAGAAATGGGTAGAAGTACTAAGACAGGATAGTCTTAGAGTCGACGGAAATACACGAAGTTAGTACTGTAACGATGGTAACGAGGATTCTCATGTATAGTATGTTCACAATTTCAATTAGCTATTGTTATTATGGATATATTGTTACACAAGCATACTTGTTTCTAAATTGTTACAGTGACTAATGATCGGTAAAGTACGTTTTGTATGTCTAGATATGTGTAACCATTTCTTATGGTTATTTCTTTGTGTTATATCAGAACGATGGTGAATACGCCACCAAGGTCCCCTAATTCTTCGGAGGATAGGGCCGTAGTTGATTGGTCAGTAGAAAAGCGACATGAAACAGGTGAAACTCATGAGAGTCCGCCGAGATTATCGTTTACGGGAGGAGCGGACAGTCGGGTACATCGGACGAGTACCAGTACCATCAACCCGGAAACGTCGGTATCGACAATGGAGTCTTACATGATGGAGAACATGACACGAATGATGAATACGGCAATGACACAACAAACAGAATTGTTCATGAAAGCATTGAATGATCGAAGTTCTGAATTACGACGAATGGAGACTGACAATGGGGTAATAAATCAAATTCGTAATCCTGTGACAGATATAAACAGGAGGGTGGAAAGAGTCTGCTCATATAAAACGTTTTTAAGCTGTAAACCGCCAGAGTTTACCGGAGCAGACAATCCAGTGGCATGCATGAATTGGCTCAGGGAAATGGAACAAGCTTTTCGAGCTTGCGAATGTGATGAGAAATCAAAGGTCAGATTTGGGTCTCAAATGTTACGAGGCAATGCGTTGACTTGGTGGAACATAGTGACGTCTACTATAACGGCTCCAATCTTAGCTGCTATGACATGGGAGTCGTTTAAGAAAAGGATTTTGGAAGAATATTGCAATGAAAATGAAATGGATAGGATTGAGGAAGAGTTTCGGAATCTTAAGAAAGGTAATTCAACTGTTCGGAAGTACACTGAATCTTTCATGGAGAAGTTGAACTTAGTAGGGCATGTGGCTCCGACGGAGAAGGATAAGATTAAAGCTTATTTGAAGGGTTTGCCAGCAGACATGATGTCCCGGGTACGAAATGCTAAAGCTTCCACGTTAAGAGGAATAATTGAGGAATCCAAAGTTATGGAAGAGGTCTATGCTAAAGACAAGGAAGAAAAGACGCAAGTAGGAGAGAAACGAAAATGGGAGGGCCGGTCAGAGTTTTCTCCAAAATCAAAAGCATCTGGTAAAAATATTCGTTATGAAACTCGTCGAGAGCCGAATTGGTGCTCGAAGTGTCGGAGTAAACATTATGGTCCATGTCGAGTGACAACGCTGGAATGTTATAAGTGTGGTAAGAGTGGGCATACTATGAATAATTGTCCTGTCCAAGGATCAACGTGCTACGAATGTAAAAAACCCGGTCATTTCCGCCGAGATTGCCCAAAGCTGAAAAAGGGTGGAGACCAAAGCAAGAAAGCGGTTGTTCCCAAGCCAACGGGTCGGGCATTTCATATGACAGCTGATGAAGCCAAAGAATCGAAAGACGTCGTTTCGGGTACATTTTTAGTTAATTCCATTCCCGCGCGCATCTTATTTGACTGTGGTGCAAATTTGTCGTTTGTGTCCAAGTCGTTCTATCACAAGTTAGATATGCCTGTCACTACCTTGGAAAATGCCTTCGTAGTTGAGATAGCTAACGGGGGTCAAGTCTTGGTTCGCGAAAGACTTGAGGGCTGTTTTATTTCGATAAAAGAAACGAAATTTCCGATCGACTTGTTGTTGATGGAAATTGGAGGGTTTGATGTAATTGTGGGTATGGACTGGTTGACAGTCAACCAGGCAGAAATTCATTGTGCAAAGAAATTAATCCGGATTCCGATGGCTGATAAGGATGATGTACTTATCTTTGGGGAAAAACAAAAAGGGGAGGTTCCATTAATTTCTGTTGCTAAAGCGCGTAAATGTTTGATGAAAGGATGTTCATCCTATCTAGCGTATGTTCTAGATGTAAAGTTAGAAAAGAAACAAGTGGAAGATATTAAGGTGGTACGTGAATTCCCGGACGTATTCCCCGATGATCTTCCAGGTCTACCGTCTGAACGACAAGTAGAGTTTCGTATTGATCTTATCCCTGGATCGACACCAATAACGCGTGCACCATATCGCTTAGCGCCAGCCGAAATGAAAGATATGATGTCTCAGTTACAAGAATTGTTAGACAAGGGTTTTGTTAGACCAAGTTCTTCACCTTGGGGAGCTCCGGTATTGTTTGTTAAGAAAAAGGATGGCACTATGAGAATGTGCATTGATTACCGGGAGCTGAATAAGGTGACTGTTAAGAACAAGTATCCGCTTCCAAGGATTGATGATCTGTTCGATCAACTTCAAGGTGCGGGATGCTTTTCAAAGATTGATCTGAGGTCAGGGTACCATCAAGTTCGAGTAAGAGATGAAGATATTCCTAAGACGACATTCAGAACGAGGTACGAGCATTATGAATTTCTTGTAATGCCATTTGGGTTGACAAATGCTCCAGCCGTGTTCATGGATCTGATGAACAGAGTATGTCGACCATTCTTAGACAAGTCTGTCATTGTATTCACTGATGACATACTTGTTTATTCAAAGAATGAAGATGACCATGAATGTCATCTTCGTGAAGTCTTAGAAGTTCTAAGGAAGGAGAAATTGTACGCAAAATTCTCGAAATGTGAGTTCTGGTTAAAAGAGGTACAATTTCTAGGGCATGTGATTACTTCGGAAGGAGTCAAAGTAGATCCAGCAAAGATAGAAGCAATGACGAACTGGGAGACACCGAAGAGCGCATCTGAAATAAGAAGTTTCTTGGGTCTAGCAGGTTATTACCGAAGGTTTATTAAATACTTTTCAAAGATTGCTTCTGCTTTGACTATCTTGACTCGGAAGAATGTAAAGTTTGTCTGGACTGAAAAGCAAGAGTCGGCTTTCAGAACTTTACGTCAAAAGTTATGTGAAGCTCCTATTCTTGCACTACCGGAAGGAACAGAAGATCTAGTTGTGTATAGTGACGCATCAAAGATGGGCTTGGGTTGTGTATTGATGCAACGAGGCAAGGTGATTGTTTATGCATCAAGACAACTTAAAGAACATGAGAAGAATTACCCTACCCACGATTTGGAATTAGCAGCGGTCGTGTTTGCTTTAAAACTGTGGCGTCATTATCTGTATGGAACAAAGTGCACTCTTTACACTGACCACAAGATCTTGAAGCATGTCTTTGATCAGAAGGAGTTGAATATGAGGCAGCGACGTTGGTTAGAATTACTTAAAGATTATGATTGTGAATTGCATTACCATCCCGGTAAAGCAAATGTTGTAGCTGATGCTTTAAGTAGAAAAGAATATAGTGGGTGTTTGAAAACGACCAACGCCAGAATTGAAATGTCCTTCTCACTTGCCTCGCGAGCTACTTCGACTTGGGCCATCTTTCTAGCAACAGAAGACGTCGCGTGCGCTTGAGATTCACCTGTACGGTAAAAGAAAGAAATTAGACGATTCAGAACAGAGAAAGACCAGGTCAAGCGAAAAGAAGACAAAAAAATACTTACCAATTATCTCTACCTCTGGTTCTTCACTCTTCTCTTCCTCCTCAGTCTTCTCAGAGTCCTCCTCTTCTTCTTTCTCCTCTCGACCCAGCCTCACTCTATCGCTCAAGAAAACGGTGTCATCATCCTCGTCTATCAAATGACGCGTGACGTACGACCGATCTTCAGTACTAAATTCCAAGAACTTTTCGATCTTAGCCCGAGAAGCATCATCCGGCTCTACCTTATCGAAATCAATATCTACGCATAAAAAAGAAGATCAGTCGAAAAAACAATCGAGCAACAGAATAATATGAAAATGTACAGTCAAAGGCTCACCCGTCATATTCCAACCCTCCCTAATCCAGTCACTATCAGTGTCCAGCGTCGACACCCGTACGAATACGTACCTCTTCTTCCATCCACGATCGTTGACCGCAGTATTTAAAACCAGGGTACGATCACCCTTGAACCTTGAAAACAAACTATAGCGACGGTACCGGTCATTCTTGACCTTATACGCCGTCAGAAGGTCCCTCACATTCATCGGTGGATTCCAGTTGGAGGTAAGTCGTTCGATGATCAAGATAACTCTCCAGAACTGGGGCATCAATTGCCTCGGCGAAAGATCAAATTCACACATGAACTCTTTGACTAAAGGCGAATATGGCCAGTGAAAGCCTATTTTGAACGGGTATTCGTATATAACAACGTACCCCTCGGGGCACATTTCCGGTCGAACCTTGCCAACCTTGCTTACGGTAATCCCCACGGAAATCCTCGCTAGACTTCTAAAGTCGTCGAGATCTTCTTCGTTTTTAATGGTGCTTCTAGGCTCTGTCGACATTGCCAGCCCTGTTAAATTGATTTGCACTTCTGAAAGGCCCCAGATATCCCAGTTTTTTCTAGGCTTTCTAGCGATAGACTTGCGCCGCATACACAAACTGGAGAGTCGTATCTTATGTGATATCAGAAAAACTTAAATTAGGTCAAAAATTCTTGCAAGTTTTAATCGAGCGGAAATCGCCAAGGAAAGATCCATCATAATCTTCATTTATGCAGTCGATCATGTCAGGTCGAGCCCTTTGATGATCACCGCGTACTCTCGTCCCTTCGTATGACCGCAGGGATCGTCGACATCTGTCATCGACATCTGTCATCGACATCTGTCATCGACATCTGGTAAGCACAATCGTGTGTCATCATGACGTCACGACCTCGTTCCCTTTTCAACTTCTCGTTCAGTTAAAGGCGAACCGATCTAGTTCCACGACAACTAGGTAATTCCCTCAACCCAAGTCATAAGTCTAAGCGTTTGGCAAGCAAAATTTAAAACTTAAATTTGACATTCAACTTTCAAATTTTGGGGTCAAACTGTTTGGGCAAAAAAATCACGTCATACGACTACGACCAAAACAGGTAAGACGCACGTTATAATCCAAATCTTGCATTGAGATAAGGTCTCGACAAGAAACCAGAAAACATCTGTCGTCTCCCGTAAAAGGTAAGTCGTATGTCCTTCATGACGCTCGACCACAGCGTCGCCCGACCATCGCGTAAGATCATTGTACCTTCGACCAAAGCTAACGTTAACCTTGACTGTTACGTTTGTTAAGTATTTAATGCAGGAGTCAAAGCCATTAACAGCAAGCGACCGTAACGGACGAGGATCATTATGGATATTCACTCCGACAACCGTTTCCAGCCGTTGTAGCCGTTGATCAAAGCATTAATGGAGCTAATTAATGGCGCGAAGACTATAAATACCAAGCTAAGTCTTCACATCAAGGGACATCAGTTAACACACAACATACATCGGCTAACATCATCGAACAGCAGAGAAAACGTACCCGAACTCACAAAGAAGAACACTCAAATCAAGTACTGGAGACCAGAATCACTCAGCGAACTCAAGAACAACAGAAGCAAAGAGATTTCTCTCGAAGAACAGCTCTCGACGCACGTCATCATCTTTCGACCAGCAGTTCATACTCTGTTTCACACACGACAAACACCTGTTTTTACATTCAAACACTTGTACTTTACATTTCGAAGTATTTCCTTCATTTGTATTGTAATCATCGTACGACCGACGCCAGTACCAAGGACATCGCCCCTGATTGGCGACCATAGTATAGCGACGACACCCACTGTCGTCCGCAAGTTTTTTCCTCGTTTGAGGTTTTTCCTGCGTCATCAAATCCCTTGTTTCTTTATTTTTTATTCTCGTCGCACGTCTCGTCGAAAGATTCTTTCTTTAGTTGTTTAAGTCCACATCGACCTTAAGTTGTCCCTTTGGTGCGATTTTTGGCATTAACACCTGTCAACTCAGGTTTCCTCAAGACAAACTTAAGAGGAAAGTTAGTCACGACAGTAATAGGGTGTGATTCGAAATAATTTCGCAATTTCTTTGCAGCTGTAACTAGCGACAAAAGTAATTTTTCCATAGAGGAATACCTGGTCTCGTGTCAGGACGACACTTACCGTATTAGGACTGACGGCCAAATATAGTTTCAAGACCTCATTATCGTGAGGTTTTGACAGCAGAGGCGGCGATGTCATGTACTCCTTCAGTTTCTGCAATGTTCGCTCATGATCGTCCGTCCAGTTGAAGCCTTTATTTTTTCGTAGGACGTTGTAAAATAGATGGCATCTATCCGATGATCGAGAGATAAATCTGTTCAGGGCTGCCACTCGACCAGTGAGCCTTTGGACTTCTTTAAAATTCCTTGGGGATTTGATCTCGACAATGGCCTTGATCTGATCTGGATTGGCCTCGATCCCCCGTCGTGTGACCATATAGCCCAGGAACTTCCCGACACTGACGCCAAAGGAGCACTTCGTCGGGTTCAACTTCATGCTATACTTTCGGAGGATGTCGAACGACTGCCTCAAATGCTCGACGTGGTCGACTGCTTACTTCGACTTGACGAGCATGTCGTCAACATACACCTCCTGTAACGTCCCAAAAATTACAAGGAATTTAAAATTTTAAAGTAACCTTTCATTAATAAAAACTCATTTAATAATTCAATCGTTTCATTTGCAAACCACCAAATAAAATTATTACGAACAATAAACAGCGGAATAATTGTTTTAAAATTTAAAATCATAAAATAATCAGCTCTTCCCGCGCGCCAGTGTGTACCCGTCACGCCTTGGAGCCACTCGTACCTGAAACAATGATTTATTGGGAAAAGGGTAAGCACGGAGCTTAGTGAATTCAACCACCATAGATAACACAGTTATTCCACACTACCCCTATAACAGATAGTCACACATAAACAAGCATACGAGTCCACGAACAAATCATAAACATGCATACCTACCCCTACGCCACCCGCGTATAATATCTTGGGCCCCACCGAGATTCTACGCCACCCGCGTATACAATCTTCGGTCCCGCCGAGTTCCTACGCCACCCGCGTATACAACATCGGCCCGAGTCCCTACGCCACCCGCGTATACATGACAACGCCACCCGCGTATACATGACAACGCCACCCGCGTATACATGACAACGCCACCCGCGTATACATGTCAGTAAAGGTCCACAAGTCACCCCACCATCTAGCCCCACATCACAATAAATAGGCTATCGCACACGAGCTACAGTAATGTAAAACAACTAATATTAAATATAGTGAGAGAACTCACCTCGTAAGCGCGCCTAGCTCACAATTAATAAATCAAGCTCCACAAATCCAAGATCACTTCCCGACACCTAGACGAACGATAAAATGTATTAACACGAGACCCGGACCCTAAAATACGACGCACGCTTAAACCGTCACTTAAGCGACTTTTCGGTCTAACCAAACAGGTCTGTTCGGGACCTGATCCGACCTCTTTAAACCCAGAAAATCCTCAATTAAATTACATAACCAGAAAGTACTCTGAGTTAGGGTTCCAAGGACATATTATACACCTCCTAACGATTTTTCTACATTTAAATACGGATTTTATAAGAATGGTTCGCAGGACAGTGAAAAACAGCATCTATCGGTATAAAACGACGATTTGGCCTATGCTACGTTCCGAACTGGATTTTGCACGAAACACAGAAAAGTTACTAGACTCGGAAAGGGAACTTTTGGCACCGGTTTCACCCCAATCCGAGTTACGAGTAAAGAGTTACGGCTAACGCAAAACAGTGGCAGAAAAGGACGTTTTTCACATAAAATGATAACTTTATAAAACGGTTTACGCGTTCGGTTTATACGATTCGGGTTTCGCTACGGCGGTTTAAGGTTACGGCCAGAGGTGGTTTTAGGGTTCCGCCACGGGCACCACCCACTGCCACCTCCGGCAGCGGGGTACGGCGGCGGCGGCGACGTCGCGGTGGTTGTTTTGCCGGAAAAGAAAAGAAAAGGAAACGAGACGAAGGAAACGACTTACCTTGCTACAACACCACACACCCGCACCTGCTCCTCTCTCTCTCGAAACTTCTGACGAACGGCAGTGGTGGCGGTGGTCTCCGGCGACAACAGCGGCGGACAACAGCAGTTTCCGGCGACCTCTCTCTATCACTCTCTCTCGCGCTGTTCTCTCTCTCTACCTCTCTCTCTCGCGCTGTTCTCTCTCTCTCTCTCTGGCCAACACCAGCAGCGGCGCTGGTGTGGTGGTGGAAGGGTTTCACGGCGGCAACCAAAAAAAAAAGGAGAAGATGCTAGGGTTGTTTACGTGAGAGAAAACGAGAAGGGAAAGGGGGGGGGGGGGGGGTAGTTTAGGGTTTGATTTCTTTTCTTTCTTTGATCCATCCTCAAGGCAACAACACCAACTAGAAAAAATATATGGGTCTCGACATGTATCTGCATGGGCCGAAACCCAATGAGGGTTTTTGGCCCTTTGACACAATTAGCCCCTCAACTTACATTCCTCTCGCAACTAGCCAAAAATTTTAATACTTTAACGATTAGGACTAACTCGACTAACCCCGTTAACGGAAACCACATTAAATCAACCTTAAAAGAAAAGAATTAATAAAATAATTTTACATACCGGGATACGGGCTTTACAACTCTCCCCCACTTGGATTAGACTTCGTCCTCGAAGTCTCTGCCTACGAATAGCTCCGGATAGTTCTCCCGCATCTCGACCTCGGGTTCCCAAGTCTCTTTCGATGTTGCCACTGGACTTTCACTAACTGGAATCTAAATTTCTTACACCGTCTAAAAAAAATTTCTCGGATACTTTTATTACCAACAAAACTCCTTCAAGAACACTGGGATTACGATCGAAAGAACACTCCAACAACTGGATTCATTCCTAGTCAAACGACTTCGGTTGCCTCCTAACCATAGGTATTCCATACATCTCGATTCAAATTTCAAGGTCTAACCATTCTAAAGTTGCCCACCAGTATTCCCAACTGGATACTAGGATCCGATCGTTCCTACCATTAACCGTCGATTAACCTCCACGAGTTCTAATAGGCTCCCAAAATTTATTTCACACGAATCGTCAACCCAGTAAACTTATAATCACCCACACAGGTCATTCCACCATAACCATTCATCATAGGTAAGCATCTCAGGGTTACTACTACCATCAACATAATTTCCTTAAAATCGGCTACAATTCTCCAATTACACTAAGGTGTTTGGCCTTAAGCCCAAAATTCGACGCCCTATTATACTACTTACTTCAAAAAGGTTACTGCGCATTTATTCTCTTAATTACAAAGGGCATCATTCCTTTAACCGACACTATTCGGTCTACACTAAAAACACATGTGGAATACCCAATCTTCCATCGCCTACTTATCCTTCACGCTCACTCTAGGAAACCTAGTTACACTGTATCAAGATACTTTAAGCACATATTACAACAGTAACCTCGACCACAAGTGCACACCCTAACCGTCCTACACTACGGTCCAAACGTTAATTAAAAGTGTGAGGCACCAAAGAATAAATTATCCCCGCTATCAGATATCACTAAAGCAGGCACCGAGTTAACTAAGAACATACTTAATCACACAGTTTAATCCAAAAATGCAACAACATACAACGACCAATAAAAGGGACAGGTGACGAATTATACCTGCCGCCACTTTAGGCGTAGTCTGTTCTTTCTCCACCGTCAGCTGATGAACTCTGCCTCGGGCTGCTTCGGTTCCAGCCTGACCTATACGACCATCTGTAATACGCAAAGGGGCAGCCGCAGGAGCCCCCCGTGCCACATTCCCATCAGCTACCCTTGGGTTCGGGCAATTGGCCTTCACATGGCCCGTCTGCTGGCAGTTAAAGCAGACCATAAATGGCATCTTACAATCCCGGCTGAAATGACCGGACTGCCCGCACTTGTAACATCCATCGGTCTTCTTCCCACTAGTCTCCCTGGGCATAAACCCACCGCTCCTTGAACTATCGCGTGAATCCGTGAACCTTGACTTCTTCGGTACCGTAGAGATTGGCGTCACCGCCTGTGCCGCCTTTCTCTTCTTCGCCTGTGTTTCCAACTCAAGTTCCCGTCTACGGGCAGCCTCCATCATTGCAGTAAGAGAAGCATACTGCGCCGTGCTCACAAACTCTCTAATCTCGGTACGTAACATATCCTTGTACCGAGACATCTTCATGTTCTCAGAAGCCGCATACTGAGGGCAGAACATCGCCAACTCGGTGAACTTCCGGTTCATCTCCTTCACCGTCTCCGTCGTCTGGGTGAGCTCTAGAAACTCCTTAGCAATCCGCTCTATCTCTACCGGAGGTACGTATTCTGCACGGAATCGAATGACGAACTCCTCCCAAGTCAAAGTAGTACGCTCAGCCAGCGTCAATGCCGTAGCACACCAATCCTTCGCCCCGTCACGAAGTAAGTTCACTGCAAAGCGAACCTTCAGGTTGTCGGGGCAGCCACAAGTCAGAAATGCGCACTCCATATCCGATATCCACCGCATGCTGATAATCGGATTCGGGTCTCCCTTGAACTCAGGCGGAGAACAAGCAGAGAGGTCCCGATACTGGAACTCCCTCGCACGCGGTTGTCCACCCGCCGGTGGTGGGATTTCCGCAATGCGTCCCTCCATCAGAACTACCACCTCGTTGCGGATGGCAGTGATGATCTCGGGGATCGCCTCCCCGATCGCATGTGCCACCTCGGCAGCAATCATCTCTCGAATCTGCTCCACAGTGATCCCGGCGCCAGTCTCTGGCTCAGCAGTGTTGTTTCTCCTAGTGTTGACCATTCTGAGGTAGAAGTTACAACGAATTATTAGCAAATAATAACTCACACTACAATACTCACGCTCAAATCCTTGGATATCTCGTGACTTTCCCCGACTCGAGCATTGATCCTGTGCTTTCAGTAGTAGGAGCTCTACTACTACCATCCACACCTATCATTGCCTGTTCCGAGTCCCATCCCGAAGCGCCCAAGTAGTTTCTCGCCGATAACTATACCCATATGCCCACACCAGCATATGTACACACTCTTCCTAGCTCCCTAGGAATTCCACCCCAAACACTACCCTAGCTACAACGAAATTCCCACTAGTCATGACGAGTCGCCTTGCGAATGCACAGTCGCACACAGTGTAAAACCAGATAGACATTCGAATATAAGATTCTATCCTACAACGGTTGGACTCAAACAAGAGCTGTGCAATAGGACTAAATCCGACATTCTAGGGCTATTCGGTTCCTACCGCATACAACCTATGGTGCATTCACTTAACAACCTATCAAGGCTAGCATGAACTTCTATTAGCAAGCAACAAACATGCCGTACAGTGTAATAAACACCAAGCAATCTAGCATACCTACTCATATGTAAACACTCTTCCCAGCTCCCTAGGAATTTCATCTCATCCCACTACCCTTGCTACTACGGAATCCCTACTAGCCATAACGAGTTGCCTCGCGAATACCCAGTCGCATGCAGCGCGAAACAAATAGACATTCGAATACGAGATTCTATCCTAGAACGGTTGGACTCAAACAAGAGCTGCGCAATAGAACTAAATCGAATATTCTAAGGCTATAAATTTCTTACTGCATACAACCTAGAGGGCATTCACTTAGTAACCGATTATAACTAGTATAAATCCCTAATAGCAAGCAGTACAAACTACAGCATAGTATTAACAACAGGCAATCTAGTATGCATACCCTATGATCTAGAAAGCAATTTTGCATACGTACTCATATGTAAACGCTATTCCCAGCTCACTAGGAATTTCATCTCATCCCACTACCCTTGCTACATCGGAATCCCTGTTAGCCATAACGAGTTGCCTCGCGAATACCCAGTCGCATGCAGCGTGAATCAAATAGACATTCAAATACAAGATTCTATCCTAGAACGGTTGGACTCAAACAAGAGCTGCGCAATAGAACTAAATCAAATATTCTAAGGCTATATGATTCTTACTGCATACAACCTATAGGGCCTTCACCTAACAACCTACTATAACTAGCATTGATTCCTACTAGCAAGCAGTCATCATACAGTACAGTGTCAACAACAGGTAATCTAGCATGCATACCCTATGATCTAGAAAGCGATAAATACACTAAGTACCGTACCTTTCCCCTTTGGCTCCGGCTGACTGTACACACTGCGCCCTCGATCACCGTTTCTCCGACGGGTTTTTCCCTTCTTTTTATTTCCCAAAAACTTTAAAGAAAATTTTATAGCCGCAAACTTGAGATCAAACACACCGAAATGCGTTTGATTCACTCAAGCCGTGCTCTGATACCAAGTTGTAACGTCCCAAAAATTACAAGGAATTTAAAATTTTAAAGTAACCTTTCATTAATAAAAACTCATTTAATAATTCAATCGTTTCATTTGCAAACCACCAAATAAAATTATTACGAACAATAAACAGCGGAATAATTGTTTTAAAATTTAAAATCATAAAATAATCAGCTCTTCCCGCGCGCCAGTGTGTACCCGTCACGCCTTGGAGCCACTCGTACCTGAAACAATGATTTATTGGGAAAGGGTAAGCACGGAGCTTAGTGAATTCAACCACCATAGATAACACAGTTATTCCACACTACCCCTATAACAGATAGTCACACATAAACAAGCATACGAGTCCACGAACAAATCATAAACATGCATACCTACCCCTACGCCACCCGCGTATAATATCTTGGGCCCCACCGAGATTCTACGCCACCCGCGTATACAATCTTCGGTCCCGCCGAGTTCCTACGCCACCCGCGTATACAACATCGGCCCGAGTCCCTACGCCACCCGCGTATACATGACAACGCCACCCGCGTATACATGACAACGCCACCCGCGTATACATGTCAGTAAAGGTCCACAAGTCACCCCACCATCTAGCCCCACATCACAATAAATAGGCTATCGCACACGAGCTACAGTAATGTAAAACAACTAATATTAAATATAGTGAGAGAACTCACCTCGTAAGCGCGCCTAGCTCACAATTAATAAATCAAGCTCCACAAATCCAAGATCACTTCCCGACACCTAGACGAACGTTAAAATGTATTAACACGAGACCCGGACCCTAAAATACGACGCACGCTTAAACCGTCACTTAAGCGACTTTTCGGTCTAACCAAACAGGTCTGTTCGGGACCTGATCCGACCTCTTTAAACCCATAAAATCCTCAATTAAATTACATAACCAGAAAGTACTCTGAGTTAGGGTTCCAAGGACATATTATACACCTCCTAACGATTTTTCTACATTTAAATACGGATTTTATAAGAATGGTTCGCAGGACAGTGAAAAACAGCATCTATCGGTATAAAACGACGATTTGGCCTATGCTACGTTCCGAACTGGATTTCGCACGAAACACAGAAAAGTTACTAGACTCGGAAAGGGAACTTTTGGCACCGGTTTCACCCCAATCCGAGTTACGAGTAAAGAGTTACGGCTAACGCAAAATAGTGGCAGAAAAGGACGTTTTTCACATAAAATGATAACTTTATAAAACGGTTTACGCGTTCGGTTTATACGATTCGGGTTTCGCTACGGCGGTTTAAGGTTACGGCCAGAGGTGGTTTTAGGGTTCCGCCACGGGCACCACCCACTGCCACCTTCGGCAGCGGGGTACGGCGGCGGCGGCGACGTCGCGGTGGTTGTTTTGCCGGAAAAGAAAAGAAAAGGAAACGAGATGAAGGAAACGACTTACCTTGCTACAACACCACACACCCGCACCTGCTCCTCTCTCTCTCGAAACTTCTGACGAACGGCAGTGGTGGCGGTGGTCTCCGGCGACAACAGCGGCGGACAGCAGCAGTTTCCGGCGACCTCTCTCTATCACTCTCTCTCGCGCTGTTCTCTCTCTCTACATCTCTCTCTCGCGCTGTTCTCTCTCTCTCTCTCCGGCCAACACCAGCAGCGGCGCTGGTGTGGTGGTGGGGGGGGTTTCACGGCGGCAACCAAAAAAAAGAGAGGAGAAGATGCTAGGGTTGTTTACGTGAGAGAAAACGAGAAGGGAAGGGGGGGGGGGTAGTTTAGGGTTTGATTTCTTTTCTTTCTTTGATCCATCCTCAAGGCAACAACACCAACTAGAAAAAATATATGGGTCTCGACATGTATCTGCATGGGCCGAAACCCAATGAGGGTTTTTGGCCCTTTGACACAATTAGCCCCTCAACTTACATTCCTCTCGCAACTAGCCAAAATTTTTAATACTTTAACGATTAGGACTAACTCGACTAACCCCGTTAACGAAAACCACATTAAATCAACCTTAAAAGAAAAGAATTAATAAAATAATTTTACATACCGGGATACGGCTTTACACCTCCATCGTGTCGCCAAGATGATATTTGAACATCTTGTTCACCAGTAGGTAGAACCTGCATTTTTTTAAACCAAAAGGCATAACTTTATAGCAATAAATACCTCGATCTGTCATGAAGGCGGTTTTTTCTTGATCCTCGACATGCATCAAGATTTGGTTATATCCGGAATAAGCATCCATGAACGTCAATAGTTCATGTCCTGCTGTCGCGTTGACCATGGCATCGATATGTGGCAGTGGAAAAGGGTCCTTTGGACAAGCTTTGTTGAGATCTGTGAAGTCTATACAGACCCTCCACTTGCCATTCTTCTTTTGCACGACCACAACTTTTGCAAGCCAGTCGGGGTACTTCACTTCTCGAATTTTTCCTGTCTTGAGGAAGTTGTCGACCTCGTCATTGATTACCTTATTCCGTTCAGGAGCAAATTTTCGTCGCTTTTGCTTGACAGTTTTGAATGACGGGTCGACGTTGAGCTTATGAGAAATTACGTCAGGGTTTATGCCAACCATGTCTTCGTGCGACCAGGCAAAACAGTTGGCATGTTCCTGCAAAAACGATATTAGCTTTTCTTTAAGGCAAGGGTCGAGGGATGAACCTATAAAGACGGTCTGGTCAGGCTTGCTCTGGTCCAGGATGACTTCCTCAAGGCGATAGTCGTCGGCTGTCCCAGGTGCATCCTGGACCTGTAATTGCTAGATGGCCTGCTTTTGCGGTTTCAGGGTCGTCTTGTAGCAGTCACGGGCGACTTTCGACTCACTTTTGATCTCCTGGACTCCGCATGGCGTAGGGAACTTCATGGTTTGATGATATGTCGAAGGAACGGATTTCATGTCATGGATCCACGGTCGACCTAAGATGATGTTATAGGCCAACGAGCAATCGATGACGTTGAACTTTGTCTGCTTGTTGATTCCTCGGGCATAGACAGGCAGAGTAATTTCTCCAAAGGTACTCGTCGCGTCTCCATTGAAACCTACTAAGGTTGTCGAGCGTCGGGTAATTTCCGATCGATCGATTCCCATGGCTTTGATGGTATCAAGGAAGATGACGTTCGCTGAGCTGCCCCCGTCGACCAAGACTCGTCGGGTCAGGCAATTACCAATCGTGAGTTGAATGATCAACCCGTCATGATGCTTTTGATGCGAGTCGCCGAGGTCGTCTTGGTCGAATGTAATCTTCATGGCTTCTAGCTCCAGGTCTCCTTTGGGTCTTGACGAGCGAGGGGTAGGTCGATCATCAGGTGCTCGGCTGGTGTTAATGCCAAAAATCGCACCAAAGGGACAAATTAAGGTCGATGTGGACTTAAACAACTAAAGAAAGAATTTTTCGACGAGACGTGCGACGAGGATAAAAATAAAGAAACAAGGGATTTGATGACGCGGGAAAAACCTCATACGAGGAAAAAACCTGCGGACGACAGTGGGTGTCGTCGCTATACTATGGTCGCCAATCAGGGGCGATGTCCTTGGTACTGGCGTCGGTCGTACAACGATTACAATACAGATGAAGGAAATGCTTCGAAATGTAAAGTACAAGTGTTTGAACGTAAAAACAGGTGTTTGTCGTGTGCGAAACAGAGTATGAACTGCTGGTCGAAAGCTGATGACGTGCGTCGAGAGCTATTCTTCGAGAGAAATCTCTTTGCTTCTGTTGTTCTTGAGTTCGCTAAGTGATTCTGGTCTCCAGTACTTGATTTGAGTGTTCTTCTTTGTGAGTTCGGGTGCGTTTTCTCTGCTGTTCGATGATGTTAGCCGATGTATGCTGGGTGTTAACTGATGTTCTTTGATGTGAAGACTTAGCTTGGTATTTATAGTCTTCGCGTCATTAATTAGCTCCATTAATGCTTTGATCAACGGCTACAATGGCTGGAAACGGTTGTCGGAGTGAATATCTATAATGATCCTCGTCCGTTATGGTCGCTTGCTGTTAATGGCTTTGACTCCTGCATTAAATACTTAACAAACGTAACAGTCAAGGTTAACGTTAGCTTTGGTCGAAGGTACAATTATCTTACGCGATGGTCGGGCGACGCTGTGGTCGAGCGTCATGAGGGACGTACGACTTACCTTTTACGGGAGACAACGGATGTTTTCTGGTTTCTTGTCGAGACCTTATCTCAATGCAAGATTTGGATTATAACGTGCGTCTTACCTGTTTTGGTCGTAGTCGTACGACGTGATTTTTTGCCCAAACAGTTTGCCCCCAAAATTTCAAAGAAGGATGGAAAATTCGAGTTTAAATTTTGTTAACCAGAAGCGTAGGGAAATAAGGAAAATTACTTTTTATCGGATAGGAACTAGGCTGGTCCGTTTCCAACTAAACGAGAAGTCGAAAGAGGAACGAGGTCGTGACGTCACGCTGACGTATGATGATGCTTACTAGCTGTCGAGGACAGGTGTCGAAGATCCGTGCGGGCATGCGAGATGACGGGGATGCGTGGCGATCATCCAGGGATTCGATTTGATGCGTTTGTTTGTATAAATAAAGATCACGACGGATCTTTTCTTGCTATACTTCGAAGTGTTTATTTGGGAAGAGATTTCGCCTTGATTCCTTTCCATTCTTCGTCCGAACTTACTCGAATCGTTGCAAATCTTCGGCCTAGTAGAGACTGTTCGAGGTTTTGAGCGTTTATATAACGCATTGCTCTTCCGCTTTGGTTTTTATCGATCGTCTCCTTCGTTTGATAAACAATGTCGATTGAACCAGAGAGTTCTATCGTGAGTCAGAAGGATTTAGATGCCTTTAGGCGTCTAGCGAAGATCCCTGCGGAAGTAGAGTTAACCATTCCAGGGGATATACGTCCTGAGAATTCTCCCGAAGGATGCTTCGTGATATACGAGTATCCCTTCAAAATAGGATTTGAGTGGCCGTATTCGGTTTTATCTAAGAATTTCATGCGATATTTTGGCCTGTCACCAGGGCAGTTGATGCCTCAACTTTGGCGGGGTTTTCTGGTTATCGAGCGATTGTCTGCAAAGTGGGATCCACCTATGACCCTGAATGATTTCTGGTTGGCTTATCATGTTAAGAGGGACAAGAATTGGCGTTACAGTCCGTATTCCAAGTTTAAGGGTGATCGTACCCTGGTTTTAAATACTGCGGTCAACGACCATGGATGGAAGAAGAGGTACGTATTCGTGCGTACTGACTCGCTTGACATCAATAGCAAATGGATTCGTCCTGACTGGAACATGGGAGGTATGCTTTTTCGATATATGTCACTGTTTGGTTCTTCCGCTTTCTATTTACTCATTGCTTTTTGTCGTCTTCATAGATTCAGTATGATGCCTTGCACCCGAACGAAGGTTCTCGAGCCAAGGTCGACAGTTTCTTGAGTTATAGTGATGATGATCGATCTTTCATCACGTGGCAACCGGCGGCCGAAGACGAGGACGCGATGGGAGATTCTGAAGAACAGGGAGAGGAGGATGAGCGGGAAGAAGCGACTGGTAAACGTACCGTAGTTTTTATTTTACTTTGTTTACTCTATCCGTCTGACGCTTCATGTATTTCCTGATCAGTGCCGACCAAGAGGAAATCGGTCTCTAGGGCGAGAGGGGAGCAGGTTATGCGTGCCCTTCGGGGTGAAAATGTTTCGACAGCTGGGTCGAGCGAAAAGAGAACCAGGAGGACAATCCTGAGGGAACCGTCGTCTAGGGTTGATAACTCACCGGGAGTTATTCTGCCTAAGGAGGCGAGTGCGTCATCTAGCCGTTTTGGCGTAACGGACGCGACACCAGCAAGTTCTGCGCTTCCGACGACGGTGACGAAACCGGTGTCTCAAGTGTCGATCCCAATGTCTGCCGACAGGGGCGAGGGATCATCGGCCGAAGTTATGACGGTCAATTTTACATTGCCGTCTAACTTTATGGCGGATGGTTTCCTAGACGGGACGACGTCGTTCCCTCATCTGGGGAAGTATTTGCTCCCGTCTTTCGGGGAGCGTTTTCGTGGAGTTCCGGCCGGAGAGATTGGATCTCAAGTTGCCAGTCTGGCGTTCACGGTGAGTGTCAATCTTTCATGACTTGTCTCGTTCGTTTAGTCGTCTAATATTTTCTTGTGTTATTTTTCAGACGTTCCAGTCGTCTTTGGCATTACACGTTGGGATGTCGAAAGTTGAAGGGTTGATGGCGTCTGCCCTTGAAAGAGAAGCTGCGGCGTTGGAGAGAGAGAAGACGGCTTTAGATTGGGAGAGGTTTGCCTTGGCGCGTGCTGACGAGCTAGCTATCCAGCTTTTCGATGCTCAGTATGAACTGCAGGAGATTCGTGCGAGAGGAGTGGCAGATGAAGGTCCTCGGGTCGGGACTTCGAGCAGGGATACGACCGATGTTCCCCCTGCCGTCTAGAATTTTCCTTTCCTTGTTTGTTTTGCCATTCGACCAATCAGGGATCGAGTATGTATATAATGGTTTACTTAATGAATATATCTTTTGCTTATGCTTTATTCGAATCACATTTGATTATAAAGTCGAACATAAGATACATATGAAATCACGCGACTAAGGCACTCATTGTATTACGATAATAAGAACGTAAAACAAATAAAAACACGCGATTAAAGCATCCATTCAGGGTATAAAAGCTAAGAAACTTAGATGTAAGTTATTTAGGCTTTGCGATTGTACGACGAGATCGTACGAGGAATTTGCGTCGTATGCCCCTATGGAGGGATGGTCAGGGAAGAAAATCCTGATTGTTTATGTCATGCGATTCTGCGAATTTAAAGTCATCTAGTAGACTTAATGCTTATTGTCGTGCGATTCTGCGATAATACGATGTCAGGGGTTGGTCGTTGGCTAGCCAACGACCCTCCGATGCTTAAGTCAGTAAACGTTTTGTGAGAAAAAATCGTATGAAAAAGAGTTAGAGAACGTACCATTTCAGACTCTCTCTATTTGCCCCCTGTCATTTATTACCTTAATTTTTTTGGCAGGAAAAGATAGGTTTTAAATGACAGAATGACATGGCGATCCTGTGAAATATTTTCCTGCGGTCGACTATGTTGTCGTGTGACCGGGCACCATAGTAGACTTATCTCTGTGAAAAAGATATTAATTTAGGGATAGAGGAACGAACCTGTCGAGAGCCTGATCTTGTGACTTTGGTTTATTTTCGCGGCTTCAAGGTAGACTTGTAGCACTCACGAGCGACTTTTGGCTCACTCTTAATCTCTTGGATTCCCCATGGCGTAGGTAATTTCAACATTTGATGATACGTCGAAGGAACAACTTTCATATCATGGATCCATGGTCGACCTAAGATGATGTTATAGGCCGACGCACAGTCGATGACGCTGAACTTGGTTTGCTTGTTGACTCCTCCGGCGTAGACGGGCAAGATTATCTCTCCAAAGGTGCTCGTCGCTTCTCCATTGAAACCGACCAAAGTTGTCGAACGTCGGGTGATTTCTGAGCGATCAATTCCCATGGCTTTGATAGTGTTGAGAAAAATGACATTTGCTGAGCTGCCCCCGTCGATCAAGACTCGACGCGTTAGATAGTTACCGACTGTGAGCTGAATGATCAACCCGTCGTGATGCTTCTGATACGAGTCGCCAAGGTCGACGTGGTCGAACACAATCTTCATGGCTTCTAGCTCCAAATCTCCTTTGGGTCTAGACGAGCGAGGAATAGGCCGATCATCGGGCGCCTGACTGGCATGACGCTTGGCCGCTGAATACATCAGACCACACACATCTGAACCACCGGTAATGCAATTGACGACCTTCGCATGCTCGGGGGTCGTCGTTCGATGTCCGTTAGCTGAAATAGCGATATCGTCGATGATATCTTTGAGATTTCCTTTCGGAAAATGATATGCTAGTTCCTTCTTCAATGCGATACAGTCGTCTGTCGCATGACCATGATCGGCATGGAAGTCGCACCACCTTGATTTGTCTTTCTTAGCATCGTCCAGGTCGGACTTCTTTGGCCATCGAATGGTAGCTTGAGCGGTCTTCAGAGCTCCGACTAAGTCCTTAGCTGACCCTTTGAACCCATAAGAGGAGATCTTGGGATACACGGGGAATTTAGTCGCGGTTTTAGCTTCTGCCTTCGTCTTGAAACGAACGTTTGAAATCTGACGCGCTGGCTCTATTCTGGAAACAGCCTTTGTCTTGAACTCTGGCTTTCTGACGCCTAACGACTTCTAGTCGTCAGTGTGCTTGCGACGAAAGGCGGCGTCATCTTCGACCCTCATATATGCTAAGGTTCGAGCTCGGACGTCTTCGAAAGTCTCTGGGGGATACTTGGTCAGATAGATATATATACCTGAAGTATCGTCTAGACCACGCTTATAAGCTTCGATCGCAGTTTTGATGTCACAATTGCGGATACTGATCATTTCGGCATTGAATCTATTGAAATAACTTCGAATAGACTCATTGGTCTTCTGCACGACATAGTACAGATCACTAGTCTGCTTTTCCATCTTACGGCTGCTGGCGAATTGCCGGGAGAATTGGTTGACCAATTCGGCGAACGACTCGATAGATTTGGGTTTGAGATTGATCAACCACTGGAGAGCTGGACCAGTGAGAGTCGCCCCGAAACTCTTGCACATGCATACTTCCTGGTACATGTATGGAATCGAGATCGTCCACATGAGCTGCTTATACTGCGCGACATGCTCGGTTGGATCGGTCACACCCGAATACTTGGGAGTGAAGGTAGGAATGTTATACTTCTTTGGGACCTCGACGCTGGCGATCTCGTCGATGAAGGGCGACGCCTGATACCCCGAGTGAGGCTCGACGTCGACAGGCACGGCTGCCCCAGGCAACTTGGCGAGCAAGGACATGACGCGCTCATTTTGGTCTTCTAACATCTTCAAACGCTGGGCGACGGGATCGTTAAGATCAGGATTTGCCCCTGTCGAGGGATTGGTCCCTGGACTAGTGCCATTACCATGCGACCCATATGGAATTGTTGCGGTCCATTCTGAAACGATCGTGGTCCATGCTGAAATGGCTGCGATCTCTGCTGGAAAGATTGCGATCCTTGCTGGAAAGGTTGCGGACCACTTTGGAACGGCTGGGATCCATTCTGAAACGGCTGGGCGCCACCTTGCAATGGTTGGGATCCATTGTTCAAGGGTGGTGGTCGGATGTGCTGAGGGGGAATCTGCCCAGACTGGGGATTCAGAATGAACGGACCCGGCTGCTGATTCTGCATGAATGGACCTGGATGCTGATTCTGTGCGGACGGGCCTGGTTCTGGACCTGGATTCTGGATGAATGGTCTAGGACCATTCTGGGATCCAAAAGGATTCCTTAGCCGTGCGATCTCTTCAGCTGCTCGGCGATTCTGCTCTGCCATTGCATTGAGTTGATTCCTGGCAACCTCGAGCTCCTGATACATCTGAGCGACGGCTTGCTGCGGATTTCCAGGGGCTGTCATTTTCCTGCAACAGAAAATAGAAGAAACTCCAAGAAACTATTAGTAGAATGCACGTTCGTCGAGGATTTTCTCTAGATGTAGTCCCACGGATGGCGCCAAACTGTTAATGCCAAAAATCGCACCAAAGGGACAACTTAAGGTCGACGTGGACTTAAACAACTAAAGAAAGAATCTTTCGACGAGACGTGCGACGAGGATAAAAATAAAGAAACAAGGGATTTGATGACGCAGGAAAAACCTCAAACGAGGAAAAAACCTGCGGACGACAGTGGGTGTCGTCGCTATACTATGGTCGCCAATCAGGGGCGATGTCCTTGGTACTGGCGTCGGTCATACAACGATTACAATACATATGAAGGAAATGCTTCGAAATGTAAAGTACAAGTGTTTAAACGTAAAAACAGGTGTTTGTCGTGTGCGAAACAGAGTATGAACTGCTGGTCGAAAGCTGATGACGTGCGTCGAGAGCTATTCTTCGAGAGAAATCTCTTTGCTTCTGTTGTTCTTGAGTTCGCTGAGTGATACTGGTCTCCAGTACTTGATTTGAGTGTTCTTCTTTGTGAGTTCGGGTGCGTTTTCTCTGCTGTTCGATGATGTTAGCCGATGTATGCTGGGTGTTAACTAATGTTCTTTGATGTGAAGACTTAGCTTGGTATTTATAGTCTTCGCGTTATTAATTAGCTCCATTAATGCTTTGATCAACGGCTACAACGGCTGGAAACGGTTGTCGGAGTGAATATCCATAATGATCCTCGTCCATTACGGTCTCTTGCTGTTAATGGCTTTGACTCCTGCATTAAATACTTAACAAACGTAACAGTCAAGGTTAACGTTAGCTTTAGTCGAAGGTACAATGATCTTACGCGATGGTCGGGCGACGCTGTGGTCGAGCGTCATGAGGGACGTACGACTTACCTTTTACGGGAGACGACGGATGTTTTCTGGTTTCTTGTCGAGACCTTATCTCAATGCAAGATTTGGATTATAACGTGCGTCTTACCTGTTTTGGTCGTAGTCGTACGACGTGATTTTTTGCCCAAACAGTTGGCATGACGTTTGGCTGCGGAATACGTCAGACCGCAGACGTCGGACCCACTAGTTATGCAAGTGACGACCTTTGCGTGGTCGGGAGACGGCGGTCGAACATTGTTAACTGGGGTAACGACGTTGTCGATGATATCATTGAGATTGCCCTTCGGGACGTGGTATGACAACTCTTTTTTAAGGGCTATGCAGTCGTCCGTCATATGACCATGATCAACGTGGAAATCGCACCACTTCGATTTGTCCTTCTTATCGTCATCTCTGTCGGTCTTCTTCGGCCACCGGACGGTCGCCTGGACGGTCTTCAATGCCTCGACCAAATCCTTGGAAGTTCCATTGAATCCATAGGAGGATATCTTAGGATATTGAGGAAATTTGGTCGGGGTCGCGGTCTTCTTTTTCTTGAATCGGACATTCGAGATCTGCCGTGCGGGTTCCGATTTGGATACCGCCTTCGTCTTAAACTCTGACTTCTTTACACTTAGTGACCTTTTGTCGTCAGAATGCTTTCGACAAAAGGCAGCGTCATCTTCTACCCTCATGTAAGCTAGGGTTCTTGCTCGGATGTCTTCGAAATTTTCTAGAGGATACTTTGTTAAATCGGTGTATAGACTCGAATGAAAGGTTTTTTAAACCGTACTACCACATGATATAGGCAACGGAAGCATATTTAAAGTTGAATCATCCATGGCAATACTAACAAACAACTTATAAAGATGCATACGTTCTAGATGATTAACTACAATAGAAAGAATCAAGAACACTTACTTGTTTCTTGTGATTGTCGAAAACACAAAGATGAATTAAACCTTGTTCTTGCTTCTTGGATGTCAAGGATCAATAGTGTGAATCCCTCTAGTGGCTCACACTTAAGAACACCAAACCAACAATCAAGATTGAAGCTTTAACCCTAAACCCTTGGAAGGGTTTACGATTTTGGGAGGGAGGAGAGGAGAGGCTACGGCCTTGTGAGAGAGAGAGAGAGAGATCACACCAAAAAAATCATCCTAGGGTTTGATCCCTAGCATCTTATTTATAACCTCTCTATTTACAAGTAGCCCCCTTGAACAGATAAGCTTGATAAAAACTATTTTAACAAGTTATCATTTAGTCCCTATAATTAATCTAATTAATTATATTAGTAGCTTGTAATTAATTTATCATCAAATGACAAATTAATAATCTAACTACATTAATTCCCTTTCATTCTTCTGATTGTTTATTTAGGTCTTAAGGGCAACCCAAAAGGACCCTGCTATTATTAGAAATATTACCAATAGTTAATGACTCTGGACACTATATCCAACACTCTCCCACTTGGACAAGTTATTAACTCTATTTGGTTTAACGCTTTCAAATAATCAGCAGAGAGCAAGCCATCCAATGCAGCTGCCGAACTCTGATAAAGATTCGGTCCTAAGATAAGTGATTTAATGCTCCTTTGTTCTACAAGATATCATATGATCCTGAGACATGGATAAACGTCTATCTCGTGGATCAAGGTTATGTTTCCCGATTTCCGATATGTGTTGAATTCATCAGGCTACTCAATTGAACACATCAATTCTAGTCAGGGTTTGGCCAAACACTTAGTGTCAACACAAAATCATCGAGGGGCCCATGTATATCGCTTCTCCTGTTTAGGCAGAAGGAACAAATAAACTGTGACTACACAGTTCATTTCTATTCATCATATTATACATGGACATACCCTGTATAACTGCCAGTCACGGTGAGCGTTGGAGCACACCAAAGCATAACAGAATCCTAGAGCAAAACTCTATGCATCTCTGTTTGAAGAACATAAAATATTATCATCTCAAAATTACTCTGACTTAATCCATGAAGTAAACTTTTGAGTGCGGGTCTTTCCAATACCTAAATCACCATTAGGTACTCATGAGCGTTAGTTGCATTCTCTATGCTTCTAACACTCCATGACAGTCTTGAATCACTACTTACTTCCAGGAGTATGACTGAATGTGGAGGTTTAAGTAAATTAATACTCAGGAAGTTGGTTCTAAACATGCAAAATGAAACAATAATCAATTAAATATAAATGGACGCAATCCAGCATATATTATAATCTCCATATAATAATCTCCAAATCAAATACATCTTATTACGTTTTTAATACATCAAACTAACAACTAAAACATTCAAGATATATTGATAATTCTAACACCTATGGCTTCAGTCCGTGTCCTGTTTGGAACTTTTCCAAGTCACGACCCCACCATTCAACAAGAACACCCATTCTGACTACGAGCGGGAATCATCCCGATCTGTCTGGAAACTCGCATCAGTATAACCTGTTACTCGTAATTCATCTTTTCCACCATAGACTAAGAACATATCTTTAGTCCTCCGAAGATACTTAAGAATGTTCTTTACAGCCGTCCAATGACTTTCGGGTTCCCTTGATATCTACTCACCATGCTTAAAGCAAATGAGACATCAGGTCTAGTACATGTCATGGCATACATGATCGATCCTATAGCAGATGCATATGGAATTCGACTAATTCTGTCCAGTTCTTTGCTAGTGCTGGGACATTGATCTTTGCTCAATCTTATGCCATGTTGCATGGGCAAAAACCCTTTCTTGGATTCACTCATATTGAATTTCTTCAATATCTTATCCAAGTATGTACTTTGGCTAAGTCCAATTAAACGCTTGGTTCTATCTCGATAAATTCTTATTCCAAGTATGTATGCTGCATTTCCCAAATCTTTCATAGCGAAACATTTCCCGAGCCAGACCTTTACATCTTGCAACATCGGAATATTGTTTCCTATGAGTAGTATGTCATCAACATACAAGACTAGAAATACAACATTACTCCCACTAGCCTTAACATATACGCAGGACTCATCTTCGCTTCGAGAAAATCCAAATTCCTTGACCTTTTCATGAAAACAAAGATTCCAGCTACGAGACGCTTGTTTAAGTCCATAAATGGATCTTTCAAGATTACACACTTTATCTGGATACTCGGTATGTACAAAACCTCCAGGTTGTGCCATATACACATCCTCATCAAGTTTCCCATTGAGGAAAGCGGTTTTTACATCCATTTGCCATACTTCATTGTCATGAAATGCAGCTATGGCAAGCAATATCCTGATAGACTTAATCTTTGCCACTGGTGAGAAGGTTTCATCATAATCAATTCCTTGAGTTTGAGTGTAACCTTTTGCAACCAGTCTAGCCTTGAATGTGTGCACATTCCCATCCATGTCGGTCTTCTTTTTGAAGATCCACTTACACCCAACTGTCTTGCGACCTGGTGTGTGATCAACCAATTTCCAAACTTGGTTATCGTACATAGATTGAATCTCGCTTTCCATGGCCTCTTTCCATTTGGCAGCCTCAGGGCCTGCCATCGCTTCCTCGTAGTTGGATGGCTCATCCGCACTATCAAATGTTTTATCATTGACTAGTGTGTCTCCTTCCTTTGTAATATGAAAACCATAATAAAACTCAGGAGGTTGACTTACTCTACTAGTTCTGCGAAGAGGTGGTTGAGGTATGTTGGTTTCCTCAACAGGTGGTTCAACCTCATGTTGAGGGCTAGTGTCAACTATAGGTTCATCATTGGTTGTTTCTTGAATTTCTTCAAGATCAATACTGCTCCCACTATCCCTTTTGGAAATGAGCTCCCTTTCTTGGAAGACTCCCCTTCTAGCTACAAACACTTTGTTCTCCGGAGGTTTGTAAAATATATATCCAAAGGATTTGTAGGGATAACCAATGAACCGACACTTCTCTGCTCTAGGTTCTAGCTTGTCGTTAGTTTCGCGCTGAACGAAGACTTCACAACCCCAGACCTTTATATGTGCTAACGAGGGACGAGTCCCAGTCCACATTTCAGAGGGTGTCTTTGCAACCTTCTTAGTTGGAACGAGGTTTAAGATATGAGCTGCAGTTTCTAAGGCATAGCCCCAGAACGATATTGGAAGTGTAGCACGACTCATCATGGACCGAACCATATCAAGTAGCGTTCGATTTCTTCTCTCAGCAACACCATTGAGTTGTGGTGTTCTGGGAGGAGTTATTGCGAAACTATTCCACAATCCCTTAGATAGTCGTAGAATTCATGACTCAAGTATTCTCCACCCCTGTCGGATCGGAGCATCTTTATCTTCTTGCCCAGTTGGTTTTCTACTTCGTTTTTGAATCCTTTGAATACTTCAAAGGTGTCCGATTTGTTTTTCATCAGATAGATAAATCCATATCTACTGAAATCGTCAGTAAAGGTAACAAAGTATCTTTCACCATTTCTCGTGGCAGATCTGAATGGTCCACATACATCTGGGTGGATTAAGTCCAACAGATCCTTACCCCTTTCCATTTTTCCTTTGAAAGGTGCTTTCGTCATCTTGCCAAGTAAACAAGACTCGCATTCTTCATCAGACTTTAAGTCAAATGGTTCCAAGACCCCGTCCGATTGGAGCTTGGCGATGCGTTTCTTGTTTATGTGGCCAAGACGATGATGCCATAACGATGATTTATCCAATTCACTATTGGAGGAACCAACATTTAGAGTTAAGTTATTATTATTTCTACCAACACAAATCACGCTTTCATACACACCATTACAAGGAGAGGCTTTAAAATAAAAACAACCATGTTTATAAACCAAAATGCAACCATCATTATTATCAAATTGAAATTCAAAACCATCCTTGTACAATGCATGAAAAGAAATAATGTTTCGAGCCATTTCTGGCGAGTAGCAACAATCTAATAACTTTATTGAAAAACCACTACTAAGCACGAGCTCAAAATCTCCAATCTTGGTAACAGCGACAGTCATCCTGTTTCTCATGATCAGATTCAGCTCCCCATGCTTCAACGTCCTACTTCCCTTTAGTCCCTGAAAATTAGAGCAAATGTGAGTACCACATCCCGTATCAAGGACCCAAGAGTTAGAAATCGAAGTACTATGGAGTTCAATTGTAAAAATACCTGAGGTGCCACACCCTTTGACCTTGTTCATTTTCAAGTCCTCCAGATATTTTGGGCAGCTTCTCTTCCAATGGCCCTTTCCTTGACAGTAAAAGCATATGGCCTCTTTAGGGTCACTTATGGGTGGTATGTCAGAAGAATCAGCTTTTCTCTTAAGGCCTTGGTTGCGTGGAACAACTTTAGCCTTTCCCTTCCCTTTGGGATGAGAAACTTTCTTCTTCTTACAGCCACCTTCCCTAATGGCCAGGACGGGAGCAGTTGAGTGACCACTTTGGGTCTTACCCATACTTGCTTCAGCAGATCTCAACATGCCATGGAGTTCCATCAAGGTCTTGTCCATATTATTCATATTGAAGTTCACTATGAACTGTTTATATGCCCCACTAAGAGAGTTTAGCACCATGTCAATGGCAAGCTCTCTTGGGAAATCGACACCTAGATTGCCTAACCTGTCAATGTACGCTTTCATCTTTTGCACATGCGCACATACAGGGGCACCGTCCTGTTGCTTACATTCCATAAGCGATTTTACGACTTGGAACCTTTCTTGCCTCGCTTGCTCCTGAAACATTTCACGAAGCTGCTCATTTAGTTCAAACGCCCCCATGTTCTCGAAACTCTTTTGAAGTTCCGGGGACATGGACGCCAACATGAGACACGCGACTTTTGTGGATTCTGCGAATTGCTTATTGTATTCAGTTACTGCTTCAGGGCTTGCATCATCATTAAGTATAGGAAGATCCTCGTCGAGCAAATACTCTTTGTCTTCATACCTCAAGGCAATTCTCAAGGCACGAATCCAATCCATGTAGTTTGGCCCAATTAGCTTATCTTTACTTAGGATAGAGAGTAACGTAAGGTTGGATGTTGAGTGAGAAGGAGGAGGAGGAGGATTATTTTCAGCCATCTGTAGATATAGATTTTTTCGTTAGTTTGATATTTAACCCTTAAAATAATTTTCCAAAAATATTTATCAAGGCTAGGATCCATATTTTATCTTATGATGTGAAAAGAGATGCCGTAATCACATCACAAGGTTATTTTAGGTAAACAAATGCTATTTGTTAATTTCATTCACTATGAAACTCCTAGGTCTTTTGAGATTCATTGACTTATGTCAATGGCATGTTAATCTCGATTATGCTTATCTTCTTTTTGTGACTGGGATGCCGAGGATCACAAACAAGACAGTGAATCGACCATGGAAAAACACATGGACCCCTCGGCTCAAGTACGCTTGAGAATCACGAGCGCCACATCATTTTCAACTATAGTTTCACATTAACGTGCTGGCAAACCGCACACGCTCCGTTAACAAACTATAAGATTATGTGTGTTCTTCATCATGGGTAGCATACGACTTTCACATTTCTTAGTATATCTAAAACGGGATTTTCGTTTTATACTTCATAGTTAATACTTTTAACTTGTCACATTGACCTATCAAACCTTTTCGGTAATTCCACTAGTCCACACAAGAGGCGGTGAGTTTGGTAACGCATGGCGTTTTAAAAACCCTTGACTCATTTGGCAACCATTTTATAGGTAACCTCCTTAAACCCCTTTTGAGTGTTTATAGTGAGTACGCCTAGTCTCGGTTTGACTATCAATGTATTATTTAATTATATATATAATTGAGGTCTAATATATATATAAAAATTGAATGGAATTTTAAACAATTTAAAATTTTGATTATCTTGATTAATTCTAATTAACCATGTGAGCACATATTTAACAATTAATATACTTGTTTCCATATTTGATTCCAATTAAACATGTGAGGACACATGCTAATAATTAATGTGAATATTTGACATATAAATTATATTCACTATATAAATAATGTCAATGTTTATCTTACAATATTTATTCAAACTTGAATATATTTGTTTATTGTAAGAAGGTATTTAAGATTATCTTATTAAATTCAAGAGTATCCATTCGATATTTGCCATAGTTTATTATTGATGTGTTTTCTTAGGCACGTTAGGAAACTAGCCATTCACAATTAAGATTATCTATTCAATTTAAGATTATCCATTCAATATTTTCCAAAGCTTATAATTGATGTGTTTTTCTTAGGCAAGTTAGGAAACTAGCCATACACAATTATGGTATAACATGCATAAAAAAACGACTACTACGCCATACACAATTATGGTATAACATGCATAAAAACGTCTACTACCCTATACCCTTTAGGGATACCGATAAACTTTAATCGCTAAAAATAGAAACTTTTTCATGCAAGCAAGAATTTTTTTCAGTTTCCAAAATTATAGCTTTAGAGGTTATGACCATAAAACCCTAATTTAGGGATTAAGCAATCTAATGGTCACAAACTTACTGCACTATGTCGAAAATAAAACAGGGGCCTTCTGGACCTCAAGCGATTAATCCAACCGTCCAGAAGGTAAAACAAAATGTCGTGAAACTACTGTCCAAAAAACGCGACGATCCGACGGTCCAAACTCCGGGAATAAATAAAACGGCTTGTTGCGTTTTCCAGAAAATTCAATACGAATTTTATGCTATTGAGCTAAAATCTAAGAACTTTGGCTCTGATACCACTGAAAGGTTTTGTTAAACCGTACTACCACATGATATAGGCAACGGAAGCATATTTAAAATTGAATCATCCATGGCAATACTAACAAACAACTTATAAAGATGCATACGTTCTAGATGATTAACTACAATAGAAAGAATAAAAAACACTTACTTGTTTCTTGTGATTGTCAAAAACACAAAGATGAATTAAACCTTGTTCTTGCTTCTTGGATGTCAAAGATCAATAGTGTGAATCCCTCTAGTGGCTCACACTTAAGAACACCAAACCAACAATCAAGATTGAAGCTTTAACCCTAAACCCTTGGAAGGGTTTACGATTTTGGGAGGGAGGAGAGGGGAGGCTACGGCCTTGTGTGAGAGAGAAAGATCACGCCAAAAAAATCATCCTAGGGTTTGATCCCTAGCATCTTATTTATAACCTCTCTATTTACAAGTAGCCCCCTTGAACAGATAAGCTTGATAAAAACTATTTTAACAAGTTATCATTTAGTCCCTATAATTAATCTAATTAATTATATTGTAGCTTGTAATTAATTTATCATCAAATGACAAATTAATAATCTAACTACATTAATTCCCTTTCATTCTTCTGATTGTTTATTTAGGTCTTAAGGGCAACCCAAAAGGACCCTGCTATTATTAGAAATATTACCAATAGTTAATGACTCTAGACACTATATCCAACACCGAACTGTCGTCTAGACCGCGTTTGTAGGCTTCGATCGCGGTCTTGACGTTGCAGTTACGGACACTAATCATTTCCGCATTGAATCTGTTGAAATAAGTCCGGATAGATTCACCGGCCTTCTGCACGACGTAATATAAGTCGCTTGTCTGCTTTTCTATCTTACGACTGCTAGAGAACTGCTGGGAAAATTGATTGACTAACTCAGCGAAGGACCCGATGGATTTAGGCCTGAGGTTAATCAACCATTGGAGGGCGGCACCTGTGAGGGTCGCCCCAAACTTTTGCACATACAAACTTCCTGATACTCGTAAGGGATCGATACAGTCCACATCAGCTGTTTGTACTGAGCGACGTGTTCTGTGGGATCCGAGATACCAGAATATTCGGGTGTGAAGGTTGGGATACTATATTTCTTGGGGACGTCGACCAGAGCAATCTCTACAATGAAAGGGGAGGCCTGAAACCCCGTGCAAGGCTCGACGTCGACATGCACGGCTGCCCCCGACAATATTGAGAGCAAGGACAGGACACGTTCGTTCTGGTCTTCCAATATCTTTAGTCGTTGAGCGACGGGATCCACACCTGTTGGAGGGTTGATCCCTGAATTTGTGCCATTTCCGTACGACGAACCATTGGCGTCCCCATTGAGAGGGACGAAGTACGGCTGAGACCCGTTATGTAGAGGCGGTGGCCTCAGATGCTGTGGAGGAATTGGCCCGTAGTGAGGATTGTGGACGAACGGTCCATGCTGCAGATTCTGGACGAACGGCCCATGCTTTGGATTCTGGACGAACGGCCCTGAACCTTGATTGCTGACAAATGGTCCTGGACCGTTTTGCTGTCCAAATGATCCATTCGGATTTTGATTCCGCAATCGCGCGATTTCTTCAGCTGCCCTTCGACTTTGCTCAGCAAGGGCATCGATGCGATTGCGCGCAACTTCCCAATGCATCTGGGCGATGATCTGCTCTTGATTTCCCTGACCTGCCATTTTCCTGAAAGAGAAAAAAGAGAAAACTCCAAGAAACTGTTAGTCGGACGCACGTTTGTCGAAGACTTTCTCTAGATGGGGCCCCATGGTGGGCGCCAAACTGTTAATGCCGAAAATCGTCAAAAAATGAAATTTAAGGTTGATGTGGAGCTTAACAACTAAAGAAAAGAAATCTTCCGACAAACTTTGCGACACAGAGAAAAAGTAAAGGAGACGAGAGGAATTTGGTGACGCGGGAAAAACCTCAACGAGGAAAAAACCCATGGACGACAGTGGGGGTCGTCGCTGTACTATGGTCGCCAATCAGGGGCGACGTCCTTGTGTTTCAAACGTCGAGAGTACAAACGATTACAGTACAAATATCAGAAATAGTGTAATTGTAAAGTAAATAAGTGTGTCGTGTGTAGAAACAGCGTGTCGTGTGTCGTCTGTTCGATAGATAACTTTGCTTCGAATGCTCTTCCTTATGTCGTAGCTGATCTTGAACTCCGATGTCCGCAAATGAGGCTGATGTCTTCGTTTATATAGCCTTCGCAGCTTTAAGTGATCCTCATAAAAGTTCGAGTAACGGTCGTAACAGTTTCTGAGAGTTAATACTCATAATGATCTTTGTCAGTTACATCCTTTGGTCATTAATGGCTTTGATCCTACATTAAACAAAGAACACATAACAATCATGTCGTACGTTAGTTAATCGTGTTTGTCAGGTATCCTGCGATGGTCGTGTGAGTTGGACTAATGGTCGAGTGTCGTGAGTAACCGTCGACCTGAACTTAGGTCTGGTGATAGAGTTGTCGAGTGTGTACGATTTCGTCTTAACATAAGATGTGTCATGTAAGAAGTGTATTTTCCTTTTTCTGTCGTGGTCGAGACTTATAAATTTTTACCCAAACAGTTAAAATTAATATCTATGATGAATATCATACTGATATAATACTAAAGAGTTGTCGTTACGTGAACATACATAAAAATTCATGATTAATAATATGTATATCTATGATGAATAATATATATATTCATGACGAATAGTATGTATATTCACGATAAATGTTATAGTGAAAATGTACATTCATGATGAATATCATACTAATGTATGAATATAGAAAAGTTGTATACATATGAACATATATAAATATTCTTGATGAATAGTATGTATATTTATGATGATTTTTTAGTGAAAAATGTATTTTCATGATAAATATCATATTGATGTATGAATACTGAAAAACTGTTGTATACATGTGAACATATATAAATATTCATGATGAATAACATGTATATTCATGATGAATGTAATAGTGAAAATGTATATTTACGACGAATACCATATTGATGTATGAATATTGAAGATCTATAGTATATACGTGAACACACATGAATATTCATGATGAATAATTTTTATATTCATGATGAATGTCGTGGTGAAAATGTATATTAATGATGAATAATAGTGATGTATGATGTAACACCCGATTTTTGGGCTTCCATTTATGATTATCACATTATCAAATGATATTTAAGATGATAAATTATGAGTGTCTTAGATAATTATCATATTAGGATGGTTGGAGATTGAATCGGGCATGAAAAACGAATAAATCGCAGGAACAAAGACCAATGCGACTTTTCGCATGACTTTCTGCGTTGGCGACTCTTCGCACGATTTTTCAGGAATCCGTGCAACTTTAGCCGCACAAAAAGTCACATTAAGGCATGTCAACTCTAAAAAGGCCCGCTTAGGAGGTTTTCTTCCCCATTTCTTTACCGCATTCTTACTCCTCCCTTATTCCCTCACATTTTTTTGAATATTTAGGAGGCTAAAGGTTGGATTTTGAGTATATTGAAGGTATTTTTTGGTGATTTTAAGTTCTTAGAAGGTTGAAGGTAATATCTGATTATTATATTTTGATCTAGCTAGGGTTAGCTAGGGTTTGGTCTCTTTTCACCCTTAACCCTCATTTATTATTTTATGGTATATTTGTTGAGATTTGAGAGTAGGAGAGGTGTTCTTGAGAGCTTTGCATCATAGATATGGAAGTCTAGCTTGGGGGATCTAAAGTCTACAACAATGGAAGATAGGGTTCGGTTTGGAATCTAGGTTTAACTTAACCTAACAAGGCGAGTTCAAGTTGTGTGAAAACTTTGTACATGTAAAAGTATCCATTTTGAAGTCTTTAAGTGTTTTACTTGATGTTTATCAAATATGTTGTTTATTTGATAAATTTTCATTTCAGGTAGATTTGATTATATAAATATTGTAAAATGCCTACATTTAGAGTTTTTGGACATTTTGATAAATAAATCATAAGAGTGAGTTCTTTTGATTATTTATTTTATAAATGAAGATTATTTAACGATAATAAATGTTTGGGCAAAATTTCACCAGTCTCGACCACGACCAAGGTAAGGAAAACACATATTCCCTTTTTCCATAACGAAGGTAAAATCATAGTACTTTCTCTCATGATTAAAGATAAAATCGAAAATCTCTTACCTCACGACACTCGACCTCGACGTCGCCTAGTTCACACGACCGTCGCATAAAACCATGCGACCTCGACCGACTAATGCGCTATACGACTGTTATGTTTGTTCAGTGTTTAATGCAGGAGTCAACACCATTTATGGACAACGGCTATAACCGACGAAGTCAGTTAAGAACATTTAATCCCGCATTAAAGACGGTGATTGTTACGGCAGTTATTAAAGTCCTTGATGATTCAATTAAAGTGCCCGAAGACTATAAATATCCAGGGGAATCATCATTTCAAAGGGACGGAACACAGATACAACATATAATACAGACACAAGCACTCGAACTCCGAAGAACACTTGAAGCACAGAAATCGCTCGTAGAAGAATCGCTCTCGACGCACGACAATCACACACGACGCACACTGTTTTACATTAGAAAACACTTGTTACTTTACATTTTCGAAGTCTTTCATTCATTTGTATTGTAATCTCTGTACGATCGACACTAGAAACACAAGGACATCGCCCCTGATTGGCGACCATAGTGCAGCGACGACTTCCACTGTCGTCCGCGGGTTTTTTCCTCGTTGAGGTTTTTCCCGCGTCACCAAAATCTCTGTCTCATTTATATTTCTGTCTTAAACGCACGCTTTTGTCGAACGATTCCTTTCTTTAGTTGTTAAAGTCCACATCGACCTTATGTTGTACTTTGGTGCGAGTTTTGGCATTAACAGTTTGGCGCCATCCGTGGGACCTCATCTAGAGAAAATCTTCGACGAACGTGCGTCTTACTAACGGTTTCTTGGAGTTTCTTTTGTTCTCTGTTTCAGAAAAATGGCGAATAACAGAAACCCAGAACAAACCGCCATCCCAGCGCATGAGGGGCTCGAAAATGCACAAGATGCTCCTGTAGCCATCAGCGATTATCGCCTGGAGGAAGTCATCCTAGATCAAAGCAAGCCTGAGCAAAAAATAATTATCGGATCATCCATCAGTCCCTGTCTCAGGGAAAAGTTAATATCCTTTTTGCAGGAATATGCTGACTGTTTTGCATGGTCGCATGAAGATATGGTTGGCATAGATCCTGATGTCATCTCCCACAAGCTCAATGTCGACCCATCGTTCAAACCTGTCAAACAGAAGCGAAGGAAGTTTGCTCCTGAAAGGAATAAGGTGATAAATGACGAAGTCGACAACCTTCTTAAGACAGAGAAAATTCGAGAAGTAAAGTACCCCGATTGGTTGGCTAACGTCGTGGTTGTCGCGAAGAAAAATGGCAAATGGACAGTCTATATCGACTTCACAGACCTCAATAAAGCTTGTCCAAAAGATCCCTTTCCACTACCTCACATAGATGCCATGGTCGACGCGACAGCGGGGCATGAATTACTGACGTTCATGGATGCCTATTCTGGATATAATCAAATCCTAATGCACGTCGAAGACCAAGAAAAACCCGCATTTATGACAGACCGAGGTATTTATTGTTATAAGGTTATGCCTTTCGGACTAAAGAATGCAGGGTCTACTTACCAGCGCCTGGTGAACAAGATGTTCAAAGACCGACTTGGCGACACGATGGAGGTGTATATCGACAATATGTTGGTCAAGTAGAGACAAGCTATCGACCACGTCGAGCATTTGAGGCAATCGTTCGACATCCTTCGGGAATACAGCATGAAGCTTAACCCGACGAAATGTTCCTTCAGTGTCAGCGCTGGAAAGTTCCTAGGCTACATCGTCACTCGTCGAGGAATCGAGGCTAATCCAGACCAGATAAAAGCGATTATCGAAATAACATCTCCTAGAAATTTCAAGGAGGTCCAGAAGCTCACTGGTCGAGTAGCAGCGCTAAACAGGTTTATCTCTCGATCCTCAGATAAATGCCATCTGTTTTACAATATCCTCAGGAAAAATAGAGGCTTCGACTGGACCGACGGCCATGAGAAGGCATTGCAAAAGCTTAAAAAGTACATGACGTCGCCTCCGTTATTGTCGAAACCTCGCGATCATGAAGTCTTGCAACTGTATCTGGCTGTTAGTCCAAACGCGGTAAGTGTTGTCCTAACACGAGAAGATGAAAAGCAACAACTGCCAATCTACTATGTAAGTAAATCTCTTCTGGACGCAGAAACCAGGTATTCCTCTATGGAAAAATTGCTCTTGTCGCTAGTCACAGCTGCTAAAAAACTGCGACATTATTTTGAATCGCATCCTATTACTGTCGTAACTAACTTTCCTCTTAAGTCTGTCTTAAGAAAACCTGAGTTGACAGGTCGCCTAGAAAAATTGAGTATATATCTCAGCAGTTACGACATCGATTTCAAACCCAGGACCGCGATCAAATCACAAGCTTTGGCAGACTTCATCGCTGATTTCAACCCTGAACTGGAGAAAGAAGCAGAACTCGAAGTGTCAGTTGTGACGACTCACGACGACACGCCTTGGATCTTACATGTCGACGGTTCATCCAACGTTAGAGGTTCAGGACTAGGCGTCGTCTTAAAGTCGCCACAGGGGGGCAAGATGGTGTATTCCGTTTGATGCGATTTCAAAACATTTCAAAACCACCAACAACGAAGCAGAGTACGAGGCCCTGATCATAGGAATGAATATGGCCTACGACTCGGGGGCAACCGCATTACACGTCAAAAGCGATTCTCTCCTGGTGGTAAACCAGATCAATGGAGAATTCGCGGCCAAAGATTCAAAAATGACAGCGTACTTAAAGGTAGCAAAAGAAAAATCCGAAAAATTTAAATCTTTTTGTAATCGAACAAATCCCGAGAGACCAGAATACTCAGGCCGACGCTTTCGCAAATCTCGGGTCTGCTTTGGTCGAACCTGTTAATGCCAAAATCGCACCAAAGGGACAACTTAAGGTCGATGTGGACTTAAACAGCTAAAGAAAGAATCTTTCGACGAGACGTGCGACGATAAATAAAATAAAGAAACAAGGGATTTGATGACGCAGGAAAAACCTCAATCGAGGAAAAAACCCGCGGACGACAGGGGGTGTCGTCGCTGCACTATGGTCGCCAATCAGGGGCGATGTCCTTGGGTACTGGTGTCGATCGTACAGTGATTACAATACAAATGAAGAAAATGCTTCGAAATGTAAAGTACAAGTGTTTGAACGTAAAAACAGGTGTTTGTCGTGTACGAAACAAAGTATGAACTGCTGGTCGAGGGCTGTTGTCGTGCGTCGAGAGCGATACTTAGAATAATGGTTCTTCACTTCAGGTGTTCTTGAATATTGCTTCGGTTGTTAATCGCCGGATCTTTGATGTGTTGAAATGTTGATTGGGCTTGATATTTATAGTCTTCGCGTCCTTAGCTTCATCCATGAATGCTCCTTTAATGGCCTTAACGGTTGGAAACGGTCGCCGGAGTAATGATCTTCGTCCGTTACGGTCGCCGACTGTTTAATGATTGCGTCGGTTATAGTCGTTGCTCCTTAATGACTTTTACTCCTGCATTAAACACTTAATAAACGGTCATGGTTAACGTTAGCTTTGGTCGAAGTCGCACGTCCTTATATAATAGTCGTGCGGATCGGGTGACGCTATGGTCGAGCGTCGTAAGGAACTCTCGACTTACCTTTTATGAGGGACGACGATGGTGTTCTAGGTCTTTGTCGAGACCTTATATTAATATAAGATATAGTCCCTAATCATACGTCTTACCTGTTATGGTCGTGGTCGAGCGACGTGATTTTTTGCCCAAACAGTTTTCCCCCAAAATTTGAAAATTGAATGTCAAGTTTAAGTTTTAAATTTTGCTCGTCGAAGACTTGTGACCTGGGTTGAGGGACTTACCTGGTTGTCATGGAACTGAACCGGTTCACCTTTAACTGAACGAGAAGTTGAAAAGTTATGACGTCATACTGACGCACGATGATGCTTACCAGCTGTCGAGGACAGGTGTCGAAGATTCGGATAGGTATGGACGCGTGTTGATCATCAGCGGACTCGACTTGTTGCGATTTCCTGCATAAATAGATATAACAATGGGTTGTTTTCTTTAGAGATTTTCTTTAAAAGTTTTCTGTTTCTGATGAGGCCCTTCTCTAGAATCTCGACTTTGTTCAAATCTTGGGTGGTTGGAGATCTATCAAGGGTTGCGATACCCGAATCGTTGATGATGTTGGTTACGATGAACACGATGTCTGTGTATTCTGCGCACCTGGCGACGATGCCTTCTGCCACGTCAACCCTTTCGTCAGCCGACAGGGGCGGGGGTGTAAAGACGGGAGAGAACGAGGAGGAACTTATGGTGATCAGCTTTGCGATGTCGCCGTCCCTCTCGTTTGACTACGTCCTCGTCAGGATGAAGTCACTTCCACATCTGGGGAAACATCAGCCCTTAGTTTCCGAGGAGTGTTTTCAAAGGATCTCTATTGAAGAGATAGGGCTGTGTTTAGCCGAACTGGCGTTCCTTGTAAGTTTTTCTTTCAAAACTTGTGTTATCGATGTTCTTTCGTTTTTATGTTTTGCTAACGTGTTCCCTTCGTATTTGACAGATGCTTCTGTTTCTTTTCATTAAGTGTGTCAAGATGGGAACAATATTGGAGTGGAGGTCACTCGTCAGAAAATAGATGTTCCAGCCTTAACGTTAATCTTAAGAGCCACATTCTCATAATATTATGGCGTAAGGAGTTGGAAAACAATTCCTAACATACTCGTTTGATCCTTGTATTAACATGTTTTGACGCTGCCACGATCTCGAAGGTCAAGACTCCGGGCAGAACATACGACTGACACTCTTCTCCACATTTTTTGTTTTATGTAGTTTACGCTCGAGCTTATTAGTGTGTAATGAGTTTTAGTCTGTCTTTGTATAACTGTTCGTTTTGTGAACATGTTATCGTCTGTAAAATGAGCGAATAATCGTGCGACTTAGGCATTCTTTGCAATATGATGAATATAACTCAGACATTTTGAATTGTATTGACAATCATGAATATATATCATCGATGAATATGAAAAATTTTCAAAGTTTAGAAACTTTTATTGACAGGTCATTAAAACCTACCAATCGTACGACGAAATTTAGATGCCCCCGTGATAAGACGATCGATTCGTGAACTTGGGCATCTATGTTGTGCGTTCCCGTAATTATCTTTCGATCCTATGATGTTTATTTTCAAGTAACAATTTGTATGAGAAAGAAGTAATCTTAAAAGAAATATCTTTTGAGATGCGTCGCATTCCAACTACGCGGGATCTCTTGATTGTCGAGGGTCTGGAGTCGATAGGCTCCCTTACCAACGACTTCAGAGATACGGTACGGGCCTTCCCACTTGATTGAAAGTTTCCCCGCGTTGGGTTCTTGAGTGTTTTGGAACACTCGGCGAAGAACATAATCGCCTTCTTGAAAGACTTTGACCTTGACATGTTTGTTGAAATACCGTTCGACCGCTTGCTTCTGCGACGCCATTCTGATTAAGGCTGATTCTCTGAGTTCTTCGAGGGCGTCGAGGTCGCAACTTAGATCAATCAAGTTATGTTCAATGGAAGTGTTCCTTGAGGTTGGGAGTTGGACCTCGACCGGTAGGACTGCTTCGCAGCCGTAGACGAGAGAGAAAGGGGTTTGTCCTGTGGACGTGCGTGGCGTCGTGCGATTTGCCTACAGGATTGAAGGGAGTTCTTCGACCCATCTTCCCTTTGCAGCCTTCAACCGCTTCCTGATCGAAGCTATAATAGTTTTGTTACTCGATTCCGCAAGTCCATTGGCTTGAGGATATCTGGGAGTTGAGGTTGTTAGCTTTATATTCCTGTCGTCGCAGAACTGCTGGGTCTTGTCGCTTATGAATTGGGATCCATTGTCGCAGACAATCTCGGACGGGATTCCAAACCTGCATATGATGTTAGTTTGGATAAAAGAGATGACTTCTTTATCCCTGATTTGGGAGAAAGCAGCCGCTTCGACCCACTTGGAAAAATAATCAGTAAGTACGAGGAGGAATACCTTTTGTCCTGGAGCAGGTGGCAGCTTGCCGACGATATCCATTCCCCACCTCATGAAGGGCCATGGGATAAGCGTCGAGTGCAAAGGTTCCGAGGGTTTATGAGACATACCTGAGTGTCGTTGACAGGGGTCGCAACTCTGGACGTACTTGATGGCGTCTTGTCGCAGTGTTGGCCAAAAATATCCTTGTCGGGATATACGATTAGCTAAACTACGACCTCCTGAATGATTACCGCATTCGCCGTCGTGCATCTCTTGGAGGATTTTCTGGGCTTGATTTTTGCTGATGACGCACCTTAAATTTAAGCCCGTCGATGATCGCCGATAAAGCTTATTTTCGATCATGACGTACTTAGATGCTTTGAATCCGATTTTTCGAGCCTCCATTTTGTCTTCGAGGAGTTGGTCGTGCATGAGGAAATTTCGAATGTCGTGTGACCAATCATCTTCTTCGTCTTCAACCTGGATGAAGTCTGTGTTTCCAATGGACGGCGTTGCCAGGTGAATCATGGGAATAACATCAAATATTGGTTCAACTAAAGCGAACCCAAGGTTTGCCAATGCGTCGGCCTGAGTGTTCTGGTCTCGCGGAATCTGTTCAATAGAAAAAGATTTAAATTTTTTGGAAATTTCTTTTGCCACGCTTAGATATGCTGTCATTTTTGAATCCTTGGCTGCGAATTCTCCATTGATCTGATTTACTACCAGTAGGGAATCGCTCTTGACATGCAGTGCGGTTGCCCCCGAGTCGTGGGCCATATTCATTTCCATGATCAGGGCTTCATACTCAGCCTCGTTATTGGTGGTTTTGATGTCGCATCGGACCGAGTATACCATCTTCCCCCCTATGGCGACTTTAAGACGACGCCCATTCCAGAGCCTCTAATGTTGGATGATCCATCGACATGTAGAATCCAAGGTACGTCGTCGCGAGTCGCCACAACGGACACTTCGAGTTCTGCTTCTTTTTCTAACTCAGGGCTGAAATCGGCGATAAAATCTGCCAAGGCTTGCGATTTGATCGCGGTCCTGGGTTTAAAATCGATGTCATAACTGCTTAGATATATACTCCATTTTGCTAAGCGACCTGTAAACTCGGTTTTTCTTAAGACAGATTTAAGAGGGAAGTTAGTCACGACAGAAATAGGATGTGATTCAAAGTAATGACGTAGTTTTTTAGCAGCAGTGACTAGTGATAAGAGTAATTTTTCTATATAGGAATACCTGGTTTCTGCTTCTAAAAGTGATTTACTTACATAATAGATCGGCAATTGTTGTTTTTCATCTTCTCGTGTCAGAACAGCACTTACTGCATTTGGGCTGACAACCAAATACAACTGTAGGATCTCGTGATCGTGAGGTTTTGACAACAGAGGAGGCGACGCCATGTATTCCTTGAGTTTTTTCAAGGCTTGCTAATGATCATTGGTCCAGTCGAAGCCCCTATTTTTCCTGAGGACATTATAAAATAGATGACATTTATCTGAAGATCGGGAGATAAACCTGTTTAGAGCTGCTACTCGACCGGTGAGTTTCTGGATTTCTTTGAAATTTCGAGGAGATTTGATCTCAATGATGGCCTTGATTTGGTCGGGGTTAGCCTCAATGCCTCGACGAGTGACCATATAACCCAGGAACTTCCCGGCACTAACGCCAAAGGAACATTTCGTCGGATTGAGCTTCATGTTATACTTCCGGAGGATATCGAACGATTGCCTGAGGTGATCGATGTGATCAATCGCTTGCTTCGACTTCACTAACATGTCGTCGATATATACCTCCATCGTGTCTCCAAGATGGTCTTTGAACATCTTGTTTACCAGCCGTTGGTAGGTAGAACCTGCATTTTTTAGTCCGAAAGGCATAACTTTGTAACAATAAATACCTCGATCCGTCATGAAAGCGGTTTTCTCTTGGTCGTCAACGTGCATTAAAATTTGGTTGTATCCAGAATAGGCGTCCATGAACGTCAATAACTCATGCCCCGCGGTTGCATCGACCATGGCGTCAATATGAGGTAACGGGAATGGATCCTTTGGACAGGCTTTATTGAGATCGGTGAAGTCGATACGGACCCTCCATTTTCCATTCTTCTTGGCTACGACCACGACGTTAGCGAGCCAATCAGGATATTTTCCCTCCCGAATCTTTCCTGTCTTGAGGTGGTTGTCGACCTCATCATTTATTACTTTATTTCTTTCAGGAGCAAACTTGCGACGTTTTGCTTGATAGGTTTGAACGATGGATCGACGTTAAGCTTATGAGCAATGACATTGGGGTCAATACCGACCATATCTTCATGTGACCAGGCGAAGCAATCAGCATGCTCCTGCAAAAAGGATATGAGTTTTTCTTTAATGTGGGGATCAAGGGATGAACCCACAAGAATATTTTGATCGGGTTTGCTTTGATCTTGAATGATTTCCTCCAAATGATACTCATCGACAGCTGCTGGGGAGTTTTGTGCATTTTCTAAGCTTGCGTGTACTGGTATAACGACTTGTTCTGGATTCCCGTTATCCGCCATTTTCCTGCAACAGAAAACAGAAGAAACTCCAAGAAACTATTAGTAGAATGCACGTTCGTCGAGGATTTTCTCTAGATGTGGTCCCACGGATGGCGCCAAACTGTTAATGCCAAAAATCGCACCAAAGGGACAACTTAAGGTCGATGTGGACTTAAACAACTAAAGAAAGAATATTTCGACGAGACGTGCGACGATAAATAAAATAAAGAAACAAGGGATTTGATGACGCAGGAAAAACCTCAATCGAGGAAAAAGCCTGCGGACGACAGGGGGTGTCGTCGCTGCACTATGGTCGCCAATCAGGGGCGATGTCCTTGGATACTGGTGTCGATCGTACAGTGATTACAATACAAATGAAGAAAATGCTTCGAAATGTAAAGTACAAGTGTTTGAACGTAAAAACAGGTGTTTGTCGTGTACGAAACAAAGTATGAACTGCTGGTCGAGGGCTGTTGTCGTGCGTCGAGAGCGATACTTAGAATAATGGTTCTTCACTTCAGGTGTTCTTGAATATTGCTTCGGTTGTTAATCGCCGGATATTTGATGTGTTGAAATGTTGATTGAGCTTGATATTTATAGTCTTCGCGTCCTTAGCTTCATCCATGAATGCTCCTTTAATGGCCTTAACGGTTGGAAACGGTCGCCGGAGTAATGATCTTCGTCCGTTACGGTCGCCGGCTGTTTAATGATTGCGTTGGTTATAGTCGTTGCTCCTTAATGACTTTTACTCCTGCATTAAACACTTAATAAACGGTCATGGTTAACGTTAGCTTTGGTCGAAGTCGCACGTCCTTATATAATAGTCGTGCGGATCGGGCGACGCTATGGTCGAGCGTCGTAAGGAACTCTCGACTTACCTTTTATGAGGGACGACGATGGTGTTCTAGGTCTTTGTCGAGACCTTATCTTAATACAAGATATAGTCCCTAATCATACGTCTTACCTGTTCTGGTCGCGGTCGAGCGACGTGATTTTTTGCCCAAACAGAACCTATATTCGACGTTATTCCCATAGTCCATCTGGCGACATCGTCCATCGAAAACATCGATATCGCCCAGATCGAAGAGGAAGAAGATGATTGGTCGTACGACATCCGAAATTTCCTCGCGCACGACCAACTCCCAGGAGACAAGACGGAAGCTCGGAAGATCAGATTCAAGGCATCTAAATATGTCATAATTGGGGATAAGCTCTATCGACGATCATCAATAGGTTTAAACCTAAGATGCGTCATTAGCAAGAGACAGGTCTAGAAAATCCTTCAAGAGATGCACGACGGTGAATGTGGCAATCATTCAGGTGGTCGCAGTTTGGCTAATTGTATCTCTCGACAAGGGTATTTTTGGTCAACACTGCGACAAGACGCCGTCCAGTATGTCCAGAACTGTGATCCTTGTCAACGACACTCAGGTATGTCACATAAACCCTCTGAACCCTTGCACTCGACGCTTATCCCATGGCCCTTCATGAGATGGGGAATGAATATTGTCGGCAAGCTACCCCCGGCCCCGGGACAAAAGGTATTCCTCCTTGTACTCACCGATTATTTTTCCAAATGGGTTGAGGCGGCTGCTTTTTCCCAAGTAAGGGACAAAGAAGTCATCTCTTTTATCCAGACTAACATCATATGCAGATTTGGGATTCCATCCGAAATCGTCTGTGACAACGGATCCCAATTCATAAGCGACAGGACCCAACAATTCTGCGAAGACAGGAGCATCAAGCTGACGACCTCGACCCCCAGATATCCCCAAGCCAACGAACTCACCGAGTCAAGCAATAAGACCATTGTAGCTTCGATCAAGAAAAGGCTAAAAGCTGCAAAAGGAAGATGGGTCGAAGAACTCCCTTCAGTCCTGTGGGTAAATCGCACGACGCCGCGCACGTCCACAGGTCAGACCCCTTTCTCTCTCGTCTATGGTTGCGAAGCCGTCTTGCCGATCGAAGTCCAGCTCCCAACCTAGAGGCATACTTCCGTCCACCATAACCTGGTTGATTTAAGTTATGACCTCGACGTCCTCGAAGAGCTCAGAGAGTCAGCCTTGATTAAAATGGCGTCACAGGAACAAGCAGTCGAGCGACATTTCAATAAACACATCAAAACCAAAATCTTTCAAGAAGGCGACTACATCCTCCGTCGAGTGTTTCAAAACACTCAAGAGCTTAATGCAGGGAAGCTTTCCATTAAATGGGAAGGTCCTTACCGCATCTCCGAAGTCGTTGGTAAGGGAGCCTATCGGCTCCAGACCCTAGACAATCAAGAAATTCCGCGTAGTTGGAATGCGACGCACCTAAAAAAGTATTTCTTTTGAACTCACTTTCCTCTCATACAAATTTCTATTCATCTCGATAAATTATTGACTTAAACATCAGAGGGTCGTTGATTAGCCAACGACCGACCTTTGACAAAATTCTATCGCAGGAACACATGACATAAGTGCCCAAGTATAGGACTTGATCGTTTTATCACAGGGGCACATGATCCAAGTTTCAGCGTACGATCTAGTTACACGACCGCAAGGTCTAAACGGCCCCTCGACCTAAGTTTCTGAACTTAGAAAACTTTGTACACATCGATGACGTATATTCGAGTCTATCAGTGAAATTCAAATAATTTATGTTTTCATCGTTATATTGCAATGAGTGCCTAAGTCGCATGATTCTCCGCTCATTATATACTTGGCGAATTTTACATCATCCACGGCATATGTAAATCAAGATAAAAGCGCGAGTTCAACAAAAGGATGAACTTCATTTACGAAACAAACGATTACATACGACCGATAGCCGAGTATTCAAAAGCAAAAACAAAGTCCAAGATTCATTACATGCCAATAACTCGACCACCAACGAACGAGCATGAAAAACATAGTTCATAAAACCGAAGTTTATCCTAAAAATAGGGAAGTGTGTCGATCGCATACTCAGCTCGAAGTCTCGACCTTTGAATCCTCGACGCACGCTAAGGAACTTATGCAAGGATCAAACAAGTATGACAGGGCTGTCTCCCAACATTTTGCCGCGACATGTGATAAAGAAGAGTCCGCAGTATTTTGAGAATATGGCTCATAAGATTAACGTTAAGGTTGGAGGAAGGAATATGACGCTCTCGACGATCGACTTCCGGTCCAACGATTTCTCTGTCTTCGCATATCGAACGAGCAGAGATCGAAGCATCTGTGAAAACGAATATGTCAAACTAAGAAAAACATCGAAAACATGAGTTTTGAAAGAAAAACTTACAACGAACACCTGTACGTCTATATGCAGTCCCGTTTTTACGACGGAGACCCCTCGAAAACGCTCCTCGAAAGATAGGAGCTGATATTTCCCCAGATGCGGAAGTGACTCCTTCCTGTCAAGGACATAGTCAATCAGGAAGACCGATGGCAACATAGAGTTGATCGTCATAACGTCCTCCTCACCCTCTCCCGTCTTTTCACCCTTGCCCTCGTCGGCTGATGAAAGGGTTGACGTGGCTACAGAGGACATCGTCGCCAGTTGTTCAGGATCCACGAATGTCGCGTCTATCGCAATCAATGCCTTCACTGACTCATACATAATAACTCTCAATGGGTCATCAACCTTTGGAGACTTGAGAAACATTGAAAAACTATACCTTATATAGACGCTCGAAAGCAAGTTAGAAATCCTACCAATTTTGGAAAATATTGAGCAAAGAACAACAAGAAATCTCGCTTTAGAAACTTTTTGAAGGCCACAAAAGAAAATGGTCCATTCTGATCTCTATTTATGCGAGAAATCACGTCAGGACGAGTCTCTTGATGACCGACACGCGTCCCAGTCTTTTTGAATGACCACATAGATCATCGACACCTGGCAGCGACAGCTGATAAGCACCATCGTGCGTCAGTATGACGTCACGACCCCGTTTCCTTTTCAACTTCTCGTTCAAGTTAAAATCGGATCGATCCAATCCCAATACAACCGAGGTAACTTTTCGACACGTGTCACAACTCTATGCGTCCGATTGACAAAATTTAAAATTCGAATTTGACATCCTACTTTCAAATTTTGGGGGCAAACTGTTTGGGCAAAATTTCACCAGTCTTGACCATGACCAAGGTAAGGAAAACACCTATTCCTTTTTTCCATAACGAAGGTAAAATCATAGTACTTTCTCTTATGATTAAAGATAAAATCGAAAATCTCTTACCTCACGACACTCGACCTCGACGTCGCCTAGTTCACACGACCGTCGCATAAAACCATGCGACCTCAACCGACTAACGCGCTATACGACTGTTATATTTGTTCAGTGTTTAATGCAGGAGTCAACACCATTTATGGACAACGGCTATAACCGACGAAGTCCGTTAAGAACATTTAATCCCGCATTTAAGACGGCGACCGTTACGGCAGTTATCAAAGTCCTTGATGATTCAATTAAAGTGCCCGAAGACTATAAATATCAAGGGGAATCATCATTTCAAAGGGACAGAACACAGATACAACATAGAATACAGACACAAGCACTCGAACTCCGAAGAACACTTGAAACACAGAAATCGCTCGTAGAAAAATCGCTCTCGACGCACGACAATCACACACGACGCACACTGTTTTACATTAGAAAACACTTGTTACTTTACATTTTCGAAGTCTTTCCTTCATTTGTATTGTAATCTTTGTACGATCGACACTAGAAACACAAGGACATCGCCCCTGATTGGCGACCATAGTCAGCGACGACTTCCACTGTCGTCCGCGGGTTTTTTCCTCGTTGAGGTTTTTCCCGCGTCACCAAAATCTCTGTCTCATTTATATTTCTGTCTTAAACGCACGCTTTTGTCGAACGATTCCTTTCTTTAGTTGTTAAAGTCCACATCGACCTTAAGTTGTACTTTGGTGCAATTTTTGGCATTAACAATAAATTTTTAGATGTATTTGGTTCGGAAAAAACATATTATTGTGTTATGGGACATTTTGGAAATATTAATGCTATGATTTCATTTAGAAAATGATTTTCCTACCAAATGATAGGTTTTTGAGTTAGTCATAATTTTGGGCATGCGTTTGCCTATTTATTGAGCAAATGTATTTTATGACTGTTGTTGTCTTTTAATTGAGTAGTCAAATAAGTTGTGGTGCTTATTGGTTGATTTTGTTTCTTTGAGTTTTAGGAACATTTGTCCCGTTTAAATCGTTCAATATTGAACTTGGACATGATTTGCACTTATTGCATCTTTATTTGAGGATTACATGTTTTGAGTATGTTGGTCATTCAATTGAAGTCATGTGATTTAGAATGTAATGTATTGGACTCAAAGACATGTAAGTCGGTCGTTTCGATAAGTGAGGAGTTTTGAGGTTCTCACTTGGAGACCAATGCTCAAGTAAGCATCGTGGTCCTGTTGGTATTGTGAAGAGGAACCTGTAACAACCAGTTCCAATATCGTTTCCTGATGTGCTATTGTAACAACCGTGCCCTAGTGTTAATAAATGAGGAAGTTGTGTTCAAAGTGTAAGAAAGACAAAAGTTGATGAGGGACCAAAGTGCAAATTCTAAAAGGGATAAAAGGGAACAAATCCCTAGGTTACCACACTGATTTCATTCCCTTGTGTTTGCGGCTGAAAAACGAGAAGAATGAGAAAGAAGTGAAATCAAGAAGGTTTGACTGGGAGGTCTCCATTGAAGGTAAACCATGATTCCCTCTCTGGTACCCTTCTTGTTCTCAGTTTCCCACAATGTTTAGGATTGCAAAATGTGGATGAACACCATAACTTCACTGTGATGTCTCGTATAAGGGTTTTTATAACGTTTTATAAGTTTGGACTGATTAGAGACCAAAGGGCTGAATAAATGGGTGTTCTAAGTTGGAAATATGAACCTAATAATGTATCTAGCAAGGGTTGGGACTTAATCGCTCATATTAATCATGTTGGGGAAGTTTAGGTTTTGACAGTCCGTGTTTCCGGATGTCGCACCCTCCGGACAGTGTTTTCGGAGTATAGTTTCCGGACAGTAGAGTCCGGATGGCGTTTACCGGATAGTTTCTCCGGGTAGCTTTCCGATTTTTATTGTTTTCGGGTGTTGGGGTTTCCGGATAGTATAGTCCGGATAAGAGAGTCCGGGTAGGATCCGAAGAAGCAGTCCTGATAGTGTAGTTCGGATAGAACAGCCCGGATAGTATAGTCCAAATAAGAGAGTTCGGGTAGGATCCGAAGAAACAGTCCGGATGGGGTCCGGATAGTGAGGTCCGGAAAGCTTGTGTCCGACAGTATTTGTCTTGGTATTGTTGATATCCATTGATGGTGTTCGGGTTCGGCTCGGTTTATTTGAAAGTGAGACGAGTGTCTAGAGAATCACATCGATCAGGTGAGTTCCCTTGCGCCATTTTTCTAAATGTGATAAATCGTTGAACTTACTGTTTATTACTAGATATGGTATGTATTGCGAGCTTGAGTTGTTTACAAACTTTTATAAACTCTTCGCATGAAAGTATGTTTTTGGTAATGCTTATTTCGCTTGATATGAACCATTTTATAAGGATTGCATGCATTGCTGGTTTGTTGTTAGCTTTGCTTGTATGCTATGTGGAGTCGGGTTACACAGTGGGATTAGTGTACCTTGGGATCCGATGATCCCTTGGGAGTTTGTTATATCTCGATATGTATGGAATATGTGTCCTGCATATTCGGGTAAGGGGGAGTCTGCTTGGGCCCCAATCGTGGTTGCTGGATTTGTGTGATCTATGAACACTGTGCAAATGCCCTTGTATGAATGGAGTTAATGTTGACTTTATGGTTTTAAAGTATTGTTTTATGCATGTTGTATAAACCGTTTTCTGAGGGAATTTACTAGACCTTATGGTCTAATCCTCGCTTTTCAAAACTAAACCATTTTCAGGGAAGCGTTTTAGCGGTGCTTCAAGTAAAGGCAAGAAGAAGTGTTGAGGTTAGAGATGGAGACATCGGCATAAGGAGTACTGTAGTTTCTTAGAAATCTTGCTTATAGATAGATCTCGGTTGTGGATAAAACATTTTCCGATGCCAAAATTTTGAGTTGTTTAGACCTGTAATGATCATTTTATGAATCTTTTATGTAACTGGGACCCGTTTTGGGATTATTTCTATATTATTGCTTGGTTGAATTTTTGGGTTGTTACATTTGGTATTAGAGCCATAGTTTAACGGATTTAGGTGACCGGACGGGCCTAAACTTAAACTGCAGGATGAGGGACACAACCGAGATATAGGACTGCCTCTAGGAAAGATCACTCTAAGTGCACTTAAGGATGAGGTAGTGAGAACTGTCATGTAAGGTAAATTTGGAGTTACATCTGGCCAGTGTAATTGCAAATTTACAGGTACATGTATGTGCTCAAACTGCCTTATTAGGTGGAGCTGTCAATTGAATGTTGGGTACAGGTGGTAATTTCAGTTCTTGTCATGCTTGGAAGATTATCAGTGTCGAGACACTCGATGAAGGGGTGGTAGTATGGAGTAAACTCTACCTATGTGACGATAGCGATGGTTCTGATGTGATGCATGAATTCGCTCATGGGGTAAATGATGGCGTCTTCTAGAAGGAAGGTAGAGATCCCAGTTGAACGGGATGTATCACAATAGAAGCACTGTTCGGGACGTTAATGAGACGACTAAAGGTAGAACTTCTTGGATTCAAAAGGGATGAAGGGAGGAATAGGGGTAAACTCCTAGTTTTTAGCGAGTTCCCTTTCCTTGGTTTGATGTGTCGATCAGTTGGGATTAAAAAGAAGAATTGTGTTGGGATCTTGAAAGCTTCGAACCAAGATCGGGTGAAGAAAATGAACCCTTGGCTTTTAGTCAAGCAACGTAGTAGCAAGGATGATGAAGGAAGGATATCAGAGTTGTATCGAATCGTGTGTATGGATAGGACGTGAGGTAACTGGTCGTTAATCAACCTTAAAGGTAAAAGATTGAAATCACATGGTTTATGGATCGTTGGTCTATGCGAAGACTGTTTGGAACGGTCGACTGGAAGGGTGTGAAGCAACTGTACCACAAGTTGTTGTAGGGTGAGAAAGTGATCGTTGGTCAAAAGTTGAGGGTCGATAATAAGTTATTGGGAGTACAATGGTGGACCTTGTTAGAGTAAATAGCCTTCAATTGCAATCTAGTCTCATGCATGTATTACATTATACCGTTCTTTTGTGTATTAGAGAAACACTTGATTGCAAATATGGTTTCATGCATTGTGTCTTTGAATGAGTTACATGAACTCTTTCATGTTAAAAGTATATGCGAGCATCACCTGTTTCTTGTTTTGGAAACAAGTCGATGCGTGCAAACACGTGTTTAAAGAAAAAAGCAAGCTTGTTTACGTGCATGATACAATTTCGAACTTAGTGATTTGCGAATTATTTCACCCTTTTCTTGTTGAGATAATCTTTGTTGCGAAAATCAAGAAAACATTTTATTGCAAAGTTTTTATAACTGAAATGAGTATTGACACGTTGCTATCACACAAATGAGTGCGAGAGTCGACCGACTCACTCCGTATAAGTGATTTCATTCCAAAGCTTTCTAGTCGTATTGGAAATGTGTCATTGAATTTTGTGCCGACATTGATTCGGTTGGGGAAGGTGGTGAAATATCGTGGAGTTGCATGTGAGCGATCCTTGGGGTCGTTGTGTTTACTATTTAATTTGGGTGGTGTTGTGTCACCCATACTCAAGTTGGTTCCGTGTTATCGTACCTATTGATTTTCAAGTATGCAAATGAATTAAATCATTGTGTGTCATGCATGAAGGCTATGAACTCGCTAGGTCGTAGAAGATATTACAATTAAGGACAAGGAAGGGTTCTAAGAATGGAAATTGTTTGGGTGATCCAATTATGGTCGAGTTATGACCTTAGTGATTCAGTTAGAGGAGAACGGGAATAGCGGGAGTCTCGGGCAATGAATTTGATTATGTTCGGTAACAGATGATGTGGTTGACTGTGAAGCGAGTACACCCATGGTGAAGTCTGAAGTTGTTGAGATACTCTTAATTGTAGCATGTTAACATGTAGTTATTGTACCCTGATGAAATGTTAATGGCAGTGAGCCGGAGTAATGAGTGGTATTGTAAATGGACTACATATCAAATAAGTCTTATCCCTTAACATGTAAGGACTACGGGGCACAAAGTTAGTTACGATGCGTTGGGTAAAGCAGATTCTGATGAAAATATTTGTTGTCGGCAAGATGGTCGAAGCATCGCCATGTCGATGGTTGACGATGAAGTTAAAGACCTTTTGGATGACCGGTGTCGAGGTCGTTCCGAAAAAGGGTGTGTAACCAGTACGAGGAAGGAACACCATTTGTGGGCATTATGAAAGTGAAAGATAGCTACTGTAGCTATGTGTTTTTCTAAGAGGTCCCGGTGACCCGTTTAGAGATGAAGTAATTAGCACAACCGAGTTAGGTGTGCATTTGGTAAAAAATTTGGTCCGAAAGGAGATGCATCTTACATTCTTGAATTGCATGAGCTTGTTTTTTAATTCGCGGTGAGTCGAGGGAAGATGAGGACTTGTTTGGGTAACTTGCATGGTCATGACTCTGTGGTTCAATTGATTTTGGTAATTATTAAGTCACGAAATGACTTCATTTTAGATGTTAGGTTATGGTCGGTACGAAGAAGATAGTACCCGTTCTGTGTAAAGAGGACCGTGAAGAATTTGTTTTCAGTGTGATGTTGTGGTGTGTTAGTTGCGTAGGCAAGTTGGTGGCTTTTATGGCAAGGGGGAACGTATAAGTCATCGTGGTGATGATGGGTTGCCGTTGTAGCAAGAAGTGGACTTGTGGTATATTATGAGATAAGTATATGGATGGATCCTAACTGCATCATTCATTTAGTTCGTGGTGTTGCGTGGTAAATCTAAAATTCGTTGGGAATATTGAAGTACTCTTGGGGTATAAAGTTATTCTGGTGGGTAAGCTAACTCCGTTTGGGGAACAAGAAATGTGTGATGCCTGTGAGCATTGAATGTTATTGTAGGAAGACTTGGTTGTTTGTCGCGTGTGAGAATGGTTGTGCAACCGTTTGGTTGGGCAGAGTAACACAAATATGCCGTTGATGCGTTTGAAGTGATCGAAAGCGGAGTAGGTGTTGGTAGGTGGGCAGAGTTCCAGTCTAACATAAAGCGGTGAAGATAGCATGTTCGAATAAGAGGGAAAGTTGAAAGTAAGTAGGTTGGTAAATGACACCAAATGTGTGGAGCAATGTTTAAAGCAATGTTATTGGTAGGTATGTGAACTCCTAGTGTGAGTATGAGGACGTGGATTATTGTGTGTGCCATGGTTAGAGCGTGGTAAGGCTTGCGCGGATTAGTAAGTCTTTTCCCCTGGAGTGGGTGATCTACGCCTTCTAGAAGGCATGGTACAATTGGTGGTACGAGACATTCAAGGGGTACGACCGTCAGGTTTGAGTGAGCATCAACAGTATGAATATTCTAAAGTGAACATGGTGTTCAGCAATATGTTATTGAGAATAGTTGTGGGAGCATGGCCACTTCTTCTTGAGGAGCGAGTGAAACTCGGACGTATGTCATATAGGGTTAAACGCTTATTGGATGCAGTAAGAACTTGAATATGTGACTTCATGGTTGGTTCAGTTTGAGCCGGTGGATGCTCAGGATGAGGGATTGTGGAGGTATCCTGTTGTTAGCTATGTGTACGCGCGAGGTGATGACGTGGTGGGAGCGTATGATGTGGTTACCATAGTTGAGTTGTAGTCAGCATGGCTAAAGGGAAAGCATATAATTTTTGTGTTAGACGTATGTCGGGTGGGGGAGGTGAGTTGGAAATGTCTTGTTATCCAATGAAGAAACTCATAACTGTAAGTTTATTAGGATATTCAAGGTTGACTTTGTGCTATGATTGGCGAAATGGGTGGTTATATATTTTGTAAAGGATTCGTGTTGTTGTGACGTTGAATTCGGTAAAACCCCTTCTTTAAGGAAGTGAGATGTAGGCGAAAATCTAGTTTAGACGCGTTTTAAAACCGTGTGTCCAGGTGTGGACAAAGCGGACAATATCTGATACGGTTGGTCTGGGATGTTACAGATGTTACAGTTACCTGGTGTATTTGGATGGAGAATTAAATGGAACCGAAGTTGAGAAAATCGGTAAGCGCAAGGCTTTGAAACTTCAAGTCGGGAATCGGCTTAATGCCAAAGACACTTCGTGGATTGGGTGGTGCGTTCCGAGGGGGGGGGGGGGGGGGGGAAGAGAGTGGGCCACGTTTTCGTGGGTCAGTTGTGGTTAGCGAAAGAGATTTGAGAGTTGGTGTAAGATCTGGATGTGCTTGATGGATACGTTGAAATTCCTATTGCGTTTCACGCCACTACCTTGGGAGCGTTTGTTGGAAGCGGGTATGGCAATACCTGCGAATGAAGTTAAAGTGAACGAGGAATTGAACTAGTAGAGGAACCCGAAGCAATCGTATATCGTGAGGTCAAGAGGTTGAGGAACAAGGATATCAGTCTCGTAACGGTTCACAAGGGCCAGGAAGCGACTTGGGAAGTGGAATCTGAGATGAGGGTCAAGTACCCGCATCTATTCGACCAAGGAATTCTGGGGACGGAATTCTTTTAAGGGGGGTTGTTGTAACAACCAGTTCCAATATCGCTTCCTGATGTGCTATTGTAACAACTGTGCCCTAGTGTTAATAAATAAGGAAATGGTGGTCAAAGTGTAAGAAAGACAAAAGTTGATGAGGGACCAAAGTGCAAGTTCTAAAAGATATAAAAGGGAACAAATCCCTAGGTTACCACACTGATTTCATTCCCATGTGTTTGTGGTTGAAAAACGAGAAGAAGGAGAAAGAAGTGAAATCAATAAGGTTTGGCTGGGAGGTCTCCATTGAAGGTAAATCATGATTCCCTCTCTGATTCCCTTCTTGTACTCGCTTTCCTACAATGTTTAGGATTGAAAAATGTGGATGAACACCATAACTTCACTGTGATATCTCGTATAAGGTTTTTTATAAAGTTTTATAAGTTTGGACCGATTAGAGACCAAAGGGCTGAATAAATGGATGTTCTAAGTTGGAAATATGAACCTAATCATGAATATAGCAATGGTTGGGACTTAATCGCTCATATTAATCATGTTGGGGAAGTTTGGGTTTTGACAGTCCATGTTTTCGGACGTCGCACCCTCCGGACAGTGTTTCCGGACAGTAGAGTCCGGATGTCGTTTACCGGATAGTTTCTCCAGGTAGCTTTCCGATTTTTCTGGTTTCCGGGTGTTCGGGTTTTCGGATAGTATAGTCCGGATAAGAGAGTCCGGGTAGGATTCGTAGAAGCAACCCATATATTGTAGTCTAGATAGAACAATCCGGATAGTGTAGTCCAGATAGTATAGTCCGAATAAGAGAGTCCGGGTAAGAGAGTCCGGATAAGAGAGTCTGGGTAGGATCCGGAGAAGCAGTCCGGATGGGGTCCGGATAGTGAGGTCCGGAAAGCCTGTGTCCGACAGTATTTGTCTGGGTAACTTTTCTTACTGAAATTGATGATACCATTGAAGGTGTCCGGGTTCGGCTCGGTTTATTCGAAAGTGAGACGAGTGTCTAGAGAATCACATCGATCAGGTGAGTTCCCTTGCACCATTTTTCTAAATGTGATAATGTTGGGTCATCAAGATTTGAAGATGACCTCATGATCTCCTTCTATACATTGAAAAACATTTTATACTTAGAGAAATTTTGGATGTTTCTTTATGGCTTGTACAAGATAGCAAATGTTTGGTGAAGTCAAAGATCAACCAAAAGTCAAGATTGAAGATTCTCTCATTGTGGAAGTGAAAGATATTTTCTCAGCACATACAAGTCATTGTCCACCGATGGTGTTCACACACATCGGTGGACACCTCTCCACCGATCACTCTCTGTATCGGCCAACATATCCCACCTATGAAGTCTCTCAAATAGGTGGGATCTCAAAGAAGTCTCAAAGATGGGTTTCTTCAAAGATGTGTCACATATCTCAAAGATACTTTTCTTCAAAGATGTGTCACATATCTCACAGATGTTTTTCTTCAAAGATGTATCAAATATCTCACATATGTTTTTCTTCAAAGATGTGTCACATATCTCAAAGATGCTTTTCTTCAAAGATGTCACATATCTCAAAAGCTTTCATCGGTGGTGTACTCCCTGAAGACAAATTGAGAAGATATTTTAATATGGGACAATATCCTATTGTCATATCTCATAGCATGGGTTCTACTCCTTATTTCAAGGAAAAGGTGATTGTGACTTATCAGCTTTTCAGAAGTCCATTGGTACTTCTCAGAAATCCATTGGTATGTTACAAGTAACTGAAGGATATTCGTACTAAGCATTAAATGCTCAGTACCTTACCTTCACTATAAAAGGAAGTAGAAGGCTCCATGCAAAGAAGGTTTTTGGTTATCTCTCTAAGTGCAGAAGATATCTCGAATCTCTTGAAAGACTTGAAGATTTCTGTGTGCTCAAGATATTCTACTAATCTATCTCTTTGAATTTTATAGCTTTCAATCTATATGTTTTAGAAGTTATTTAGTTTTCAGTATTGCTTTGTGAAGATTGTTAGAATAGATTTCATCTGTTCTTTCCGCAACAATCTAATTGTTCTATGTGATCTATGTGTAATTCTTGTTGAAAGATTTTCAATAAAAAGAATTAAAATTGTGAAATTTTTTGTGTATTGTATTCAACCCCCCCTTCTACAATACTTGTTCTTGTTCTTATTAGCCATCTGGGACTAACAGATAAATCGTTGAACTTACTGTTTATTACTGGATATGGTATGTATTGCGAGCTTGAGTTGTTTACAAACTTTTATAAACTCTTTGCATGAAAGTATGTTTTTAGTAATGCTTATTTCGCTTGATATGAACCATTTTATAAGGATTGCATGCATTGCTGGTTTGTTGTTAGCTTTGCGTGTATGCTATGTGGAGTCGGGTTGCACAGTGGGATTAGTGTACCTTGGGATCCGATGATCCCTTGGGAGTTTGTTATGTCTCGATATGTATGGAATCTGTTTCCTGCATATTCGGGTAAGGGGGAGTCTGTTTGGGCCCCGATCGTGGTTGCTGGATTTGTGTGATCTATGAACACTGTGCAAATGCCCTTGTATGAATGGAGTTAATGTTGAGTTTATGGTTTTAAAGTATTGTTTTATGCATGCTGTATAAACCATTTTCTGAGGGAATTCACTAGACCTTATGGTCTAATCCTCGCTTTTCAAACTAAACCATTTTCAGGTAAACGCTTTAGCGGTGCTTCAAGTAAAGGCAAGGAGAAGTGTTGAGGTTACAGATGGAGGCATCGGCATAAGGAGCACTGTAGTTCCTTAGAAACCTTGCTTATAGATAGATCTCAGCTGTGGATAGAACATTTTTCGATGCCAAAACTTTGAGTTGTTTAGACTTGTAATGATCATTTTATGAATCTTTATGTAATTGGGACCCGTTTTGGGATTATTTCTATATTATTGCTTGGTTGAATTTTTGGGTTGTTATAGAACCAGTGTAGGGTTAGACCCCGGGACTATGTAGATATTACAGAGATTAACTCTTTTGAGTTTGACTCCCAGACGGTGGGTATTGCAGATGTGATCTCTTGTTGATTCAAACTCCTAGACCCTGGTATTACAGTGAAGAACATATGAGGAGTTTGGCCCAGGGCCCTTGTTTTTTAGGCGTTGGCCTAATAGAGTTGGCACTAAGTCATCATGGGTATTGCAGGGATGGACTCGTGTGGAGTCGGACCTCGGGACTATTGACTTTGAAGGTGGAGCTCTATTATATTAGAGTATGCATTAAGAGCAGGGGTATTGCGGAGATGAACTTGTGTAGGTTTGGACTCCGGGACCTTGGGTATTGTGATGGAAACTCGAAATGAGTTAGACACCGAACTTGGATCCAAGGTGATACTTGGTAATGTTGATGAATGACTTACTTTGTGTTTGCCACGATCGATGGAAACGGATGTCCCCCTTTACCGAAAGGTGTTATTTTGGATATAGATTTTATCCATGTACTCAACGTCGTTATGGGTATGGAGGATTATCCATATTTATGGTTTTGTTATATTGGACCCTATCCATGTTGTGATGTTTTGAATAACAGAGCTTCATCTTTGTTTTCGGTATTTGATTATTAAACCATATGCACGATTTGCATGAGTATTGGGTTTTGGTTTCATGGTAAATGGGTGTTTTGATTAATAAGTTTTTATCACGAAAATGTGGGTTTTGAGAAAGGTGTTTTTATAATAAATATATTTTATTTTGGAAATGGAGATTTAATTAACATTTTCAGCTTTATTGTTATATGTTAATGATGGAAACAAGTTGAACTCACTAGTCGTTAAGCCTAACATTTTTTTCTTGTTGGCATGTGCACTAGGTCATTGTTGGGGAATGATACTAGTGACACTGCGAAGAGTTGAGTTCTAGTTAGAGGCATGAGAGGGATTTAGCTATTCAGAATTCCGTATTTTGGAGATATCAAATGCTATTTGGTTTTAGTAACACCCATCCTTAACCTAGACTTTGTGAAGATTTACTTTGTACTTTGTTGATGTTAAACATTAAACTTCTATTTTATGTATTTCAAATATTGTTCCTTTAAAGAATTTCATTGTATTTCAAATATTGTTCCTTTAAAGAATTTCATCTTTTAGTTGATGGCTTGATGCGTTATGTGTTGGAAATTTGGGGTACAAAATACGGTAAAATATTGATCAAGTAACTGGATTGCTTGAGAATCGTGTGAGTTAAATTTCCGAATTGATATTTCGACTCTATGCCTGGGTTTCACGAAATTCAATCCAGGATAAAACTCAAGAGCACTTTCGTATTCAGGCACAAAAACAAAAACAAAATTAATGGAGATTATTTAAAGGTTGTTCAAAATTGTGTGTCCCAAAACGCAAGTATATATGGTATATATACTAGCTACATTCGAAAAAGGAGAAAAAATAACTGAAATGGCTAGTTAATAGCCGTAATGGATGGTTACAACCGTTTTAGCAAAGATGATCGGTTGACAATAACCACACAAGGGGGTGCGTCCCCCTTGACCCCCCGCCATTTTGGCATGACCGGGGATCAAACTCCTCTTATAACAAGTGTGCTCTCTGCATTGCCTAACTTGTATTAGATCATAAACTGAAACCCCCATTGGCACTAATGTTAATTCCAATTACACTTAAATGCCCAATGACACAAAAATCACCAACATTATAAATTTTTTAAATTAGCCGCTCTTTTCCAGATTTTGGGGTATTACATATGAATACAAAAATGTAAGTTGTATACACGTGAACATAAGAACTCATGATGCATGTTATAATGAGTTGTATATTCATGATGAATATAATACTGATGTATGAATAATAAATAGTTGTTGTATATACGTGAATGTACATAAATATTCATACTGAATATCACACAAATATACCATTTCACGTAAGTAAACAATTAAAACCAAAAAACTATATCGAGATGAATGTCAAATCAAAGATATTTAAATTCTCGTTTTTTTGATGTAATTTTTTTAATTAAAATAGTAGTTATATTTAAGATAATTTAATTTAATAAATAAGGGGATAATAGTTTTTTAATTAGAAAAGAAAAAGGTCAAAATAGGCGTCTTATTCAAATCCGAAATTAATTCCATTTTTGTCCATAATTAATTAACTATTTTATGTTTTAGCCTTGTTAGTTTTTTTTTTATTTTGATCAACCACTCGAATTTGTACATTAGTTTACAACTTAAATGTGGTTTGCAATTGGACATTTTCTCTCCCCTAAAGGGTAAAGACTACAGAGAATGTTTTGTTAACATAAATGCCCTAAATTGTAAAAAAAAAAAAAAAAACTTAGAAGACCCAAGAAAGCAAACTATGGCTGTTTGACAATTGCTGAATGGTTTGGTGCAAAATGATTACGTAATCAGAATAAAATCAGGGCGCTTAATGGTTAAGAGAAATGTACCCAATATTTCCAAACAAATCACATGCTTACTCATACAAATACAAGAATTATGCGGTTGTAAACCATGCAAGTGAAACGAAATGTACCCAATATTATCCCAGTAAATGTGAGGTATGTGGGTAGGATGTACACATATTTATTTGGGTTAACTTTTTTTACCCTATGCATGTTTACCATATACACAATTACACTGCAAATGATTAAATTTTGAGGGCAACCTCTATCGAACAAGCTAGCATCCGAGCTTTTCCCTTTGTAATGTATCTCACTATCCAAGTCTATTTAAAAATATAGTACACATTAGGAAATGATAGAAACCACCATGCAACACAAGAAATCAAAAAGATTATCTAAGTCATAACTTTATATATATATATATATATATGATAATTCATATATTGAACGATACTTATCTTCATGAAGATCTAGGAGACCTATTTAAGAGGATATTTTGACAATATAGTTTCAATCGGGTGGGCGTAGACAACCCCCGGGAAGAAGGAACTTGAACTTTTCTGCGTTTTCGATCAAGTAAGTTGGAAGATGAACTGCTGAAGCTGAAGGGGGTATTGATCCCATCTTTCCAATCAAGTTCTTGAAAGTGTATTCTTCGGGTAACATATCATAAAGATCATCTCCGTTACAAATCTTTTGTTGGATTCTAGAGGGATCCAAGTGTTGTTTGTTTTTCACGCGGTCTGCATGGCTGTATGCTGTCATTTTGACCACAAACTCACTTAGATATTTGAAGCAGAAACTGCAGTGCCACCCTGTATCAGAAAGAACAACATCTGTTTGGCGTGAATGCATATATCGAGTCTGTTGATTGTATATATGGCTCGTGGCCTTCCAGGTGGGATCCGTTGGGAATTCAAAAGAATACAAATACTTTTTCATATCAAGATGCAACACCGGTGGAATACCATCACACCATTGAAGTAGCTTAATGGTGTTTCCACTTGGGATCTCATCAGTATCTGCTACAATAAGGAGATCACCATTAGAGATACCAGAACTACTAATCAATTCGTTCATGGAAAATCGATGATGTCCTTCAACAGAAAATGGGCTTACACCTTGTCCATCGGATGCTAATTTCCCAGGGAGAAAACCATAAACAATTTTGTCCTCGACGAATGAAAACCGTTCACGATTTGAAGCAAATGTAAGGGCCTTCGGCATACCAGTAAAAGTTGCATTAGATTCAAGAATAATGAACTTGGTGACATAAGGATATAGTTCACCCCATCTAACTTCAAGTAAGTCCAACTCATTGCTGAATATGATAGCGTCAAAGACCCTTCGGGGTTCTGAGCGTAAGGTCCATCCATGGAGGTGGCATAAAGTGGACAAAGAAGCATTTTCTGCATAATAGTGTGGAACATACTTCAATGGTCGAGGAGGTGTATCCCAGAGTGGCCGCAAAAAGTAAGTGATCTTTTCAAAGTGGTTAAAGATCACAGTGAAACAAATTGGCACAAGTATTAAGACAATCAGGCATCTGAATCCAGGAAGCCTTCGTCTAGATACAACCAATCTTGAGGCCATACTAAAAGTATGATGCTTAGAACTAGCAGTAACCGACATGATCATTTGGATCTTTCGCTCTGCCTTCCATAATCTGCATTACAAACACACAACTATAAGATGTTAAGCAAAAAATAAACTTTAAGATCAAGTACATGACGTCTAGACACTTTTGTCAATGATCTTTCACCACTATTCTTTTGTTTAAGTAGCGAAATTAGATGTTGGTGGCATTTAATTTGAGATTGGACTGCAACGGTAAAAAAATGTTCACGGAGTTACATGCATTTTCAAGAATAATAACTTTCACCAAAAAGAACCCCGATTATTTTTTTCAACATGGAAGTAACACATTGTTACTAATGTATTATGTATATAACATGGATAAGTAAATTAGAACAAATTCAAATGTAGTATTCATATCTAAAGGCATTCTCCATTAATCACCAGACTACCTACTTATTTCGATTTATTGTGTCATTGGTATAAAATCTTTAGAATTGGTATTAAAGTTTTGATTGATTGAAGTACGTGGGATTATCCATATGGAAGATAAAGATGAGAAATGATCTTGTCCAACAAAATTTGGATAAATGTGTGTTGGGTCCAACATTTATGCCCAATGCTTGGATGGAAGATGAAAATGAATCGAATGAATTGAGAGCCTTGTCCTTGATTATATTATATTTGTCTAATGATATCCTACAGGTTGTTGCAGAAGAGGAAAAAACTTGAAGAATATGGTGTAAGCTTGATAAATTGCTTATGACAAAGAAGTTACCTAACATCGAACACTCATGTTACTAATGATCCTAATTTACCTTTTTCCTCTTCTTCCTCTTCAAGTGTTCAAGTTTGTACATTACAACCATCACCACAAGTGCCCGAGTCGTGCATTACAAAAGAAGTGAAAAACACATTTGATCCTACTTATGTGAGGCTGTGAAAGCTGAAGACATGAATAAATGAATGATGGCAATGCACAAATCTTTATAAAAGAACAATACTTGGGAGCATGTTTCGGCTCCAAAAGACAAGAAGTCGGTTAAATGTACATGGGTTTTTGACTTTGAAAGAAGGGATCACTCTAAATGAGAATTCAAGGTATAAAGCTCGGTTGGTCACAAAATGGTATAGTCAAATTCCTAGCATTGACTATAATGAAACTTTCTCATCGGTTGTAAAACATTCTTCCATACGAGCATTGCTCGGGATGGTTGCGTCTGATGTATGAGCTTGAGCAATTAGACGTGACAACTTCATTACTGAATGATGCACTTGAGGAAGAGATATTCATATAACAACTAGAAGGGTTTGCCGAGTAAATAGGGTCACAATGGTACAAGAGATTCGACGCCTTTGTCATATGACAATTGCCTTTATTTCAAGAAGCCTAATGATGAGTCGATGTTGTACTTGCTCTTGTACGTGGATGGCATACTCTTTGCAGATAAAGATATGGGGAAGGTTCAAAAAGTAAAAGACCGGTTGAATTCCAAAATTCCAAATAGGATATAAGAGATGGTACGAAGATTATTCGTGACACAAAGGCGAGAAAGCTACAACTTAGTTAGAAAGCCAGAAAAATGTTTTGCCGATTCTTGTAACATCCAAATTTTTAGACACTGTAATATACCATCAAAAATCATCCCAGGATTATATACTAACAATGCAACACAAATACTATCTCAAATTACACAAATGAATATTGATAGTATCTTAAATCTCTACAAAATATAAAAATCTTAAACATGAGACAATGTTGTTATCTGCACTCGAACTTCAAGACATCTGCATCCACAAGTTGACTTCTTTTCATACGCTCATCTATATTCATATGGGTTGCATAATTTAAAGGAGTTGGTTAAGCTTAAATTAAACCTAGTGAGAATAATGGCTTTATGCAATAATGACGTCATTCATTTTTCAGAACATGTTTTAAAATATCATATTTGCAACTTTGTCATAAATATTCACACATTAATCAATAAACATATTCGACTATGTTGACAACGCACAATGGTTGTGAAAATCCAGCGTTGGCTCATTCTTCTCTTTTGATTGCATGACAGACTTGTTATGCTCTTACGGATAACATATTCTAGCAAAACACGTTTGTCTTGCCTAACGGATAACAAAGCTTGACAAAAGACACTTGTAATCTCTTACAACCCCTCCCAACGACAGACCCATGAATTTTCTCTAAGATGATCACAGACCCACAAAGTCACAGTTTGACCAGAGGAATTCAACCCAGCTTGACTCAAAGAAAAGTCAACTATGTCAATTTGGGGAATAAACTACATTTATTTTCCAAATATAATCGACCTTGACCATTAAAATAAATACACGTTGCCTTGAAAATGAGATAAAAGACGATGACTTTTAAGATGAATTGACAATCATGAAGAAAAGTAATAAAAATCAAAATGGAAAAAATAACAATATGTCTCACCAACATAGTGGTAGTTATGCATGTAGTTATACTTCTTTCTACCTATATCTTTGTTGTCCTTGTAGCTAAAATTTAAAAGATAAAAAAAAATTAAATCTTCGCTAAAAGTAAGAATCAAATATGGGACCTCTTGTAGGTCGAGCGTTAATCCATCTCACCCATGTTTCAAATTATTTCAGGGTACCCTCAAAATTAAGCGATGCAACTTTCAAAAGTCTTAAATTTTTTTCTCTTGTAATAATCGAGTGAGCAAGGGACCCCTAGTAGGTCTTGTCCTCGACAACTCCCATGCAAACCATCATTGTCCCATGATACCCCACTGACCCACTCTTACTGTGGGCGTCAACGATATACCACACATACATAATGTGCAACTATCAACCACTTTCGTGCATTCCCAAAATAAATCACATGCATTCTTGCATCAAATTTTCATAATATGAAATTAAGAACATTTTTATTGCATCCAAACCAAATATATCACATGAAACTACCTTAGATTCTCAACCTTTTTGTACAAAAAAGGTTGATCCCGGCAACCCCAATCGGCCCACAATCGGCTGCCTAACCATAATGTGGGGGGCATACCTGACTCACTCAGCGGTTGTGGCTATGAGGGTGTCTTGGGTTCGAACCCGAGACCTTCTACTTTTTGTACAAAGATGCCCCCACCCATTACCAACTGAGCTACACGCCATTGGCCTTAGATTCTCAACCTTAAGAGCTTCTTTCCACGATTGTTGATTTCCGTACAAGTTCAGAATAATCCTATAAGATTATTTTACTCCCATCAAAGAGATTGACACTTGCCATTGCATTTTCAGTTGATTGGTTGGTTTTCCAAGAGTGACATTTATCAAATTCGAAATAAGTTCATCAACCTATAATTATTTTAAGCTAAACTCAACACTTACATTATTTAATTGGTTCCATCATAAAATTCTACGAAATTACAATCCAAACTTAGTCGAGATGACGATATCGTCAAACAGGGGCGGACCCATAATTTTTTTTTCATACGGTGGCACCATATAATATAGACAAAAAATAATTACAAAAAACACGGTTTTTATCGACGTGTCTACATCATTTTATCGATGTGTCTACATCATTTTACTGACGTTCAATATTGTCTGATGTGCTTTTAGCTTAATCCACCGTTTCGAGGGATTTTTAAAACTTTTTGCTTGATTTCAAAGGATTTTTAAGTTTTTTTTATTGATTTCGAGAAAAAATTTAGGTTTTTTTTGTTAATTTCAAGAGTTTTTTTCTATTTTTTGGTTGATTTCATGAGTTTTTTTTTTTGGTTTTTTGGTTGATTTTGAGGTACGATTGCACCTTCTTGAAGTTTTCAAAATAATACGGTAGCACCTTTCAAAACGATACGGTTACACCTTTCACGAACCTAACTTTTTTTTACCCTTTGTCGAAGAAAGAATACGGTGGCACGTGCCGCCGTATTTAAAGGTCTGGGTCCAGCCAAAGCAACCAATATCCTTAACATCCTTCTACAAAAATCTGAACTCTTTAACATCTTTTTATATTCAATAAAGTCCAAAAGGTTACTTTTTATGCACTTCTACATGTTGACAAAAAAGGTGGCACCAAGTGGGCCTATAAAACAACATTGCTAGGGGCAGACTAAATGCATATTTATTATTTGTTAAATATACATCTATTTGTTAATTTATTCCTCACAAATAAGACAACTTTTTTATAGTTATAATATATGATTTGACTTAATTTTGTTGTAATTAAGAGAGTGTTTACCAAAACGCTTACTTGGTAAGCACTTAGCCCTAAGACCCACCATTCTCTCTAACTTTACGTGGTAAGATTTTTGACCATCAAAATGACATCGTATGTAATAATCCTACCCGATAAGTGTTTACCGGTAAAGGTCGTCACATTCACTTACCCGGTAAGACTCTTATTCCTTGCCTTGTCTCTTACTTGTTAAAATTCTCGACACTGCCATGATAATCCAATAAGGTAAGCAGCCAAGTAAATACTTACCCTGTAAGCATTCGATAAAAGACCCCTAACCATCACATATATATATATATACCCTTTATTTATTTATGAATTATTCATAAAATACTCCCAATAAAAAAATGACAGACAGGTGCCAATTAATCAGTAGACTGGGCCTACTTACGCTCAACTTACATAAGAAATAGTCATAGACTCCCTAAAATCACTCAATCAGACTTGGCAGCCATAATCATGCAATTGAAGCTTCGTTTCTCCCAAATTTTCTTATGATTCTTGATGGATTTAATTTCATCTCAGTTGTTATGCTAACAACTTTCAACTCGATACAACTTAAAATTGCTTAATCGATCCTAAAACGAGTCTCTTAAAACTCCTGTGGAACTACGACCATTAAGAGGTTTTAGAACTGTGATTACAAATTAAAAACCTAAGCAATCGATTCGTTCTACAATAATCACTAACATTGAAAAACTATAAATCAAAGCTTTGGTGTTCGAAGAGTACCTTACAATGTCGGATCGCGAGTTGAAAACTCGATTTCTTCGTCTCCCTTTTTACTCGAAATTGCCTTTGAACACCGATTTCTCTGGATTTTTGCTTAGGGTTTTAACGATTTCGTTTGCCAATGGAATGTATACATTCTCGTCAGTTACAATAAAACTTATAGAGTATACAACAATTTTGGTCCCTGTGGTTTGACGACTGTAACGGTTATCGTCCCTACGGTTTCAAAACTACAATTTGGCCATCATGGTTTTCGAAAATGCTCGGTTAGGTAACTTTTTGATATATATCTTTATATATATAAAAGCAAAAACCATGAAAAATGACATGGCACAATGTGGATTGAGATTTCTCAAATATTGAATTGTGGTTTACTTTGGCTATCCCACATTGATAAAAAGTTGAAATGTTGGAACATGAAGTTGATTATAAAAGGACAATAATGCCAACTTTTTTTTACATGACTTATGATTTATTTTAATCCCTTTTAGATTAAAGAGTTAATTTTAGTTGAAAATTTTCTTCATGTTGAATATATAGTATATATTGCATTACAATTAAGAGCATCTCTAATGGAGGTTCTTATAAGAACCTTCTTTTTGTCATTTTTGGTGTCACCTCATTTCAATCTCAATCTTTATACATATAAAAGCAAAAACCATGAAAAATGACATGGCACAATGTGGATTGAGATTTCTCAAATATTGAATTGTGCTTTGGCTATCCTACATTGATAAAAAGTTAAAATGTTGGAACATGAAGTTGATTATAAAAGGACAATAATGCCAACTTTTATTACATGACTTATGATTTATTTTAATCCCTTTTGGATTAAAAGAGTTAATTTTAGTTGCAATTTTTCTTCATTTTGAATATATAGTATATATTGTATTACAATTAAGAGCATCTCCAATGGAGGTTCTTATAAGAACCTTCCTTTAAATAATCACATCATTATTACATTTTGTCATCTTCTCACCAATGTGGAATAAACAAGACGCAACATTTCACGATTTGATTAAGACTCAAATCTCATAATGATTTAAGTGTTTAATGGAAAATGACTACTACTTTTTGAAAAGAATTGAAATAAACTTATTTAATTTCATATTATAAATTTGTGGTGCTTATAGAACTTTCTCGCCACCGCACGAGCGCTGTGCCACACACTAGTTTGATGTACTTTAAAAACCACAAATCTCATGCATAAAATTAATTTTGCAAGACAAAGAGTTTAGGTATGAAATACATTACACGAAATATATTTCAAAATGAGACTAAACATCTATTTTTTTGAACTTGAACAAATATAAATTCAAATAAAGAGATTATAAATTCAAATAAAGAGATTTTACGAATCAATTATAAAATATAACATGTTCACAAAATGTTCCCAATTTATAAAAATGTGTTTCATTAAATCTCTCTCCATATAAAATACATATTATTAGTCTCAATCATCGGATTTATAAATAATACAAATAATTAACCGACAAGCAAACACTTAGCTCTTGACCTTTGTCCTAAAAAGAGTCTAATCCGGTAAGACTTTTTCTATTGGATTAGAGTTTAAATAAAGGTCTAACTCTGATGTCTTCAAAAGAAACATTCATAAACAATCGGATTAAGACCATCAGATTGATAACCTTGTATAAGGTTGTAATCCAATAGAATTCCTCTATCGGATTTCTTCAACAACCTTGAAATATCTAAGTGTTTATCATCCGACTAACCTCATTTTATAAATGTCTATAACTGAAAACTGCTGTATACCTTATACTTCAGAATAGACAAAATAAGATTTTTACTTGTAAAATTCTTGTAACTATCTCTGTTGATCCAAATTGTAAAGAGTTTTCAACAAAGTCGAAATTAGTTGAAGAGTGACCAAGATAGTCACAAAGTGGATTGGTTTGTCATCTAGCCAAAAGAAGATCAATACAATATACTGTCAGTTAGTAGTCCGACAAATACATACTACTACTAGTAGCCGGATTTCAAAGTACAAACTTGTCCAACAAGTTTGGTTCACGAACTCTCCCAAACTCTCATCCTAGTATGGGAACATGCAAATAATGTCAGCCAAAGTATGTTCTAAGACATTATTTATTTAGTGTCATTCATACTTTATTGTTTCCTCTACATATGAAAGGATGGGATGGGTTAACAAATGTCGATATCAACTAAAAGGCTGACGTGAAAAGTACAAGCATGCATGGATCAACAGATCCGATGAAGACACATGTTAAAGTTGAATAAGAGCATTTAATGCAATGAAGACTATAAAAAGTTTTCATTATGTTAGTTTTCAAATCACACTTTTTGAAAGAAATTCTCTGTGAAAGCTTCGAAGTAAATTCGACCTCAATATCTGAGAGTTATCTTAGTCTCTCAGATCTGAAAGAAAACTTCCTTCTTCTCCTTTTAAGTATGAGTAAATTTGTCACCCTTAGATAGTTTAGGATAAACGTCTTGCCTCCTAATTTCCGCAATATATCTGTAATTTTATGTTTGAATAAAAACTAAAATTAAAAAGTGAAAATTTTCTGTGTTTTTATTCAACCCCTGTCTTCTATAAATACTTGTGGTGTGAGTCATTGTGGTCCTAAACCAACACATGTTACTTTCAACAAAATATTTCTATAAAATTATTTAAGATTTAAATTTAGAAGATATTTAAAAAATTAATTATCCAAATGGGGATTAAATTTAGAGTAAATTACAAACTTAATTTATGTGGTTTAATTTAATGATTACTACGTAGAAGATCTCTAACCTTAAAAGAATTAGGCCAACGGTCCTTAGGTCATGAGTAGCGCCCTCGGGTAGGGTAGCGGGTTCGACCGAGGTGGCACATCGGGTACGGGGGGTTTCATCGGGTAGGGGTAGGGGGGGTAGGGAGCTCGGGTAAGGGGAGTGAGTTCATGAACCCGATCAACCCGTTGCAATTTTATTTATTTATTTTTTTTAAATATTTTTGAAACAATACCGTTGTAAAACAGCTAATTTTAGAAAATTATTTTTTTTTAATTTTTTTTTCAAATTAATCACACTATATATATTAACCTATACCATCTTATTTTTTGACACCAAAACATATTTTCTTCCATTTCTCTCAAATTCAATACCTTCTTCTATTTCTCTCAAATTTCATCATGAATCCAAACACCACACCTACATCCCGTCGTAACCGATCGGATACACCGCAACAAGACCCGGAGCTTGGCTTCCAAGCGTTTTCTCAACAAGGTTATATTCCACAACAAGCGTTTTCTCAACAAGTTCTGCAACACCCGTATATTCCTTATCAATTTACACGTCATGGTTTGCTTCAACAAGGTTTTACTCCCGCTATAGTAACCGTGACCAAACTTGAAGGAGTTTCAAGTCTTGGGGTGGAATCTGAATAAAATGGGAGTTGAAGGGAGTAATTTGTAAATGAGGCCTAGGGTATATAAGGGCACAAAACCCTAGGGAGAGCATTTTGAATACTGATTTGTGTGTTGTGACGGCTGAATTTTGAGAGAGAAAAGAAGGAAAGGTTGGAGCTCCTATACATATTGGAAGAGGAAGGATCATCAATCTTGGAAACCAAAGAAAAGGGGTGTGTTGGAGTTTTCGTTTTCAGCAAAGAATCAACCAGGTAAATCCCTCTCTTCATCTTTCAGCTGTGGATTTGTGGTTAGATTGAATATCTATGTGGGTTTTTGTTTAAATAGAGTTTGAGACTTAATGGGAGATTTTGGGCGCCATGTTGTGTTGTTATCGCCAAGGGTCTTGTAATTGTTGAACCTAGTGATCCTCTTATGATTGCTAATCCTTATTTCTCGAGATTTCGAGCTTGCCTGTGATTTCTCGACCGAATTAAGGGTCAGGTCGACGTCCGGATAGCTTCCTGGACGTCCGGATACATTCGAGTGGTTGAAGGTTTCCGGGTGAGTGTCCGGATAGGGGAGTTGTCCGGATAAGGGTGTTGTCCGGATAGGTGTGTTGTCCGGATAGAGGTGTTGTCCGGATAGGTGTGTTGTCTGGATAGGGGAGTTGTCCGGATAAGGGTGTTGTCCGGATAGGTGTGTTGTCCGGATAGGTGTGTTGTCCAGATAGGTGTGTTGTCCGGATAGAGGTGTTGTCCGGATAGGTGTGTTGTCCGGATAGGGGTGTTGTCCGGATAAGTGTGCTGTCCGGAATAGAGTGTCGTCCGGGGAGTTGAGATGATCAGCTTATGAGTTTATCCTTTCGCCAGGTAGATCGTTTGGAAGTGCATACCAGAATAAGAAAGGAACGTAAGCGTAACAGGTGAGTTTTTCTAACTAAAGCTTGATGGTACTTGTTCATTTACTCGTACATGTGTGCTTACTTAATGTATGTTGCATATGACTTACTTATGCATGATGTGATGTATAGGGGGGGGGGGTGTCCCATACGTAATGTGTGATGTATATGGGGGTGTCCCATACGTAATGGTGTGATGATTATGGGGGGGGGGGTGTCCCATATGTTATGGTATGACGCTTATGGGGGGGGGGGGGGTGTCCCATCTGTCATAGTGTGATGCTTATGGGGGTGTGTCCCATATATTATTTGCCAAACTTTATATTGATTTATGTTTCGCAAAACTCCTTAAATGCTATATGTGGTGTGGATGTAACTGAGGGACCTCACTAGACCTTGTGGTCTAACCCTCGCATTTTCAAAACTGAAACCCTTTTCAGGTAAGCAAATTAAGGGCAGTTCCTCTAGTGGTAAAGAGAAGGCGTGAGAGCGGGCGTGGCTTGGCATTAGTGGACTTCCCTTTACATTTTGTTATTAGAAGCTCTCAGTTGTAATTCGGGTTTATTCCGCAAACCCGAGTGCAGAATTTTGATGGTGTAAACCTTGGGCCAAGTTTTGGCGTTTTTCTTTTGTAATAAATGTCTTGTTTCGGCATTTTGGAGCGGGGTGTTACAGTTGGTATCAGAGTCGTAGTTTAAGGGATTTAGGTGACCGGATGGGCCTAAACTTAAACTATAGAAGTACAACTGAGAATGTAGGAAGGCCTAGGAAGACCTCACTGGGAAGCGTGGATAATAGGGTGGTGAAAACTATCATGTAAGGTAAGTTTGGGATTACACCTGGCCAGTGTAATTGTGAATTTACAGGTACATGACGGTGATCATTCTTGCCTTGTTATTTTAGGACGGTTGTTAATCTATCTTTGGTGTCGTGTTCCAGTACTTGAGAACGTCAGCAAGGTCCCTGGGGGGAATTAAGACCCTTGTTGGGGAAAGTCTTGTGGGAAGTCATTTATGATGTAAGGTATGTGTACATCATAAAGAAGAAATGTTGTAACGAAGTGTTGTGTAGAGTGTTATGAGTCGTCTAGAGGTAGATCTTCGTGGATTCGAAGAGGATGAATGAATGATGTCCGGGTAAGTCTCCTGTTGCCGGAGAATCCCAGTTCTAGAAATTGTGGGATAGACCAGTTAGAATGGTAAAGAAGGGCAGTGCCTAGATCTTGGAGTGCGTGGAGTCTAGTGGTGATCAGTGTGTGGGGAATATCGGCGATGTGTAAAGTTTAACCTTGCAATGATGGCAATGGTTAGGTGTGTTGTGCCGACTATCCTCGGTGTGATTGGTGATCCTACCTAGAAGAAGCATTGTTGGAAGATTTGGTGTGAGAGTCTGTGTGAAGTAGAACCTTAGGGTTCTTAAGGAGGATAATTGACTGAAGGTGAGCTCCTAATCTCTAATGAGTGTTTATTCTAGGAGTCTCCGATGTCGGTGAGTTAAAATCTTGAGAGTTGCAACTCAAGGATCGGATAGGAGAGGTGTGCTTTCTTACTCTCTAGTTAGTGGAAGAGCGACAAGAGTGGTTGAGAAGTGATAGATGTGTGAATTTATATCACGGGTATCGGTTAACTATTTTGGGACCGAGGTGAAGTCGTATGTGTTACAAATTATTAGTCAGGTGGTGACTGTGGGGAAGTACCGGTACCGAAGGTTGTTTCGAATGTAAGAACCTGATGATGTAGGGAGAAGTAGGGTGTCGGCGTGGATTTGTTAACCCTGTTTGAGCGAGTAGCCTTCATGTAAAGTGAGTCATGCATTACGTTTTAAAAAAAAACCGATTACATAAGTCCTCCATGTCAAAAATGTGTGAGTGTGTGCATGTGCCTTGTAAACTTCTGATTTTTGAAAATGAGTTGGCGTGTGCAAGCGTGCTTGAAGAAAAAGATAAATTTGCTTACATAGTGTAATAAATTTCGAACTTGGAGAAATGGTGAGTTACTTCACTTCTTTTGCGAATGAGTTAAACTTTGTTGTAAAAATCGTAATAATATTTGATCACATGATTTTATGAATGAAAGCGATATGAACACGTGGTTGACATATCAGCAAGTGTGGGAGTCGGTCGACTATCCCAATATGAGTGATATTGCCGTATTTTTAAAATTTTTGCATAAAGGGAGTTTCAGTGAATGTATTTCCAAATGATGACGAGGTCACGAGTGAGCGATCCTTGTGACCTGCGTGTACGGTTGTTCTTTATAAATGTGTCGAGCCATGTCTATCAAACCCTGTTTGTGGAAGGTGTCGAGTGCGTAAAACGATTTAAATCGTTGGGTTGTCATGCATGAATGCTATGAACTCGCTAGGTCGTGAGAGTTATCGCGTTTAAGAAATGGACAGAGTCTTTAAGGGTGAAAAGTGTGGTTGAGGCGTCGATAGTCGATTCATAACCTTGGTATTACAGTTTAGGGAAGGAGACGTCTAATGATAGTCTCAGATTTTGACCTTAGAAAGACGTGTGTGATGGTAGTCTTTACTCTTGCTTAATAAGTTGAAGTGTGGTTGTCGCCGGGGGGGGGGGGGGGGGTGTGCCCAGGGTGATTCGAAGTAGGCAAGATACTTCGAAAGGTAGCGTTGTAGTACGTGGATGAGTCGGTATCGGCGTAGAGCCGGAGTTGAGGAGAAACTTGTATTTAGGCTAATTGCCAAGATTTGGTGTTGAAGCCAACGACGGGTGTTGAGTCGTTGTCGGGGGGTGTGAAAGTTTTAGATGTTAGCCCTGGTGTGACCATGTGGTCAATTGTGTGGTAGAATGCATGTTTAATGTGTGTGAACGTGCTCTGGCGTTGTCAAGCTATGGGGGGTGTGTCCCATATTGAATATGCATCGTGTTCTGGCGTTGTCAAGCTATGGGGGGTGTGTCCCATATTAACTATATATATATGAATTTGTTTCATATATAGCGAGTGTGGTCTTTGGCACTGTCACGGTGTATGTGACTATAGCGTGTGCCAGTAGCAGGTGTCAAGAGGTGGTCGTCAGTTTAAAGTGTGTGCTGTTATGATTCATATGAACCCTCTCATAACTGGTTTATATTATGATGTTTATGGTGTGATACATGGGGGGGTGTGTCCCATGTGGATTTTTGTGAACGAACTCAGTCTATTCTCAAGGGCGGGTGTGTGCTCTAGATCAGGTTACAAGTGGGTAGTGACCAGGCAGAAATCAGTTATGTGTGTATGGATGTTGATTTGCAAAATTAATTATTGTTGGATGTTTTCGCAAACTTTTTCAAGTCTATGTTGCGTTGGTGTGGAGGAGGCTTGGTCTAGGGTGTGCACAAATGATCGTGAGGATTGAACCCCTAGTGTGTGAGGATGTGTGGATAGGATGGCGATAACTTATAATTAGTAAGCATGCGAGGCATGGTGGCAATGAGTTGTTGTGAGGATAAGTGATGGACTGGTGTTGGTAGGGGGTGAGCGTAAATGGAGATCCTTGCTCGGGATTGGTTGATAAGTTGTTCAATGTGGCAAAAGTTGTGTGTGGTGCTGTTATCCGAGAATAAAAGAATGGGGTGGAAGTTGGTGGCTACCTATGAGGGAAATGGTGTGATCTTGAATTGGGTAGTTCATGGTGGTTCGTGGTGGATACGAAATCCTTAGGAATGCTGAGCTAATCCTTGTACATAAAGGAAATGTAAAGGAGTGAGTTAATATCGTTTGAGAATTGAGAAAGGTGGTCGCTTCGAACATCGAGTGTGATTTCGGATTGACTTGGTGGAATTTCTCGTATGAGATGTAGTGAAACTGTTGGTTGGGCATATGAACCGTTGAAATTGCGTGTATGGAGCGGTAAATGTTGGATGAGAATGTCCGTGGGTAATTGGGATGGTAGGTTGGAATGAGTGTGTAAGCGGGAAGTAGAAAGTGTGGCAAGTGGCGGAAAGTGGAAGCAATGTTTACAGAACGTCACCGTCGGGTGCATGAACTTCCAGTGGGAGTATGAGGAAGAGGATTTGTGTGTAGGCGTTTGGTTTACAAGACAAGGAAAGCCAGCTTGTGCGGTTGATCAAGGGTGTGCATCTTTTAGTGAGCCGTTCTTTGGAAACGTGTTTTATGTTGAAAAGCAAGTGGCAGGAAGTAGTCGAAGGTAGTGTTCGGGAGAAGGACCATTAGATTGGACTTGGTAGTAGTGTAATAAATATTCCCAGTAAACTCTGTCGTTCAGCGTTAAGCTAGTAGGAACAGTGTTGTGTGAGCATGGTTTCTCCTTTCTGTTGGTGGGTGAAACTTGAATTATTTCACATATGGATGGACGACTGTTGGATGCAACGAGAATTCAATGGTGTGTCTTCAAGATTGGTTCGGAATGGATTGATGGGTGCTTCAAATGTTAAAGTGTGGAGCTTTTCTACTTTTAGCTCTGTTTAGTGTGGGGATGTTGTTGTGATGGAAGCATGTGAATTGACTTTTATCGATGGATCGTGGGCAACACATTCAGGTGAGAAAGTGTTATCTGCCTTAGACGTATATTGTGATGGGAAAGCGATTGTAGAATTGTGTGTTATCTGTGGAAGAGGATCATATATGTGAGTTAAGGTGATACTCGAGGTTGATCTTGTGCTAGGTTGGTGAATTGAAAGTTCGTTAAGGAATTTATGTTGTTGTGACGTTAACCGTTGTAAACTTGTTCTGTCACGGAAGAGAAGTTGTGGATGAAAATTCTAAATTCGTTGCAACCGTGCGTTTAGGTGTGTGGACGGTATCGTGTACCGTTGGCCTGAGACGTCATAGTTGTGGTACGCGAAATTACCTAGGATAGGAGTTTTAATTAATCGAAAGTGTGGAAAGTGTTGGTGTAAGCTTTATTGTTGAAGGGTTATGCAAAGTGGAAGTAAGAGAGTCCTTAGAGAAGCAAAGAGGTTGGCATGTGCAGTTATCTGCGAACCTTCCAGGAGTAAAGATGCATCGCGGGAAAGAAACGTTGTGAGACCGGAGGTCGCGAGGTCGGCCACTGTTAAGCCATCCAGGTTCGCAGGAAGTTAAGGGTGGCTCTAGACCACCAAAGGAGACGTTTGGCCGAGTCGGATGTGACTACTCCGTTAGAAGATGTCAGTGTCGACGAGAAATTGATGTACAACCAATAGAGGCTGTGGACAGTAAAGTGGAAAATAGGGAATAGGGAGGTTCGTCTGGTTAAATTCCAGTGGAGATCATAAAGGAAGAGAGGCTACGTGGGAAGTGGGATAGGATATGATGTTCAGGTACCCTCATCTTTTCGAGAATGGAATTCCGGGGACGGAATTCTTTTGAGAAGGGAGTGTTGTAGTAACCGTGACCAAACTTGAAGGAGTTTCAAGTCTTGGGGTGGAATCTGAATAAAATGGGAGTTGAAGGGAGTAATTTGTAAATGAGGCCTAGGGTATATAAGGGCACAAAACCCTAGGGAGAGCATTTTGAATACTGATTTGTGTGTTGTGACGGCTGAATTTTGAGAGAGAAAAGAAGGAAAGGTTGGAGCTCCTATACGTATTGGAAGAGGAAGGATCATCAATCTTGGAAACCAAATAAAAGGGGTGTGTTGGAGTTTTCGTTTTCAGCAAAGAATCAACCAGGTAAATCCCTCTCTCTTCATCTTTCAGCTGTGGATTTGTGGTTAGATTGAATATCTATGTGGGTTTTTGTTAAAATAGAGTTTGAGACTTAATGGGAGATTTTGGGCGCCATGTTGTGTTGTTATCGCCAAGGGTCTTGTAATTGTTGAACCTAGTGATCCTCTTATGATTGCTAATCCTTATTTCTCGAGATTTCGAGCTTGCCTGTGATTTCTCGACCGAATTAAGGGTCAGGTCGACGTCCGGATAGCTTCCTGGATGTCCGGATACATTCGAGTGGTTGAAGGTTTCCGGGTGAGTGTCCGGATAGGGGAGTTGTCCGGATAAGGGTGTTGTCCGGATAGGTGTGTTGTCCGGATAGAGGTGTTATCCGGATAGGTGTGTTATCCGGATAGGGGAGTTGTCTGGATAAGGGTGTTGTCCGGATAAGGGTGTTGTCCGGATAGGTGTGTTGTCCGGATAGGTGTGTTGTCCGGATAGGTGTGTTGTCCGGATAGAGGTGTTGTCCGGATAGGTGTGTTGTCCGGATAGGGGTGTTGTCCGGATAAGTGTGCTGTCCGGAATAGAGTGTCGTCCGGGGAGTTGAGATGATCAGCTTATGAGTTTATCCTTTCGCCAGGTAGATCGTTTGGAAGTGCATACTAGAATAAGAAAGGAACGTAAGCGTAACAGGCGAGTTTTTCTAACTAAAGCTTGATGGTACTTGTTCATTTACTCGTACATGCGTGCTTACTTAATGTATGTTGCATATGACTTACTTATGCATGATGTGATGTATATGGGGGGGTGTCCCATACGTAATGTGTGATGTATATGGGGGGTGTGTCCCATACGTAATGGTGTGATGCTTATGGGGGGGGTGTCCCATATGTTATGGTATGACGCTTATGGGGGGTGTGTCCCATCTGTCATAGTGTGATGCTTATGGGGGGTGTGTCCCATATATTATTTGCCAAACTTTATATTGATTTATGTTTCGCAAAACTCCTTAAATGCTATATGTGGTGTGGATGTAACTAAGGGACCTCACTAGACCTTGTGGTCTAACCCTCGCATTTTCAAAACTGAAACCCTTTTCAGGTAAACAGATTAAGGGCAGTTCCTCTAGTGGTAAAGAGAAGGCGTGAGAGCGGGCGTGGCTTGGCATTAGTGGACTTCCTTTACATTTTGTTATTAGAAACTCTCAGTTATAATTCCGGTTTATTCCGCAAACCCGAGTGCAGAATTTTGATGGTGTAAACCTTGGGCCAAGTTTTGGCGTTTTTCTTTTGTAATAAATGTCTTGTTTCGGCATTTTGGAGCGCGCTGTTACACCCGCCAGTTTCCAACTTCTTCCTCAACCCGCAATCAATCTCGACGATGTACGACTTTGTTCCTGAAACCCAACAACCGCACACACCACAATCGATCTCCTCACAACAATCAATCCCGGAACCATCAAACCCGATACCAACGCAAAAAGGAAAAAAGAAAAAATATGAAAATAGAGCCACACGACAGATGTGGACTAAAGAGGAGGAAGTCGCGTTAGTGTCGGCGTGGGTTGACGTTTTGGAGGACCCCGTTGTCGGTAACTGCACACCGCGTTGGATCTCGAACGAGAAAAACGATATCAACAAGACTTCGAGTTTTTCATAGCCCCGCATGATCACCTTTCGGGAGATGTTTTGAGGGCTACTTTAGCGAGAAAAGAGAAAATTAGAAAATATCATAATTTTTAGTGTTTTGTATTTTGTAATTTTTAATTTTTTAATGAATGATATGAATTTTTATTTTTATTATTTATCTTATTTTTATTAATTAAAAAATATATAAATATTTTTATTTTGTTAAATAATTAAATGTATAAATAAAATAATTAAAAAAGATGAGGTGGCAAGTGGGTTCATTGGGTTCATTGGGTAGTGGTACTTCACTTTTGGGTAAGGATTGGATAAGGAGGGTAGGAAAGAGAAAAGCTGATGTGATGCTGAGGTGACAAGTGAGTTCATTGGATTCATTGGGTACCGGTACTCATGGCCTTAGAACCTTATGATTTAATTTTCATTAACATGTTAAGGTTAATAGAGTAATTGGAAATGAATCTTATTCATAATAAATATGAAACCATGAGGACCCTTGTCATAGTCCCATTAGGGTTGGGGACCATCTTCGTAATTTTCAAAAAAGTATAAGGACTAAATTTGTAATTTACTCTTTAGGTTATATACCATTGATATCCTATAGGATTCCTTTGACAACTTTGACTTGGTTCAAAATGATCTATATTTGGCGTTACAAATTTCTTTGTAATCGTCGACTTTCGTCTTTTGTCACAAATCCCGAGGCAATACGACACATTTCTCTATGTGACAACCTTCATAGAATATTTAATTTAACATGCACATTGTTTGTAATCATCAACAAGTATATATTAGGCTATGTTGGACAAACTAGCTGATAGATGATAAGTTAACTGTTGACTCATAAGCTAGCTGATAAAGAAGTTACGTTTAACTAGTTTATAAACATGTAAAATGATAAAAAAAGACATCTTTAAAAAATTATCAATTGCAATATTTAATTTGTATAATTAAAACAAATTTATATCAATATAATATGTTAATTAATTTAACCAATGTAGTAAAGAAAAATTAAAGATAATTTTATTAAAATACCCATTATTTGACTTTAACTTACCAAAATACCCACAATCTCGTTCGTTTTACTGAAATACCCAAAAATTTCACGGTGGGGCCCGCGATCGCGGGTCAGTGCCCACGTGGCACCCCTGTTTGGCCAAAAGTCCTGCGAAGGCCCCTCAAGATTGCCCACGGTAGCATTTTCGGCCCCTGTCCCGCAGTGGGTGATCTCCATATTTGGAGAAAAAAACGCTTTTCTCTCATATTTTTTTTCCATTTTAGAGGTAGTTTTGGGGAAGTGAGCAAAGTAATAGCTCAAAATACTTATTTTCTTCATTTTCTCCGTTTTAAAGAAGCTATTGAAGATGCTCTAAATAACTACCGAGTTGTATGAATAATTATAAATAATTTGCAATTTTCTTTCACATATGGAGTAAGATATTGGTAAATATTTTATAAAATGGTTTTAGTTTTGGAAAATGATTTGAAAATTTTGGTTTATATATATTTTATGATTAAAAAATTAAAAACAAAAAATATAAATGTTATCTTGTTGATACACGTAAAAGATGTGCAAGAACTGAAATACCCAAAAATTCCGCGGTGGGGCTTGCGATCGCGGGTCAGTGCCCACGTGGCACCCTTGTTTGGCCAAAAGTCCTGCGGAGGCCCCTCAAGATTGCCCACGGTAGCATTTTCGGCCCCTGTCCCGCAGTGGGACCCCGCGATCGCGGGATTGTCGCACCAGGTGTCACCTCAGGGTTGAAACCCTAATTTCATTAATGGCAATCCCAACCCCCACCCTCCTAATCCGCGGTTATAAGAGGAGAGGGTGGGGGACCTCAATCCGGACACCACTTCTCTTTTAATTATTCTCTCCCAAACTCTCTCAATTTGTCGTGTGAAATACGCGATCGGTTTGAAGATGACACGTGTTACTAGTTTGGTAAGTTTTCCTTAAGTTTGTTGTAGTTTTCCTTTATGTTGTTATTTTAAATTTTAAAATATATGATATGTATGTTGTTAGAGTGTTTTTAACTTTGTTGTATGTTTGAATTTGTTATTTGTATGTTATAATGTTGTGTTTATTATAAATTTAGTTTTTTTTTAAAAGATGTTATATTGTTTTTTTTAATCTAAAATTTAGTTAGAGTGGTTTTTATAAAAAGATGTTAAGAGTTTTTTTTTTAAAAAAAAAGATGTTAAGTGTTTTTTATAAAAATAAATGTTAAAGTGTTTTTTATAAAAATAAATGTTAGAGTGTTTTTTATAAAAAAAATATGTTAGTGTTTTTTTTATAAAAAATGAGTGTTTTTTATAAAAATAAATGTTAGAGTGTTTTTTATAAAAAAAAATATGTTAGTGTTTTTTTTTAATAAAAAGGTGAGTGTTTTTTATAAAAATAAATGTTTGAGTGTTTTTTATAAAAATAAATGTTAGAGTGTTTTTTATAAAAAAAATATGTTAGTGTTTTTTTTATAAAAAGGCGAGTAATTTTTATAAAAATAAATGTTTGAGTGTTTTTTATAAAAAAATATGTTAGAGTGTTTTTTATAAAAAAATATGTTAGAGTTTTGTTTTATAAAAATGTGAGTGTTTTTTATAAAAATAAATGTTTGAGTGTTTTTTATAAAAATAAATGTTAGAGTGTTTTTTATAAAAAAATATGTTAGGGTTTTTTTTTTATAAAAATGTGAGTTTTTTATAAAAATAAATGTTTGAGTGTTTTTTATAAAAATAAATGTTAGTGTTTTTTATAAAAAAAATAATAGTGGTTTTTTGTATAAAAATGTGAGTGTTTTTTATAAAAATAAATGTTTGAGTGTTTTTTATAAAAAAAAGTTAGTGTTTTTTTATAAAAAAAGTTAGTGTTTTTTATAAAAATATATGTTTGATTATAGGTAACTTTGGTGAATGACAACTTAGGTCCCCTAAACTTTGGTGAATGACAACTTAGGTCCCCTAAACTTTGGTGAATGACAACTTAGGTCCCTAAACTTTGGTGAATGACAACTTAGGTCCCTAAACTTTGGTAAATTACAACTTAGGTCCCTAACTTTGGTGAATGACAACTTAGGTCTCTTAACTTTGCTAAATGACAACTTAGGTCCCTAAACTTTGGTGAAGGACAACTTAGGTCCCTAAACTTTGATGAATGACAATTTAGGTCCCTAAACTTTGGTTAATGACAATTTAGGTCCCTAAACTTTGGTGAATGACAACTTAAGTCCCTAAACTTTGGTGAATGACAACTTAGGTCCCCTAACGTTGCTAAATTATTTAATTGTTTATCTTTCTTTTGAGTTTCCTAATCATAAATAAATTTTAGAAGTCACACTTCCGAAGTCCTTATATGTATATGTAACATTTTACGGAAAGATCCGTAAATGGTATGAATATATAAAAACATTTAAATTGGCTTCACATGCCACACTCAAATTCATTTTGGCCTCTTGCCAAAAGCATCTATATATAACAATGTTATATTGAAATAAAATAAACCGCAACATATCTTTTTGGATTTTGTCAAACGGGTATAAATAGCCCTAAGGTATGTGGGGACTTAAGCAATCCTTGTGATTCCTATGCTACCTGGAAGTCCAATAGATTGAGTGGTTTCTTTTCTAAAACTAAAACAGACGAATAATTATCTACACAATAAACCAAACAAGCAAAAGCATCTATATATAACAATGTTATATTGAAATAAAATAAACCACAACATATCTATTTGGATTTTGTCAAGCGGGTGTAAATAGCCCTAAGGTATGTGGGGACTTAAGCAATCCTTGTGATTCCCCTGCTACCTGGAAGTCCAATAGATTGAGTGGTTTCTTTTCTAAAACTAAAACAGACAAATAATTATCAACACAATAAACCAAACAAGCAAAAGCATTTATATATAACACTAACTATAACATCCGTGAATGACTATGTAGAAGGATTTTTTTTACATCGACTTGACGTTAAAGTGCCGCGTTAGCTACATGGTAGAGTTGAGACAGTGCTTCGCGGAATTAGGTGATCAGGTAGCTAGCGTTGAGGACATCTTTAGAGGGACACCTTTCGGTCCATGGATGGATCTTACCAATTCTGGTGGCAACCCTATGCTAGTCCACATGTTTCTACAGTTGGAGGTCGAGGTCTCCAATGGTGATCCAAAGGAGATGTATTTTGATGTCTTCGGGCATCAAATGCGGTTTGGGGGTCATGAGTTATGTCTAATTACAAGACTACTTTTTGGAGAGGCTCCCCCTTCCTCCCTTAGCAGACATTTCCTTCGTTCGTAGGGTTTGGCCTGGCGTGTCACCATCTCGTTTGAGGTTGAGGACAGTCGTGGAGACAATGAAACAGGGCCTTGGTGCCCTAAGCGACCAGGATGTTGTCCGTGTATGCTTAATGGCGATCGTGGATATGGGATTCATGGGCCGTGAGTGGAGCCAGACTGCTTCCGAGACGGTCCTTAGGGCCGTCGAGGACTTGGATTTGTTTAACAGGTATCCATGGGGTAGCCACATCTGGACACATACCTATACCCAGATGCACCGAGCCATCGCCAGACGCGCCGATCGACTTGCCAAGATGAATCTTTGTGGATTTACATACGCTTTCAAGGTTACATAAGTAGTATAACATAAATAATAATACATACAAACTGTTTGGAACAGGTCGGCGAATGGGGTTGGAACTTCACGTTCGGCAGCCTACCAACCACTGAACGATGGAGCTCGCCGGAGTACCTGGAAGGTACCGGAAACAGACAAGGAGTGGAGAAACTATGGGCGAACTGCGTCCGATTATCCATTCACGGCTGAGGAGGCAGAAGACTGGGAGATGGCATGGGAGAATTACCACTTCGATAATGACAGGAAAAGCCCACCAATGTATCATTATACCCAGCCGACGGGTCTTCCACAAAGTCAACGAATTACTCCCTTAGTGCAAAAATCCATTGATGAGGCGAACGCCAATATCGAAAAGGTAAAAGTTATGTGGAACCATAACAGGGGGATTCAGAAGGGGAAAATAGAGTATCTAGCGGAGAAGAAACGAGAACTGGCCATGACTAGGGCTCACGTTCGGGAGGTGCAACGACTGATTAAGGAATTAGAAGAGGAACTAAAAGAAATCGAAGAGGACTACACGGGAATGGAGGACGTGATCAAGGAAAAGGTTAACTTCATCACTGGAATCCAGGACGCCTTCCAGTAATAGATTTCTTTGTTTACCTGCACTGTATTCGTTTCGGTTGGGAAGATGATTTGCAATAATACATCTTTTAATTAATTTCCCTATTAAATAACTTAAAATGGGGAAAATACTTTCTTTAATTAATTTCTATATTAAATACATTAAGATGGAAAGGAAACAATACATTAAAAACCTCAACTACATAAAATGATAACCTAAAAACTAGAGGGACCAAAAATGTAATTTTTTTGCCCCAAACTGGAGGGGCCAAAATTGTAATTTCGGTTTATCGCGGGACCACCGCGGGCTACTACCGCGGACAGGGGCCAAAAGTGTACCGCGACCATAGTTGGGGGGTGGGGCTCCGCGGGCCGCGGCTACCGCGGACAATCTTGAGGGGCCAAAAGTGTACCATGGGCAATCTTGAGGGGCCTCCACGGAAGTTTTGGCCAAACAGGGGTGACACGTGGGCCCTGACCCGCGATCGCGGGGCCCACCGCGGGTTTTTAGGTATTTCTGCAAAATGAACGAGATTATGGGTATTTTTGTAAGTCAAAGTCAAATATGGGTATTTTAATTAATTTCTCAAAATTAAATAATATAACATGTTAATTAAAAGAATTTAAAATTTATTATTACATATATACTATAAATTTTGAATTTGTTAAAACAAGTTTTAGAAAAAATTTATATTAACTTATAATTTTAAATAACCATTACATATAATATTAAAATAATAATTAAAAAATAATAGTAATTGATAATTAAAATTTATTGATTAATATTAAAAAATATATAAAAATAATTTATATGATCAACAATATTTTTAAATAATTAAAAGTTAAAAATTAAATAATTTTCAGTTAATATTAATTAAAATTTATCAATTAATAATAATTAAAATTAAAAAATTAATATTTGTTTATAATAATAGTTAATTAATAATAATGAGGGCAATATTGAAATATTCATAAAAAAACTACTCAAAAGCTACTCCAAGTAGCGTTTCAAAAAGCTAGCTTATAAGCATAAAAAATCAGATGAAGATGATCACTAATCACGTCAATATAATAACTTTTTATTTAAACATAAAAAAATTCTTATGGCCATCAATATACACTATATAAAGGAGAATCATCAAGAGATAATGCGACATTTAGAGAGAGTTTGAAACATTAGTTATTATTTTCTCCCAATTGAGTTATTTGAAAATAAAAATATATCATTAAATTAATGAACATTTCATTTACTTTTTACAAGTTACATGTAAAATCTTATTATATAAATATATAGATTAATCAATATATAGGTTAATTTATATAATAAATATATATCTACATCTATATAAAAGAGAATCATCAAATGATGATGTGATGTGACACATTCTTAACTTAGGCCATCCGTACCCATACCCTCTAACCCTCTTGCCACCTCAGCGCCACATCAGCTTTTCTCCTTATCATCTCCTTACCCTCTCCTTACCCTAAAGTGGAGTACCAATACCTTAAAACCCTCTTGCCACCTCATTTTTTTTAATTCTTTTATTTATACATTTAATTATTTAATAAAATAAAAATATTTATATATTTTTTAATAAATAAAAATAAGATAAATAATAAAAATAAAAATTCATATCATTCATTAAAAATAAAAATTACAAAATAAATTTAAAAATCTACTCGTCGTCATTGTTGGGAACTTGGATACGCCAAATATGTTCGACCAAATCCGACCGAAGGTTATTATGAGTGTCCCGGTTTTTGACTTCTCGAACATTTGTCGCGCGTTGTTCCTCACTGATTTGGGTTTCGATATCATCCGTGAAAATGTCGTTTTCATCGCCACCACAAATAGCATGGTCTTCGTCTTCGAGTATCATATTGTGTAATATGACACAAGCGTACATAATGTTTCCCAATCTTGTCGGTTCCCATCCGCGTGCCGGGTTATGAAGTATATGCCAACTCGTCGGTGTCTACGGATGATGATGATGCGGTCGGTGAACCGGGTTGTGGCGAATCCATATTGTTTAAAATATAGAGAATGGAAGAGAATGAGAGAATGAGAGAGTTGTTTTGTGTGAAAAATAAAATGGGTTAGGATTATATATATAGTGTGATTAAATTGAAAAATAAAATAAATTTTTTTTAAAGTAACCGTTGCCAAACGTTCATATTTGAATTTATTTAAAAAAAATTAAAAATAAAATAAAATGTATCGGGATGAATCGGGTTGGGGAACCCGGGGCTGGAACCCGCCCTAAGCCCGAGCCCCCCCTACCCATTCCCGCTCGAACCCAAACGAAGCCCGGGTGAGCCCGAGGTGCCGCTACGGATGGTCTTAGAATGTCTTCTTCATTTTTTTTCAAAATTTTAAAATGTTGAATATGTTAATGATTCGATCCTCATATATAAGTTATATTTCTCATTAAAAATGAAGGTATTTTCAGTAATTTTACAAGTCCATTGAAGTTTATTTTATTAACCATTTATTTTTCCCTTTTTATGTTATTAACTACTGTTTTCATTATTTATTTTAATTGATGATTCAATTTATCGCATTTATGTAAATTAACTTTTTATTTTCCTTTCTTTATGTTACTAACCATTCATCTTCCTTTTCTTTATTTTAATTAATCATTCATTTCTCTTATTTAAGCATAAGTGTTTTTGGTTTTTGTAGGCTATGTTATTGGTTTTTTAACTTTTTATCATACAACAATCTACTTCTGAATCTCTTTATCAAACACATTTTCTCTTACTAGATTTGTATTGGTAAAAGATTAATATTAGTTTATTGTTAAGTTATTTGTTATGGTATTGATTTTATATAATTTTTATGTTGTTGCTACAATCTAATAAAATATATACTGCTGTCAACAATGTATCGAGACAATCAATTTAGAAAATGAAGCTGATGAATCACATTTACACAAAAAAAGTGAAAAATTGACTGACAATGTTATATAATCGTGTTCATGTGACCCATACATCAATACAAACTTTGACCAAACTGCAAAAAGAAAAAATCAAGGAATTGTTGATAAAGAAGAATAAAATAATGCAAGAAAACAAGTAAGTGACTAAACTAATAAAGGAGGCAAATTCTTGATAAAAACATTTCTTAAAATCTAAAGATTTATATGTCTTTTATTATAAAATTAATATTATTGATAAATATAAACATTTCATAACATTTAGTTACGTGTTGTCGTATTTTTTAAATGATTATAATTTTAGAAATAATCATATTATTGGTTTTTAATATGAAGATTATTTATGTTACTTATTTTAATGATAATATAAATATTTGATAATGTAATTTTATTCGAGGTAATTATTGATACAATTTGGTTGTATGTTGTTTCTTTTAAAAAAATATAGAATATTTATTCTAAATCTAATTATGTATAATTTTTATTTACTGTAGTGTTGAGTCTTGGTAATCCAAAATCTTCCACCATGTTGGTGATTTTTAATTATTTTTCCATTTTATGTTAATTTGTATTGATTTATTTTAAACGACATTCGTTAATGTTATGTATAAATATTTAAATTATAGTTATTACTAATAATTTCAATAACACATCCAACATATTTCATAACTCTATTGACTGATATATTCCAAGCCAATCTTTATATAAAATAGATTGTTGTATATAAATTTGCAACATAGTTTATAGATTATAGTTTTTTATTAACATAAAATTTGATCATCATGTTGAACACTAGTTTAGAGTAAATTATAAACTTAATTTATATGGTTTAATTTAATGAATACTACGTAGAAGATCTCTAACCTTAAAAGAATTAGGGCAACGGTCCTTAGAACCTTATGGTTTAATTTTCATTAACATGCTAAAGTTAATATTGTAATTGGAAATGAATCTTATTCATAATAAATATGAAACCATGAGGACCCTTGTCATAGTCCTTTAGGGTTGGGGACCATCTTCGTAGTTTTCAAAAAAGTGTAAGGACGAAATTTGTAATTTACTCTTTAGGTTATATACCATTGATATCCTATAGGATTCCTTTGACAACTTCGACTTGGTTCAAATTGATCTATATTTGGCGTTACAAATTTCTTTGTAATCTTCGACTTTCGTCTTTTGTCACAAATCCCGAGGCAATACGACACATTTCTCTATGTGACAACGTTCATAGAATATTTAATTTAACATGCACATTTGTTTGTAATCATCAGCAAGTATATATTAGGCTATGTTGGGCAAACTAGCTGATACGCTATCTGATAGCTGATAGCTGATAAGCTAGCTGATAAATAAGTCACGTTTAACTAGCTTATATAAATGTAAAATGACAAAAAATGACATCTTAATAAAATTATCAATTGCAATATTTAATTTATATAATTAAAACAAATTTATATCAATATAATATGTTAATTAATATAACCAACGTGTAAAGAAAATTTAATAATATAACATGTTAATTAAAAGAATATAAAATATATTATTACATATATACTATAAATTTTGAATTTGTTAAAACAAGTTTTAGAAAAAATATATATTAACTTATAATTTTAAATAACCGTTACATATAATATTAAAGTAATAATTAAAAATAATAATAGTAATTGATAATTAAAATTTATTGATTAATATTAAAAAAATATATAAAAATAATTTATATGATCAACAATATCTTTAAATAATTAAAAATTAATAATTTAATAATTTTCAGTTGATATTATTTAATATTTATCAATTAATAATAATTAAAATTAAAAAATTAATATTTATTTATAATAATAGTTAATTAATAATAACGAGGGCAATATTGAAATATTCATAAAAAGCTACACAAAAACTACACCAAGTAGCGTTTTAAAAAACTAGCTTATAAGCTAGCTTATGGTCATTCAAAGATGTACCCAGAAAAAACTAGCTTATAAACTAGTTTTTTTTTGGCAAACGATGCCTTAATATATAGAGTCTGTTGCACACTTGCATTAACAATTTTCAATATCAAGTAATATGTGTGTTTATTAATAGCTGTTTGGTCTACTTTAAATTCTAGAAATCTACTTTAAATTACAAGTAACATGTATGGGATGGATGTGTGTTTGATAACTGTTCAATCTACTTTAAAATGAAGCAGAAGAAAATGATTGTATTATGTTCAAGAATGTTGAACAAAAACATGTATGATAAAGTGGTTTTTATGAAATAAAAAATCACAAGCTAATTATGGTGTATTTACATGGGTTATTTTTTATTGCTTGAACTTTAGTATATTATGTTTTCTATATATATGTCAGAAATGTTTCGCATATCATGCGTTTATAATAAAAATAAAAAATGTATGTAATAACTTCATAAAAATACTAGAGTAAATTACATAAATCGTCCCTGTGGTATGGTCGCTTTTTGGATATGGTCCCTAAAACGAAAAAATTACACTAAGCGTCCCTGTGGTTCGACTAAGCGCACGCAGAGGGTCCATCCCTCTAACGGAATCTGTTAACCCAGTTAACTCAAGGGGTATTTTTGTCTTTTTAACCTCTCTTTTGTCCTTTTCCTAATAAAAAAAATAATAAAATAATTAATAAAGAAACCATACCCCTACCCCCACTACCCCCCCCCCCCTCCTTCTTTTTCTTCACGACATCCTCCGACCATCCTCCCCTTTCTTCCCCATTTTCCGGCAACACCATTTTTTCCGGCGATACACATGGATGCTGGAGATCCCGATTTTCAGTTCTATTCGGAGGTAAACTGTAACAACTGGGTTTTCTTTTGTAAGTATGAAAGTTTAGTGTTCATTATGCAAGAAACGAAAGTTATGTTGAGGGACTCTTTTGCAATTCGTGAAAGGTTCATAATGGCACAAATCCCTAGGGCAGTCTCTAATTTTGGTCAGTGTGTTTTCTTGTTTGTGGGTGACGGCTAGAAGCAAGAAGAGAAGGGAAGAAGAAGCAAAGAAAAGGAAAATCAAAGAAGGTAATATCCTCTAATCTTCTTGCTGCTGATTGTTTAATGTTTCCTCTCTTTGTGGTCTAAGTATTTTAATGAGAAACCTTTGATTTCATTGTGTTCTTCACCAAAAGCTCTTAAAAGTGTTTTTGGGGTTTTTGATTAGTAAGTATCGATTTAGAGGTAAGGAAATGGATTAAGTGGGTGTTTCGGTTTGGTGGATGAACCCTTATGTTTGTCTAATCGAACTAATGGCTGAAAATGAGTCTTTTAATCACTTTGAGAATATTGTTTTCGCACAGCCCGTAGTTTTCGGACGTCGCCCCGTCCGGACAGTGGGGGGGTTTCCGGGTGATTCTCATAGTATCCGGGTGTAAAGAGTTTCCGGATAGGTTACAGTGTCTGGATGGTTGTGTCTGGGAAGGGCTAGTGTCTGGGTAGGTGTGTCCGGAAAGGGCTAGCGTCCGGATAGTAGTGTCCGGAAAGTCTCAAGTGTCCGGAAAGTCCTAAGTGTCCGGAAAGTGCTTAAGATCGGACAACCTAATCTGATGATATTCTTATGTCCATAGGTGTCCGATTTGTTTAGCTGGGAGTTATAGCAAGGGTGTGTTCAACCCTAACCTAAGGTGAGTTCTCTCAACCCTTTTTATGAAGTACTATGTTTTACTGATTATGGTTTCGATTACGAGCATGAATTGTTTTATAAATGTCTTGCATGCTTTCCATGAACTGCATGTTTATTCAGCAAATGAAATTATGCTTAAAGTTTTCTTAAATGAGATTTCGAAACGTTATGTGTATGCTATGTGGAGTCGGTTTACACAGTGGGGTCAGGGTACCTTGGGATTTGATAATTCCTTGGGCATATGTGGTCAGCTTGTGGGTTGGAATTTGTTTCCTTCCTACTCGGATAACAGGGGGTCCACTTGGACTCCGGTGTAGCCGAGAGGGTGTCTGTTAGGCCCCGATCGTGGTAGCTTATGTGATCCCTAAACCATGTGTTGAACCTTGAATGATGCTTATGTGAAGAATGTGAAATGTTTTCAACGAAAGGATTTTATACTGCGATAAATATTTATGGAGGGAATTCACTAGACCTTTTGGTCTAACCCTCGCTTTTCAAAAACTAAACCATTTTCAGGTAAGCGTGTTACGGGTTCTTCTAGTAAGAACTAAGAGATGGAAAGAAGGATTTGGAGCTTAGAGAGACTCCAAGATTTTGATTACGTTGACTATAGATAGAGCTCTCGGCTGTGGATTAGAGACTTCCGCTGTCAAATTTTGTTTAGTATAGTTAAATGAAGAATTATGGACAAGTTTATTTATGTAATTCGAATGCTTATTCTATGTTAATGCATGTTATGTTTTCGGGACGTTACAAATGTAAGATCCCACATTGGTTGGGGAGGGGAACAAATGTTGCCTTATAAGAGGAACTTGATACCTCCCCTATCAGACGCGTTTTAAAACCGTGAGTCCAGGTGTGTGGACAAAGCGGACAATATCTGGTACGATTGGCCTGGGATGTTACAGATGGTATCAGAGCCGGGAACCGGACTGGTGTGCCAACGTCCTCGCTGGGCTCCCAAGGGGGTGGATTGTAAGATCCCACATTGGTTGGGGAGGGGAACAAATGTTGTCTTATAAGAGGAACTTGATACCTCCCCTATCAGACACATTTTAAAACCGTGAGTCCAGGTGTGTGGACAAAGCGGACAATATCTGGTACGGTTGGCCTGGGATTACATAAACACTGAACAGAACAAGATAAACGTATTCTTGATACTTGAAGGAACATATTTCGATGAAAATACGGGTTTTTTAAGAACGCATTTTTCAGCTTGAAGAACACAGTTCAATCTAAGAAATGAATGCAAAGATCGGACAGATTCTTGAAAACTAAAAGATATTTGATCAAAGAATTCAAATGGAAAAAAATGGTTTTTTTGTATGATGTAACAGGGAGTTTTTACTGGAGAATGTGGAACAGAGTTGGATCATGGGGTGGCAGCTGTCGGATATGGTACAACTCTAGATGGAACCAAGTACTGGATCGTGAAGAACTCGTGGGGATCCGAATGGGGAGAGAAGGGATACATTAGGATGCAAAGAGGAATATCTGATAAGAGAGGACTTTGTGGCATAGCAATGGAAGCTTCTTATCATATCAAGAATTCTACTGTCAACCCCAAATCATATCCTACATCATCTCCCAGAGATGAACTCTAAATTAGAAAGTTCCACACACACACACACACGATACTTATTTATTTTGCTTTTCAAATACTGCTAAAAGTATACATTTTCTTGCTTAATCATTGTGAATGTATCTTGATGGAAACCTACTACTTCTATGATGTAATAAATATTTCTTTTCCTTTCTATCTGCAAAATTCAAGATTTCTAAATGCATGAAGCATAGATAAGTAGTAACAAATTCTTCAAGAAACACATAATATTCCATTTAAAAGCAGGGGGTGGAGAGGGTGGTTGGAGGGGGGACGTCGTGAGGAAGAAGAAGGGGGGGGGGGGGATAGTGGGGGTAGGGGTATGGTTTCTTTATTAATTAATTTATTAATTTTTTTTATATTAGGAAAAGGCAAAAGAGAGGGTAAAAAGACAAAAATACCCCTTGAGTTAACTGGGTTAACAGATTCCGTTAGAGGGAGGGACCCTCTGCGTGCGGTTAGTCGAACCACACGGACGCTCAGTGTAATTTCTTCGTTTTAGGGACCATATCCAAAAAACGACCATACCACAGGGACGATTTATGTAATTTACTCAAAATACTATATATATATGACAAACACATAAAGTGGATGTCTTAAACTAAAGCAACATGTCAAAACAATTATGAAAGTAGTGTCTAAATTAGAAATAAGTTTAGAAAAAACTCAACGAACTATCTCATTTTAAGTGTTGAGTCTCTATTTTTTTTGAATGAATAAACCATTATAGTTTATCATTTTGAACGATTAAGTTCTTAAACTATTTTTCTGAATGAAAAAACCATTAAAATTTCTCACTTTGAATGAAAAACCATTAAACTTGATACAATAATCTCCGTCAGATTCCTCATTTTGGAGAATCCAACATTAACTAAAATATTTCATTCATCTATTAAAATATTATTTCACTCTTTACATATTTATCTTCAAAGTTTGTTATTGATCATCTCACTTGGTAATCATTTTTGGGTGATCTCCATATTTGGAGAAAAAACGCCTTTCTCTCATTTTTTTTTCATTTTAGAGATAGTTTTGGGGAAGCGAGCAAAGTAATAGCTCAAAATCCTTATTTTCTTCATTTTCTCCGTTTTAAAGAAGCTGTTGAAGATGCTCTAAATAACTACCGAGTTGTATGAATAATTATAAATAATTTGCAATTTTCTTTCATATATGGAGTAAGATATTGGTAAATATTTTATAAAATGGTTTTAGTTTTGGAAAAGGATTTGAAAATTTTGGTTTATATATATTTTATGATTAAAAAACTAAAAACAAAAAATATAAATGTTATCTTGTTGATACACGTAAAAGATGTGCAAAAACTGATTATGATTGATCGTTAGACTCTCTCCTGTTGGGTTTGTACCAATGAACCAAAAAAACGGTCATTCTAAGGATCAGTTGGGCTATGACTATTGACGCGCAATGATTCTAACCGGTATTCAAAACATTTTTTTTATTTTAAAAAAATATGGAAAAAGTTATTTTTGTTGCTTATGTTCGTTACTTAATTCAAAAGTTAACCATTGTGTGGTGTAATAATCGGGTATGTTTTGTAAATATGGTACATTGGTGTGTGTAGTATGAAAAATGAAACTTGGGTGGCAATTGTGAGAATAAGAGAAATAGGGTTAAAACCCCTAAAACTTCTCTTTTCATTCTTCAGTATTGACGGCTGTGTGTGTGAAGCTTGGTGTGGAGCAGTCTAGCAGACCTTGCTACCTTGAGAGGATATTGGAGGATCAAAGCTTGGGGTGTGAATCATCATCTCCCTGGAGGTAAATTTCTTCTCCTTAACCCATTAATCTGGGAGTAACAATTGGAATCTTGGTGTGGATCTTGATTGGTGGGGTTTTGGTTTTTTGGTTTTTTGGGAGATCATTTGTCTGATATCTCTTCAAGTAGGTGAGAAAAATCAAACTGTGTGTTCCGTCCTAACCAAATCGGTGGGGGAGATCGAATGTTTTAGCTTGTTAAATGGTAGTAATATTGATCCCTTGCTTGTCGTGACTTAAATAAATTCTTGAGTCGAACCGTTTGGTATTGAGGGTTAGCAGTGCGATAAAACCCCATTTGTTCGGAACCTGGTTGTAGTCCGGAAGAGGTTCCCGGAAAACCAATGTAGAATCCGGAAGTGAGTCCGGGAGTCACCGGAATCCGGAAGTGAGTCCGGGAGTCATCGGAATCCGGAAGGGAGTCCGGAAGTTACCGAAATCCGGAAATGGTGTGTCCAGAAGTGGTTTGTCCGGAAGTGGTTGTCCGGAAAACTCCACTGTTTGGGAATGTGGCGGTAATCCTTTGGGATCCTTTTGTGTGCCGAGTAGAGAGTGCCTTAAGAAAGTCAGGATGTGTCTCGAGAGGTGTGATAGAAATTTTTGTGGGATGTTGGGTGACTTATTCACTCTTTGTAACACCCTAAAATAAGGGTCAATTTGAACGTTAAAGTTTTAACATGGTTAATCGAGAAATCATCCAACTTATATACATAAGTAGAGAATTAACTATGAGGATTCATATATACAAATCGAATTCTTCAAAACAACCTATTAATCTAGTCTTTTCAACTAAGATAAGATTAAACTGGTTGTCTAAGTCATTCATCAAAAGCATCCTCGGTTCGGCTAACTTCTCCACTTAACATCAACAAGTTGAATACTCAAAAGCACTCGTCCCTCTTCCCTTTACTTCCCGAGCTAGTACCTGGTAAGAATATTTAATTTGAAACGATTAGGCTTACGTCTAGTGAGAACATCCAATTTCAAACTAAAACATTAACAGCTTTGAAAATGCAGATATCCAAAGCATATAAACAAACCTGGTTTGCCACCATTCTTACCGTACTTGTACTCGTCTCATAATGACGGGAACATACACAATCCCATGGATATGACTAACATTTAGAAAGTCATAACATCATATTCGAGAGCCTACTACGAATCATTTCAGATTCTAGATCATCGCTCATATCTAAGAAATTACAAGTTACTTTATGCCTATTTATGGGAGTGGAAGTAGAAATAGCCATTATATCTTGCATATTCCTCATTTCCTAATAAAAAGTGGAAATAGCAATTATGTCTTGCCTATTTCGTACATTCACGTCACAGTACAAACAGGAATAGCAATCATCCCTTGCCCATTCCACGTTTCTCAAATTTAATGGGAATAGCAATCATCCCTTGCCCATTCCACATTAATCACCTCTCGAAATGGGAATTACAATTTACTTTATGTCTATTTCACATTATAGCTCAACGGGAAATACACATTACTTTATGTATGTTCCACGTTACTCATCACCTCTCGAAATGGGAATTACAATTTACTTTATGTCTATTCCACATTATAAGTCAACGGAAAATACAAATTACTTTATGTATATTCCACGTTACTAATCACCTCTCGAAATGGGAATTACAATTTACTTTACACCTATTCCACATTATAGGTCAACGGGAAATACAAATTACTTTATGTATATTCCACGTTACTAATCACAAAACAAAATGGGAATTACCATTCAGAGCCCCGGTCTATTCCACATTTATCTAATCAACGGGAATTACCATTAAGAGCCCGGTCTATTCCATATGATCACATACTACTAGTGCCTATGGATCCATTACACTTTACTAACGTATATGTAAAATAACATATCACGTTACGTCTCGTAACATATTCTTAATTCTAAGAATATTAGATAACCTAACGTATCCTCATCCTTAATTGTTTCCCCTTCCGGAAACTATATACTAAAATAGTATTTCGAACTCCAAGTCCGAAACTGTTCGAAACCGAGACTCCAAATGAGACCGGAACTTAAATCTATTCCAGATCCTAAAATGAAAACAGGATCTCTAACTAAATTCCAAGTAAACTAGATCCCATTCCGGATCACATAAATTCCGGATCAATTCCGGATCCTATGCAAATCCGGAACAATTCCGGTTCTCCTTTAATACCGGATTAATTTCGGTTCTATTCATACCGGATCTAACCCCACAACCGGAATTCCTTTCATACCGGAACCGAACCCATACAGGATCGAGCCCAAATCCAGAACTCAAGCCCAATTCCGGAATCACAAACCAAATTCCGGAACTTGCAAGCCAATTCCGGAACTCACAAGGCCCATTCTGGAACACACAAAGCCCAGTTTTGGATCCTAAGCCCATACCGGAACTTCTCCTTTCCGTACCGGATCCACCCAATTCCGGAACTCTCCAATACCGGATCTAAAACCCAGTTCCTGAATTTACCATATCGGAACCTCGTTACTGGGTATTCCTTAACACGTCAAAATTATTCTAAAATCTCATCTAAATACAGCTTATTGATCGATGTCATTTTAATACAATTATACCAAATCATTCAACCAGTTTATACACAACATTTGATTCAATTTCAACTGGTAATTTTTGAAATGAAAGGGATGAACTCACCTGAAGAAGATGAACTCACTTCTCTGCACAATCCAAGCTTTATGCTGTCAAGGCTTTTAAACACCTAATCAGAAGATAAATTACTCATAACCAAACATCTATCAACAGTTTGATCTGAAATCATAGATGAAATTTCTTACCAAAGCTTTCTTCTTCTTCTTCTTCTTTCTCTCTGCCTAAAACCTACTTCAGTATCAAAAGATCGAGATATTTCTCAATCAGGTTACTTACCCTAACATTAAGTAATCTCAACTTTCAGGTAATGACAAAACAGACCCTCAAGTTAATTTTCAATACCAACTTTAAGCTTTGGTCAAAATACCCGATCAACCCTGGAGTTATATTTGCAAATAGTCCACAACTTAGACTAAATTACAATTCGATCCCATTTATATTAATTAAAATATCATGGAAATTCGGGGTGTTACACTCTTGATGTTGGGTGAAAATGTAGGTGTGCATATGGGTGTTAACGAGTCGAGCTTTTAACGAGCTACTCGAGCTCGAGCTCGTTTATATCGAGCTCGAGCCGATCTCGAACGTAAAATAATGCTCGTTTAAGTTAACGAGTCGATCTCGATAAATCCAACACTCGACTCGGCTCGTTCGATAACTCGATTAACTTTCGAGTCGAGCCGAGCCGAGCCGAGCCAAGTTCTCGAACGAGTCGAGCCGAGTCGAGTCGAGCCGAATATACATATAATTTTTGAGTTATATTATTCTTAAACATTATAGTTAAAAATTAGAAAAAATATATATACCAACAAGATTCGAACATGAGATCTTTGGTACATATAATCCAACTCTTACCACTAATCCAACTAATTGTTTTATTCAATAGTTGACATTTAAAGTATATAACCTTGAGCAATAAGTCAATAGTTACAAAGTATTAAAATCAGATTTGATAATTGGGAATTTGGGATGAGTCGATGACTATTCGTATTCCAGGGTTTCTTTTCAAAGCACTAATGATTTTCGAATCGGCGCCAATGAATATCGAAAGTTCGAAACCTCTAAGGCTCCATCTCCATCGGTTCATCAGGAATTGAAAGGTTTCTTTGGTTGTTCATCAGGATTCACGAATCGAAAGGTTTCTTTGGTTGTTCATCAGGAATCGAAGGCATCAGAAATCGACGGCATTAGAAATCGAAAGCGTCAAAAATTGAAAGGCATAAAAAATCGAAGTAAGTTTCTTGTTTTTTTAGTAATGACAAAAAAGTGTTTCGATTTTTCTGGTAATTTTCTTACTCTTCGTTCATCTTTTTTGTCTTTTGGAGTTGAAAGGGAAAGTTTCATTGTTACATTAACTGTATATTGAAACAGATGGTTTCAGACAATCACGCTGAAGTTGATTCACCTTCTAACCAAAATGAAGTTGAAGTTGATTCAACTCCAAACCAAAATGCGGAGGAGGAACATCAGCTCAATAAAAGGAAAAGAGTTAAAAGTCTGCAGTTTGGATAGATATGATTGAAGTGACGATAGACAACGGAAAAAAATACAGTGCATACATTGTAAAGAGCTTTTTGCTGTTAGTTCTACAGCGACTACAACGACATTAAAGAGGCATTTGCAAACCTGCAAAGTTAAGAGGATTGCTATGAATAAACAGCGACTACTTAATTTTCATCCGGTCTCCGATACAGGTGAGCTTCAAGAAACTTTTCTCCCAATTCTTAGTAATGGTAAATATGATCCTGCTGTTACTAGAGAATTGATTGCTCATTGGGTTCTTATGCATGAACACCCTTTCACTATTGTTGAAGAAGAAGGTCTGAACTTAATTTTCAAAAGTATGGTAACTCAGTACGAAAAAGTAAGTAGGCATACTGTGAAGAATGATTGTATGTCTGTTTATGAGCTTGAGAAAAAAAATTAAAGAGTCTTTTAGAAGGGGTTAACAAAGTTAGTTTGACCACAGATTTATGGAAGTCTAAAAACCAAGATACTGAGTACATGGTCATTACATGCCATTTTGTTGACTCTAATTGGAAGTTACAAAAAAGAGTTTTGAGTTTTGTGCATATTCCTCCACCTAGACGTGGTATTGATATTGCTGATTCTTTATTGAAATGTCTAAGGGAATGGGAAATAGAGGGCAAAGTTATGACCATATATGTAGATAATGCTTCAGCAAATGATTCTGCTATAAGAGTGTTAAGAGAACATTTTTCTAGACTTGGGAAATTGTCTTGTGGGGGTAAGTTTTTTCATGTTAGATAAGATTCATGCTAGTGTGAACTTCATAAAAGGTAGTGACTCGAGATTAAAGACATTTTCTCAAGTTGCAAAACAACTTCATTTGCCCGATAGAAAGCTAATTTTGGATTGCAAGACTAGATGGAACTCTACATTTAAAATGTTATCTACTGCAATCATATTCAAAGATGCATTTTCAATGTATGAGGTGAGGGATCCATCTTATACCTCTTGTCCTTCTATTGATGATTGGGAAAAGGTTGAATGCATATGTGAGTTTTAGAAGCTTATGATTCTTGTACCAACATAATTTCGGGAAGTGACTATCCAACTTCAAACTTGTTTTTTGGGGAGGTATATTATATCAAGCATATATTGGATAAGCAGTGCAATGATTCTCGTGATTTTGTTAGAAAAATGGTGGGAAGTATGAAATTGAAGTTTGATAAATATTGGGGTGAGTGTAACATGCTTATGTGTATTGCTAATGTTTTGGATCCTCGATGCACGTTAGAAATGCTCAAGTATTCATTCCCAATGATTTATAATGAGGTGGACATGAAGGAGAATATGTAGAAGGCGAAAACTTCATAATATTTTGACTTGTGAGAGATTGGAGTTTATTTTGAGACATTGAATTGGATTTGCATCTTTTAGACAATTTCAGTATTATTGTATTTTAATTTCATTCTACTTTATTTATGATCTGCACCTTTTTAGAAATGTTAAAAGTGTTTTATTTTTTGTTATTTTATTTGTGTTGAATAGACATTAATTGAGGTGTTAAACGAGCTAATCGAGCTTGATCGAGCTCGTCAAAACACGAATATTATCGAGCTGTTAAACGAGCTTATAAAAATCGAATCTTTGGATGAAATAAACAAGCTTAAACGAGCATCGAGCTCGAGTTCGAACATTACAAAAATAATCGAGCTCGAGCTCGGACACAATTTAGGAAAAAAATTCGAGCTCGAGCTTAACATTATTTTCGCGAGCCGAGCTCAAACACCCTACAACTCGACTCGACTCGACTCGTTAACACCGTGTGCAGTTAGAGAATAGTGGTTTCAAGTAAGAACGTGTTAGCGTGGACGCCAGGTGAGTCTTTCTAAACTGAAGCTTTATCGATACTCGAATTTATTACTTGTATCGATATATTGAATTGCATGATTTATGTTGTTTTAAATATGCATGATAAAGGTGTGTAAATTATATTATGGGTATGTGCGGGGCAGGTGATGACTAAATATGGATATATAGGGAGTGTGTCCCATGTAGGATATATGAATTCGTTTCATATCTTCACTAAGGGCGGGTATGTGCCCGAACACGTTGTCATAGGTGTGTACGTGACTAAGTGTGAGCCATTTATATGTGTTGCGTGTGTATTTAAACTAATAAAGGTGTGACTGGTTATGGATGCTTATAAACTCTCTTTAGTTGTTAATTGCGGCGTGGTGTTGGTAGCAAAAGGGATCTCACTAGACCTCATGGTCTAACCCTCGCTTTTCAAAACTAAAACCTTTTCAGGTAAGCAGGTAGTCGAGAGCTCACACGCAAATGACAAGATGTGAGTTGGAGCTTGCGTATAGAAGGATTAGAAGACTTTCCTTTTATTTTGTAGTTATGTTCTCAGCTTGTAACGTCCCAAAAATTACAAGCAAATTTAAAATTTTAAATAAATAATTCATTTATAACAACTCATTAAATGATCCCAACGATTCGTTTGCAAACTCATAATTAATATCTTTATAAATAAAAACCAGCGGAATAAACGTTTAATTAATAAAACCATAAAACAACCAGCTCTCCTCGCGCGCCAGTGTGTACTTGTCACGCCTTGGAGCCGCTCGGACCTGAAACCACAGTTTATTGGGAAAGGGTAAGCACGAAGCTTAGTGAATTCAAACACATGCGCAGATAGGAATTATATACACACCACCCCTATCCGCACATAAGCAACAACATCACGGTTACATAGAACGAGTAAACATCTACAAGTAATTATGTATCCAACACCTCGGTCCCACCGAATAGTGATGTAATACACTCGTCACGCCGAGTTCCCATAACGTTTCTTTCCACTTCCTCGGTCCCACCGAATTGTAATGTAGCACACTCGTCACGCCGAGTTCCCACAACGTTTCTTTCCACTTCCTCGGTCCCACCGAATTGTAATGTAGCACACTCGTCACGCCGAGTTCCCACAACGTTTCTTTCCACATCCTCGGTCCCACCGAGCCCTCGGTCCCACCGAGTCGTAATATAAAACATTTATACTAAGCATTCAAACCGATCAAATATTACACACCACAAACAACTAGTTCACACTACAAAGACAGTAGTACATACAAACTACTAAGACATGCATACAACCCATAACTACACAGTGAGAGAACTCACCTCGAATGCGCGCCCAGCTTAATAACACAATTCAAGCTTCACAATTACGGTCACTTCCCAGCACCTAAACGCATGTTAAAACGTGTCAATACGAGACCCGGACCCTATGACACGACACACGCTTAAACCGTCACTAAAACTAAATTCCGTTCACCCAAAACAGGTCTGTTCGGGACCTGTTTCGACCTCTTTAAACCCAGAAAAACCTTGATTAAATTACATGACCAGAAAGTACTCTGAGTTAGGGTTCCAAGGACATATTATACACCTACTAACGATTTTTCTACATTTAATTACGGATTTTATAAGATCAGCCCGCAGAACAGCAAAAAACAGCACTTATCAGTATAAAACGACGATTTGGCCTAAGCTACGCTCCGAACTGGATTTTGCACAAAACACAGAAAAGTTTATAGACTCAAAAAGGGAACTTTTGGCACCGAAATCACCCCAATCCGAGTTACGAGGAAAAAGTTACAGCTTACGCAAAACAGTGACCGAACTGCAGTTTCTATTACATAAAATGACGATTCACAGAACTTACGACCACTTTTTCGCCCAGTTAGAGACCGAACCAGTTTTTCGCTAAAACACGGAAAACTTGCTCGACCCTGAACTTGAACCGTGGGCGCCAGTTTCGGCTCAAACGGAGTTACGACGGAAAAGTTATGGTCGCGCGAAAACTGGACAGCACACTAAAATTTTCATAAAAAGATAACTTTATAAACGGTTCGCGGCTTAAACGATTCGGGATTTACGCTAAGAGTGTGACACCCACTGCCACCGCCCTCCACCCACAGCCACCGCAGTGGCGGCGTGCGGCGGTGGTGGTCTCGCCGGAAAAACGAAAAGGAAAAGAAAAGAACGAGACTAACGAGAACCACATACCTCACGACGGCGTCTCACCACCACAACCAAACCGCTCACCCTCGACTCCTCCGACGACAGCCGGTGGTGGCGGTCTCCGGCGACGGCAGTAGCGGCGGCGAAGGCTGCTGCAGGTTCTTTCTTCTCCTCTCTCTCCTTCTCGCGACCTCTCTCTCTTCGTGAACACTCTCTCTCTCGTCGTTTCTCTCACTCACGGCTGCACCACCAGGAAACGAGAGGAAGGAATGTAGGGTTAAGGAATAGTTTGGTTGCTTAGATTACAAGGAAGAGAGAAAACAAGGCTGGAAAACGGTCATGGGCCGAGACCCATGCAAAGGGTTTTAAGAATTGCACAACTAGTCCCTCAACTACATCTCATCTCACAATCTACCTCAAAACGACACGTAAGCTAACATTTTTGGTCCTTCTTGACACCAAACCACTAACCAAAAACAATTAAAGGTAGACATTTTAAATTATTAAAATTAATTAATAAACGTACCGGGACACGGGCTTTACAGATTTGGTTGGGACGGAACACACAGTTTGATTTTTCTCACCTACTTAAAGAGATATCAGACAAATGATCTCCCAAAAACCCAAAACCCCATCAATCAAGATCCACAAAAAGATTCCATTTGTTACTTACAGATTAATGGGTTAATGAGAAGGAATTTACCTCCAGGGAGATGATGATTCACACCCCAAGCTTTGATTCTCCAATATCCTCTCAAGATAGCAAGGTCTGCTCCACACCAAGCTTCACACACACAGCCGCCAATACTGAAGAATGAAAAGAGAAATTTTAGGGGTTTTAACCCTATTTCTCTTATTCTCACAATTGCCACCCAAGTTTCATTCTTCATACCACACACACCAATGTACCATATTTACAAAACAGACTCGGTTATCACAGCATCCTCCCCTCAAAAGAATTCATTCCCCGGAATTCCATCTTTGAAAAATGAGGGAAACGGATCCTCATATCCGATTCCACTTCCCAAGTTGCTTCTTGTCCCTTCTGGAAGCGCCACTGAACTTTCACCAGCGAGATCTCTTTAGTTCTCAACTTTCTGACCTTGTGATCTACGATCGCCAACGGCTTCTCAACATAATTTAACTTTTTGTCAACACGAATGTCTTCTAACGGTACTGCCATACTTTCTTCGGCCAGACACTTCCTTAAATTCGACACGTGAAAGGTCGAATGAACTCCTCAAAGTTCCTCAGACAATTCCAACTTGCATGCCACTTCGCCCACACGTTCGGTGATGGCAAACGACTCAACATACCTAGACCTTAGCTTCCCTTTCTTTCCAAATCGCATGACGCCTTTCCACGACGATACCTTAAGCATCACCTTATCCCCCACCATGAATTCTATCGGTTTCCCTCTTTTGTTCGCATATATCTTTTGGCAATCCTGAGCCACCCTTAACTTCTCGCGAATCTGTTTGACTTATCAGTAGTCAACCGCGCGACCTCCGGTCTCACCAAATGCCTCTTTCCCACGATACAACTTTATTCTTGGAAGATTCACTGATAACTGCACATGTCAGCCTCTTTGCTTCTCTTGCTCCCACTTTGCACGACCCTTCAACAACAGGGCGTATCCCAACAAATTTTCACACTTTCGATTAACTACAACTCTCACCCCAGATAATTCGCATAGCATAACTATGACACCTCAGGCCAACTGTACACAATACCGTCCACACACCTAGACCCACGGTTTTGAAACGAATTAAGAGTTTCACACACAAATTCACTTTCGTAAAAGAACAAATTTACAGAGGTTAACGCCACAACAACATGAATCCCTTATTAGAATAACGAACTTTCGATTCACCAACTTAACACAAGATCAACCTCGAATATCACCTTAACTCACAATTATGATCCTCTTCAACAGATAACACACAATTCTATAATCACTTTCCCCAACACGATATACGTCTAAGGCAGATAACACTTTCTTACCCGAATTGCATTGACTACAATCCATCAATAATAATCAATTCACACGTTCTCACCACATCATCACCCCACACTATACAGAGCTAAAAGTAGGAACCTCCACACTCCAACATCTGAAACAGCCGCCAACCAAGCCGAACCAATTATGAAGACACACATTCAAATTCTCACTGCATCCAACAATCGTCCATCCGCATATGAAATAAATTCAAGTTTCACCCACTCAACAGAAAGGAGCAACCATGCTCACTTAAAACTATTCTCATTAGCTTAACGTTTAACGAAGCTCACTTGGAATATTTCCCATACTACTACCAAGTCTAATCCAATGGTCCTTCATTTCGAGCACTACATTCAACTTCCTTCTTCCACTTCCTCCTCAAAACATAAAACATGTTTCCAAAGGACGGCTCACTAGCAGGTGTAACATCCCAAGGCAACCGTACCATATATTGTCCGCTTTGTCCACACACCTGGACTCACGGTTTTAAAACGCGTCTGATAGAGGAGGTATCAAGTCCCTCTTACAAAGAAACCTTTGTTCCCCTCCCCAACCAATGTGGGATCTTACAATCCACCCCCCTTGGGAGCCCAGCGTCCTCGCTGGCACACCAGTCCGGTTCCCGGCTCTGATACCATCTGTAACATCCCAGGCCAACCGTACCAGATATTGTCCGCTTTGTCCACACCTGAACTCACGGATTTAAAACGCGTCTAATAGGGGAGGTATCAAGTCCCTTATAAGACAACCTTTGTTCCCCTCCCCAACCAATGTGGGATCTTACAATCCATCCCCTTGGGAGCCCAACGTCCTCGCTGGCACACTAGTCCGGTTCCCGGCTCTGATACCATCTGTAACATCCCAAGGCAACCGTACCATATATTGCCCGCTTTGTCCACACACCTGGACTCACGGTTTTAAAACGCGTCTGATAGAGGAGGTATCAAGTCCCTCTTACAAGGCAACCTTTGTTCCCCTCCCCAACCAATGTGGGATCTTACAGCAGGTGCACGCTTTTGACCAACCACACAAGCTAGGTTTCCTCGACCCATAAACCATCACATGCACGCAAATCATCTTTCTCATACTCCCATTAGGAGTTCATGTACCCGACAATGTCACTCTGTAACCATTGATTCACATTTTCTGTCACTTGCCAAACTTTTTACTTCTAGTTTACTCATTTATTTCAACATACTATCCCCATCTCCTCAGACTATTATGGAATATCGTCCGTCCAACATTGACTACTCTATACACGCAATTCCAACTGTTACTATGCCTAACCAACTGTTTCACCACATCTCACACGAGAAACTCAACCAAGTCATTCTGAAATAATACCCAATGCTCGAAGCCACCACACACTTCTCGTTTCCCAAACAGGGTTAACCCACTCCTTTGAATTCCTTTACACACAAGGAATAATTCAACATTCCCAAAGATTTCGTATCTACTACGAACCATCATGAATTAACCAATCCAATATCTTCGTAAACGTGTCAGTGACACAAAACAACTCACCCATCAGCTCATCACAACCTATGAGCACACGGTTTCTCTCTTAGTAGCAACCAACTACCACTCCATTCTTTTATTTTCAAATTAACAATACCATAATACCTACCAACATCCATGCATCTCAGCACACATATATTTACCACATTTGAATAACTTTTCAGCAATCTCTGAGAAAGGATTCCCACTTACGCTCATCCCATATCAACAACACCAGCCCTACCACTTAACCTCACAGCAACTCATTACCACACCAATGACTTGCACATCTACTATGCATAAGTTACTACTAACTTATCCACACCACCACCACACCACAACATCACACTAAAGGCAAAATCCTCACGGTCATTGGTGCACACAATAGGCCTTGACTTCTCCATACCAACCATAATACATACCTTATAAATGAGGCTATCTCACGACCTTGACTCCCTCGAATAAAGATGAGCCACAAAATCAAGATCGTCTACCTCTCTCAAACAAGTCTTTGTCCCCAGTCGGATCTTCGGGATCTACATGAAACAAGCTCAAATAAACCAAAAGGTAAGGCGCTCCCTTGCAACCCAACATAATCAATGTATCCCACTTCAGTTGTGCTAACTACTTCATTCATAAACGAAACATCAACCACATAGGAAATCACCTAACACTCGCACAAGACGGTTGTACATACCTTTCCCCCAAATGACCTCTTACATCTTTGTATAAACCCGACAAAATAAGTACACCAGAGTTTCCTTTTCCATTTCCAGCCCCCCGACTACGATATCAACAGTCATTGACTTCCACATTAACGGCTGACATGATGATGATGTTTCAACGGTGTCTCCGACAAACGAGAATTTCCAACAGAATCTACTTCTCCCTGCACATCGTAACTAACTTTGTGCCTCACAGTCCTCACACGATTGAGGTACAAGACTTACTTGACAATTAGCCTAAATACAAGATCGCCTCAAACTCTGGCTTCACGCCGATACTATTCATTATCATCCGGGACACACACCCCCGCCGCCAACCACGCCTCAAATTACTGAACAAGAGCAAAGACTACCATGATACAAGCATCTCTAAAGTAAAAGATCGAGACTTCAATTATTCGTCGCCCTCCCAAAAAAGGAACATCAAGGTCATGAATTGACCATCGACGATTCCACCACACATTTCCACTCTCGAAATCTTTCCTCATCAATAACTATGATATTTCCCCCTACCTAGCGAGTTCATAGCTTTCATGCATGATGACACAATAATTTAAATCATTTTGCACCTTTGAAAAAAAAACGCCGTGAAACAAGGTTAGATATGCATGACACGACACCGCCATAAAAATAGCCACACACACACCGATCTCGAGGATTGCTCACACGCAGCCTATGATATCTCACCACCTTGTACAACAATCAAAAAATGCATTCACTGAAACCCTTTTCGTGAAATTTTAAAATACGGAAAAATTACTCGCACCGAGCGAGTCGGTCGACTCTCACATTCATTGATATGACAGGAACATGTCCATACCGATTTCACTTATAAAACCATGTGATCAAATGTTGTCATGATTTCTCAACAAGGTTAACTCACTCATAAAAAGAGGTGAAATAATTCGCATTCCCCAAGTTCAAAAATCACACGACGTAAATAAATTTGTCTTTTCTTTCGAACACATGCTTGCACGCGCCAACTCATTTTCAAAACAAGAAACTCACAAGACACACCCACACACATATATCTTTTGACATGAAATGCTCATGTAACTTGTTTGAAAACAAAATGCATGACTCACTTTATATAGAAGGCTATTCGCTCTAGGAAGGTCAACCGTTTGCTTTCACAACAATTTAACACCGGCGCTCTACTTCTGATCAAACCATCAGGTTTCTCACATTTGCAACAACCTTTGGTACCGGTGCTTCCCCACATATTGTATGTCCCAACCACACAGTTACCACTTTGACTACTGATTTGCAGAATGTGGCTTCACTTCGACCCCAAATAGGTTAACCAACAATAGCCCAATTTCATCCCATCCTTGCCTCATATTACCAATCAACGCGCCTATCATTTCTCAACCACCCTTGCCACTCTCCCATTGACTAGAGAGTAAGAAAGCTCATCGCTACTACCCGATTCTTGAGTTGAAACTCTCAAGATCCTAATTCATCGACATCGTAAACTTCCAGAACGAAGAATCATTAGAAATTAGGAGCTTACCTCCAATCAGTTATTCTTCCCAAATGAACCTAAGAGGTTCTACCTCACATCGGCCACCCACAACTCAAACAATACTCTTTCTAGAAGGTGTCATCATTTACACCATGAACGATCCCGCACAACACACTAAACCATTGCCATCATGGCAAGGTTAGAACTCTCTACACACTACCACCACTCTCTACACACTACCACCACCCTCTACACACGACCACCTCCATCGATTATCTGAAAGACAGTAATCAAGCATACCCATGCACCTGTAAATTCATAATGGCATTGGTCAGATGTGATTTGAATTTACCTTACATGAGAGTCCTTACTACCATCGTCATGAATTCTCGGTGATCAAGGTCTTCCTTAAAGGCTTCCTATATCTCAGCTGTGTCCTCCTACTCCACAGTTTAAGTTTAGGCCCATCCGGTCACCTAAATCTCTTAAACTAGCGCTCTGATAAAAACTGTAACAACCCACACCAACTAGCATGCAAAAAGCTACCACTTTAAATAAAAACGCCAAAATGGACCAACAGGGTCATAATGCCAAAAGTTTACAAAATTGGGTTCGCGCAAAATAACTCTAACTACAGCTGTGTAACACCCCGCTTACCACGACACAATATTGTCCGCTTTGCCCCACTGGCTCACGGCTTTGTTCTTGGCGACCTAGCAAGGACTTCGCAAGGACTTCCCAGGAGTTCACCCATCCTGGTACTACTCCCACCCAAGCACGCTTAACCACAGAGTTCCCAAGGAACCCGCATGCTTGTGGCCCCAAAACGCGTTGTGTCTGGTAAGGCCAAGGTTTACTAATATACCCAGCATCTCTCCTGTCCACGGCCGATGTGGGATATGCCTAAGGTGTTACACACACCCCCCCCCTTAGGGACTCATCGTCCTCGATGAGGTTTGCCCTACCATCCCGGACGACACAAGAGTGGCTCTGATACCATTTGTAACACCCCGCTTACCACGACACAATATTGTCCGCTTTGCCCCACTGGCTCACGGCTTTGTTCTTGGCGACCTGGCAAGGACTTCGCAAGGACTTCCCAGGAGGTCACCCATCCTGGTACTACTCCCACCCAAGCACGCTTAAGCACAGAGTTCCCAAGGAACCCGCATGCTTGTGGCCCCAAAACGCGTTGTGTCTGGTAAGGCCAAGGTTTACTAATATACCCAGCATCTCTCCTGTCCACGGCCGATGTGGGATATACCTAAGGTGTTACAAAATCGGTAGGGGAGATTGAATGTTTTAGCTCGTTAAATGGTAGTAATATTGATCCCTTTCTTGTCGTGACTTAAATCAATTCTTGAGTCGAACCGTTTGGAATTGAGGGTTAGCAGTGCAATAAAACCCCATTTGTCTGGAACCTGGTTGTAGTCCGGAAGAGGTTCCTGGAAAACCAACGTAGAATCCAGAAGTGAGTCTGGGAGTCACCGGAATTCGGAAGTGAGTCCGGGAGTTACCGAAATCCGGAAGTGAGTCCGGAAGTTACCGAAATCCAGAAGGGAGTCCGGAAGTTACCGGAATCCGGAAGTGGTGTGTCCGGAAGTGAGTTGTCCGAAAGTGGTTGTCCGGAAAAACTCCACTGTTTGGGACTGTGGCGGTAATCCTTTGGGATCCTTTTGTGTGCCGAGTAGAGATTGCCTTAAGGAAGTCGGGATGTATCTCGGGAGGTGTGATAGAAATCTTTGTGGGATGTTGGGTGACTTATTCACTCTCGTGTGTTGGGTGAAAATGTAGGTGTGCAGTTAGAGAATAGCGGTTTCAAGTAAGAACGTGTTAGCGTGGACGCCAGGTGAGTCTTTCTAAACTGAAACTTTATCGATACTCGAGTTTATTACTTGTACCGATATATTGAATTGCATGATTTACGTTGTTTTAAGTATGCATGATAAAGGTGTGTAAATTATTTTATGGGTATGTGCGGGGCAGGTGATGACTAAATATGGATATATGGGGAGTGTGTCTCATGCAGGATATATGAATTCGTTTCATATGTTCACTAAGGGCGGGTGTGTGCCCGAACACGTTGTCACAGGTGTGTACGTGACTAAGTGTGAGTCATTTATATATGTTGCATGTGTATTTAAACTGATAAAGGCGTGAATGGTTATGAATGCTTATAAACTCTCTTTAGTTGTTAATTGCGGCGTGGTGTTCGTAGCAAGAGGGATCTCACTAGACCTAATGGTCTAACCCTCGCTTTTCAAAACTAAAACCTTTTCAGGTAAGCAGGTTGGCGAGAGCTCGTTTAAAGAAAATGAAAAGATGTGAGTTGGAGCTTGCGTAAAGAAGGATTAGAAGACTTTTCTTTTATTTTGTAGTTATGTTCTCAGCTGTAGTTAGAGTTATTTTCCGCGAACCCAGTTTTGTAAACTTTTGGCAGTATGACCCTGTTGGGCCATTTTAGCGTTTTTATTTAAAGTGGTAGCTTTTTGAATGCTAGTTGGCGTGGGTTGTTACATGTGGACATGGTTTTGAATAGTCACAATTCAATCCTTAGTTAGATTCAGGTCTCTAACCGTCTAAGTCTCGTAAAATAGGAATTTTTTAGACGCAAAGAACTGGCTTGGTGTTTAGACCATCTTTATCAGCAATCCAATCCAATCCAATATCTATTAAAAAATTTATTTCTCTCTCTTCCACCTACCTAATTTCAATCTCAATCCAATCTTACATTTTTTACACTTTATTAACAATCCAATCCAATCTCAAATATTTTAAAAAAATATATATATTTAATATATTATCATATATATATAATATTTTTATTATTATTCTTGAATATAAAAAATAGAAAAAAAACTATCTAATATTATAAAACATAATTATAATTATAAAAAAAGAAACTTACATTGAAATTAAATAAAAAAAAGTTACAAATAGAAGTACGGAATTACATATTAAAATGCATAAATGACATACTTAATTATCAGTACCGAATTTTTGCCATATATGCTCAATCAAATCATTTCTTAGAGCATTATGTGTCTCCCTATCACGAAGTTGTTCCCTATTGGTCATATAAGTGGCTAGGTTTCCAATCCGTTCGGTAGAGAATGCAGGCGCTTGACCATCATCTCCTGTGGGTTGTCCATTTGTGGGCATATCGTTAAGAAATTCAGTAGGATCATAATAATGAAGGTATGTGTCTCGTTCATCTTCAACAATCATATTATGCAGGATGATACAAGCAATCATAATTCGTCCCATATTATCTTTGTCCCAAACAAGACATGGGTGTCGAATAAAGGCAAAACGAGCTTGTAGAACTCCAAATGCTCGTTCAACATCTTTTCTGTAAGACTCTTGATATTGAGCGAACAACTTGTGTTTCTGCAATGTGGGAAACGTAATTGACTTGACAAATGTAGCCCATGAAGGATATATTCCATCTGTAAGATAATATGCCCTATTGTTTTCACGACCATTCACAATATAGCTAACTTTTGGTGCTCGACCTGTCAATACATCATCAAAAATAGGAGATCGGTGAAGTACATTAATATCATTTAACGAACCTGGTGTTCCAAAGAAAGCGTGCCATATCCATAAATCATATGATGCAACAGCTTCTAAAATGATTGTTGGTTTTCCACTTCTTCCAGCATATTGTCCAGCCCAGGCGCTGGGACAATTTTTCCATTCCCAATGCATACAGTCAATACTACCTATCATACCTGGGAATCCACGTTGATCTGCAACATAGAGTAGTCTTGCCAAATCATCTTTGTTAGGCTTTCGGAGGTACTCATCACCAAAACATGAGATGACACCATCTACAAAGTTCATGAGAGCATCCCTTGTTGTCGCTCCACTCATTCTCAGATATTCGTCAACTGCGTCGACTGATGTCCCATACGCCAACACCCGCATGGCTCCGGTACATTTTTGCAACGGTGAAAGACTTTGTCTACCCGTGGCGTCAAGTCTTTGTTGAAAATATTCGTCATTAGCAGTCACGGTATCTACTATACGACAAAATAAAGGTCTTCTCATTCGAAATCTTCTTCGGAAGATAGCCTCATCATACGTCGGATTGTCCACAAAGTAGTCTTCCATCAAACGCGCTTCACCCATCTCGCGTTGCCTGTCACGATACCTTCTTCTCGCTCTTGGGGGTTGATCTTCAATGAACATATTGGAGGAGTTGATGAGGATATCCTCAATCATGCGATCAATTTGTTGGTTTTGTTCAAGAACTCGTGATTGCCATGCGTCAAATTCATCATCTGATTCTGATGATGAGTTTTCATTGAAAGACATTTTAGTGAAATATGGAATTTTTTGTAAGGTGTTTGAGGAAAGATTGTATGAATAAATGGTGATGAAAGACAACCATATATATAGCATAATATTGGGGGACAATAGCATGTGATCTTTAGAAAAAAGACAATACATAATCAGTGGGGGACAATAGCATGTGATCTTTAGGAAAAAAGACAATACATAATCAGTGGGGGACAATAGCATGTGAACTTTAGGAAAAAAGACAATACATAATCAGTGGGGGACAATAGCATGTGAACTTTAGGGAAAAAAGACAATAGTACAAACAAACACATCACTATCCATACAACTTTGCCAAAAGACGTTCTTTCAACTCTTCTTGTGCTGGTGACAGACTTTCTTTGGACATCAGTACGCGCAACATTTTGTGGTCTTGAACGATTTGAAAATTCTCTTGATCAAAACTGATTTTCTTTTTCATCACTTCAACTTCATTGTTCCTTGTAATCGTCATTGCACGAAGATTTTCATTAAAATCATTTGAAATCGAAGAAAGTTGTGATGCCTTACCTTTTCCTTTTTTTTTTGTTGCATCTCTGCCTGCAGGACGTGAAATTGTTGAACCACTAGTTGGCGATTCTTGGTTGATGTCGACAGAATTTCCTTCCTCCGTAGTTCTTGATTTTTTTGTGCTTCCACCACTTTCTTCATCATCCACTTCATATACCGAGCGAGAACGTGTTGGTTCACGATGTAACTGCAAGTCCCACTTGGGATGTTTACACATAACTTCATTAAATACCTTTAGATCATTAAACTTTTTCCCAGCCGCCTCATAAATTTTGTGAGCTACGTTCTCTACATCCGTGTTACTCATTCCACTCTTTTTTTGACGGTATGCTTCTCTGTAAGCACCAACCCACTTGCTTGCATTTTCGTTAAGTCGAGACCAACGACCTTTCATTTGATTTTCGTTCCGGTCACCAAGCCCTTCTGGATTTTCTGCTCGAGTTGCATCATACTGTTCTTTCACTCGTGACCACAACTTTCCTTTCTTTTGGTTTTTGCCACGAGTAGCATCTTCACTAACGAAGATCCATGATGACATCAGAACCATATCTTCTCTCGTATCCCATGAATCGACTCTTGAACCCTTTTGCGAAGTTTGAACATTTTCAGGGATGCTAATGTGATTATCATAAGAAGGTAACTCAAGGTTTTCATTTTGTGTGTTTGAGAAATTTTGAAGGTTATCAGGATATTCAGAACTCAAACAATAATTTGGATAGTTTGGATCCATAACAGAAAATTGCAAAAAATAGTGTTTTCAAGATAAGAGAGTACTGAAATAGAGAGAAAGATTGGTGTGTTGAAAATATGTCAAGAGTGGTCTCTATTTGTAGGAAATTGAAAAATATGAATTTTGATATATTTTTTATTTTTTTATTTTTTTATTTAACTTATCTTTTTATTAAGATAAGATTTTTATCTTTAAAAATCTTAAACAACCAATCATTGTGAAACATGTGTAAAATGATTAATAAAAAAAAATTAAAATTCAATTCAATCTCAATATCGGATTGCAATACGGATTGTTTCAAATTATTGGATTTTACTTTTTCATTTTGAGAATCTTTTTTGTCTTTTCCCAATTTTGGTGAGACCGGATTGGGTTGGTTCACCAATAAAGCTAGTCTTAAAAGAATGGTCTTTGTAGGTTCCATTCTCAAGCAAGGCTCAATTTGAATTTAGGTAACATTTGTTTTGTACATCTACAACACATGTAACATACATAGTTTTATTTTATAAATTTTAGTTTTGAACATCAGCAAATCAACAACAAATTACCTATTTATCAAGTTATTATGTTTACAAACTAAGGAACCTACAAAATCTTTAATAAAAACATTTTCCACAATCTCTAAAATAGAGAAAATGTATATTTTAATTTTTTTTGTTTTAACAAAATCTTCAAAACATGAAGAGGCAACCTCTGAATCGTTCAGAGGTGAATCTTGTTTGGCAAAAAAAAAGTATGCCTCTTAATGGTTTCAAAACTCTCTTAATGATTTAGCATATTGGGTCACCCTTAATCATTCAGCACCTTGATTTCATTCTAAATAAATATCAAACAACCATATTTCATTTTGTACTATATCATAAAAGCCTCTTAACCATTCTGACCTATTAATCATTCTGCAATAAACCATTCAACAACCGACAAACGACCCCGAACTAAAATGAGAGTAAGGATAAGCAAAAAAGAAAATTTCTCCGTATATGGAGAAGACAATCTCCAAAATTAAATATGGTAGAGAGAGATAAATACCTTACATTTTAGTACTTATTTTGCACCGAATAAAAAAGAAGAGAGATCATTAAGAGGGTGTTTGGGATTGCGTTTTGGATCTCCGTTTCTTCTTATTGCGTTTCCACGCCGGAGGGAGGTGTTTGGATTTGAAAAAAAAATTGCTTATCGCGTTCCAGGGATGAGAAACGGAGTTTTTTGAGAAGCAGATGGAGAGATGCTTTTCTGGGCCGGAGAAACGAGATAAGGAGAAACGGAGATGCAATCTCAAAACGCAATCCCAAACACCCCCTAAATTCAAATTCTATATAAAGTTTGTTGAAATATTAAATATTATAATAATATCATAATCACTTATAGGAAAAAAGAAAACAATTGAGGTTTTGGAATTGTACATAATTTTGAGTAAACTACAAATTTGATCATGTGGTTTATCGATTATAATATTTTGAGTAAACTATATTTTCGGTTCTTTTGGCTTTTTGTTTATAACACATTTAGGGGTTGTTTGGCAGTTGCTGAATGGTTTAGTGCAGAATGATTAAGTGACTTTTATGTTATAGTGCAAAATGAAGTATGGATGTTTGGTAATTGTTTAGAATGCAATCAGGGTGCTGAATGGTTAAGGGAGACCCAGGATGCTAAATCATTCGGACTTCGGAGGGTTTTAGAACCATTAAGAGGCAGACATTTTTTTTTTGCCAAACAGGATTTACCTCTTAGCGATTCAGAGGTTGCCTCTTAATGGAACCATTAACAGGTAAACAAACAGCATGTAACACCCTCAAATTTGGAACAAGCAACTAAATAAAATTTCAATAAAATACCCGACAAGATAAAATTATTTCTACAATTCATTCCTTAAATTACCTCGGAATTTAAAACATTATAATTCCCCCAATAAATTAACTTAAACGGGTGTTACTTAACACGACACAAGTTGCTAATTCCAAATACGTGCGAAAGACTTCACTAATTCAAATCACCTCGCGAGCACTCTACTAGCACACGACCTTTCACACGTGTCACTAGAACTACTCCCAACCTGAGACCTGTTGCACATGCCGACAAATAAAAAGGGTTAGGCTAACGCCTAGTGAGTTCAAGCATTTTATCATGACTATATAAATTCATAAATCGAGAGGAGTGTAACTTTTTAGTCATGATTCCAAAAGAGTTTACTTTAAATGTAAAGCACCTATTTTCCAAATCCCACAATTCCCATAAATGAAATCTTTAATGCAATATGATTTCCAAAATAGACTCATTCCGAAAATCCACGTAATAGAGTGAAATACCATTTGATACTCAAAATAATTAAATCCATAATTCTATTTGTCATTATTCCAAAAACATCCCAAACACGGTAAAAACATAATCCATAACTCATATAACATGGAAATGCAATTCTCATAAATATGACACGTTACCGAAAACATGGATAAACACAAATACCTAAAAACATCACACACGGATGAGATTAAACCACAACTTGCATACCATGGAAAACAATCCATATAAATATAACACGTCACCGAAAACATGAGTAGCAATAAATACCCAAAACAACACCTTTCGGTGACGGGGGAGACCCGTATACATCGCACGTGACGGAACACTAAAGTGGGTCACTTACTATGCAATAAAACACACACGTGGATTACTCTCGTAAACTGAGCTTAATCACTCCAGATCTAATGCCCGCGAGACTAGGGAGTTCCCAACTTCAACCACTCCAGGTCTATATATTGGGTCACTCCAAATTCACAACAGCATATTAGGGATTACACCTTACTGCCCATGAGACGACGCCCGACCATATAGGTCCACGCCTTACTTATCATGGAACCCGATGCCTATCCCGTGCTAAGCACATATATGGAATTACACATTACTGCCCATGAGACGACGCCCGACCATCTAGGTCCACGCCTTATGATGCGTGATTTCTTTGAATACACCTACAGACGTGTGCTAATAGAACCAATAAGCAAGTATACTTATATAGAACTATGTCGTCTCTCAAGTAATAAAATGGTAAAATACCGAATATCGTCCCACAGAGATTAGAGTTAAAATTGCCATTAAAGTATGATGAAAGAAATGATTTCAGATGACGATTTGGAAGAAAATATCTTTGATTGGTTGGTTGATGAGTATCACATATTACAAAAAACAGTAATAAAAGAGAAGCAAGGGTGTAAGACTCGTGATGTTATGTTAAACCAACTTCCAGTAGGCTACTGCTGCAGCGATGCTGCAGCATAACAGTGACAAAAACTGGTTTTATTATCTACTTTGAAACACGTTCCTCTCGGACTCTCACCATCCCATGATTCCAGTAGCAGTCAGCAATCTCATCTCTGAGCAGAACCAAAGGTAAAGGAACGATAGAATGGAGTTCTCAAAGTATACGGAAAAACAAATTCTCTTTGTTAAAAGTTACTCTCTCGATATAACCCCCGTACCTCCCAAGTTTGAGTGATCCTAAGTAGCTTATCTCTAAGTCTACTCCATTTTAACCCTTTGAGAAAAAGATAACTTATCAAGAATGAATCATTTTAGAAAACAAAAGTAACAACTCTCGTTGCAAGTAACTCTCTCGATATTACTCCTTAAGTCATCCAAATTGATGTGCTATTCAATGGCCTCTCTCGAGGTCCATGACACTTGAACACTATCAAAGTGATCAATTTGTCAAGGAGTTATATTATCTTGAAGAAACTTGGGTTAGAATAATAAAACATCATTTTTGCCATTGAAAATGCCTACTTTCTTTTGGTCAACATAACACCATTTGCCTCACACCCAAGCTAATATGCTTAGCTACTCACGATAATAAATAAACTGAAATAAATGCAAAAGATATGTAGGGTAAACATTATACTAGAATGGAAATGATACTTAGAAAACAAAGATTATAACTAATAACTAACAAGAAAAGAAGGGTACAAGGAAATAAATGACAATATCAAAGGATGGTATGTAAATACAATAATGCAAGATGCTTATATTAAGTGCAGAAAAATAAAGATATAAACTAACTAACAAGCTTAGAGGTACAAGATGGAAGTTAAGGAAAGCAAATAAAAATTACTGCCCAGTGCTACGAACGAATGCTACAAGCATTCATACGTGTATATGAAGATTTGAAGATGACAAGAACATTAAATGAAGAACACTTGAAGAATCTGGAAAAGTTGCTGAAATTTTAGAGAGAATTGGGACTGAAAAGTTCAGCCACCAAAGTTACAAAAGGTGGAGAGAGAAGGTAGTAAGTGAGATATGAGAGATAGTAAGTGATGATGCCAATTAGGGCACCCAAAGCCTCCTATTTATAGCAAATAGGGAGGGGCTAAAGGTGTAAAATGGCAACCAATCTAGTTGGGAATTAACCCTTAGTTACAAAAAGCTAACTAGAAAAGTACCAAAGACATTTAGATTACAACTATTAGTTTGTTCAGCTGAATAAATGGCTTAACCAATGGATAAACAAAAAGCTATTTCCAGTCCATGCGAAGCCGGTTCCAATTCTTCCATCAGCTCCAGATCAGCGTCTGCCCAATGCTGCAAGCCTTGCTGCAGCATGACCTGTTCATCAAAGAGGTTTTTCAATCCAAGTTAGAATTAACCCAAACATCCCATGAAAACAAGTAAATCATCATCCTAAGCTCCAAATCAATAAAGTGTAAAATAATGAAGTAAAAGACTCAAATTGGGATGTAAAAGTGTAAAATCCTACCTAAAAGAGAAGAGAAATAAGTGCTTAAGTACTCAAAATTGATCATTCGGACTTCGGAGGGTTTTAGAACCATTAAGAGGCAGACTTTTTTTTTGCCAAACAGGATTTACCTCTTAGCGATTCAGAGGTTGCCTCTTAATGGAACCATTAACAGGTAAACAAACAGCCTGTAACACCCTCAAATTTGGAACAATCAACTAAATAAAATTTCAATAAAATACACAACAAGATAAAATCATTTCTACAATTCATTCCTTAAATTACCTCGGAATTTAAAACATTATAATTCCCCCAATAAATTAACTTAAACGGGTGTTACTTAACACGACACAAGTTGCTAATTCCAAATACGTGCGAAAGACTTCACTAATTCAAATCACCTCGCGAGCACTCTACTAGCACACGACCTTTCACACGTGTCACAAGAACTACTCCCAACCTGAGACCTGTTGCACATGCCGACAAATAAAAAGGGTTAGGCTAACGCCTAGTGAGTTCAAGCATTTTATCATGACTATATAAATTCATAAATCGAGAGGAGTGTAGCTTTTTAGTCATGATTCCAAAAGAGTTTACTTTAAATGTAAAGCACCCATTTTCCAAATCCCACAATTCCCATAAATGAAATCTTTAATGCAATATGATTTCCAAAATAGACTCATTCCGAAAATCGACGTAATAGGGTGAAATACCATTTGATACTCAAAATAATTAAATCCATAATTCTATTTGTCATTATTCCAAAAACATCCCAAACACGGTAAAAACATAATCCATAACTCATATAACATGGAAATGCAATTCTCATAAATATGATACGTTACCGAAAACATGGATAAACACAAATACCCAAAAACATCACACACGGATGAGATATAAACCACAACTTGCATACCATGGAAAACAATCCATATTAATATAACACGTCACCGAAAACATGAGTAGCAATAAATACCCAAAACAACACCTTTCGGTGACGGGGGAGACCCGTATACATCGCACGTGACGGAACACTAAAGTGGGTCACTTACTATGCAATAAAACACACACGTGGATTACTCTCGTAAACTGAGCTTAATCACTCCAGATCTATTGCCCGCGAGACTAGGGAGTTTCCAACTTCAACCACTCCAGGTCTATATATTGGGTCACTCCAAATCCACAACAGCACATTAGGGATTACACCTTACTGCCCATGAGACGACGCCCGACCATATAGGTCCACGCCTTACTTATCATGGAACCCGATGCCTATCCCGTGCTAAGCACATATATGGAATTACACCTTACTGCCCATGAGACGACGCCCGACCATCTAGGTCCACGCCTTACTTATCATGGAACCCGATGCCTATTCCGTGCTACAAAATAAACTAACGTCTCGTAAAACTGAGCTCAATCAATTCCGACCTCTTGCCCGCGAGACTAAGGGAAACTCAAATGCCTATGGATCCATAGCTATCAAGGTCTAAATATTACACGACCCCAAATAAATAAACACATGCATTCAAAACATGCAATTCCCCAATAACATAATTCATTATCAAAACTCAATCTTGAGTTACCAAAACTGGACAAATGTCCCCAAGACTTAATAAGATTCAATACCGAGCCACAAGCACAACTAACTCCAAAAAAGGTAGTTTATGAAAGTTATAAAATGACATCAAATATAACAACACACCGTTTGCCGATAAATACTTCGATTCCATGAAAACCCGAAATAACACTTTGGATCGGGTAAACCCTCATTTCCAAGGACTCACGCCTTTACGTTTTCAAAACATTACATGATGTACTATATGCATATTTCCAAAACATCCACAATGCATTTTTATAATAAATAGACTCCATTTATTACATAAATCAACAACTCATTTCATGTATGATTTATTATCACATTTTTCCAAAATATCCAAAAGTAGTGTTTTATAATATTTACAACAATTAATACCTCAAAAGGTAAAATCCACCAAATAACCCAATATTGATAATTTTCAGGTAAAACACACAATTACTTGGAAAAATAACATTTTGGCATGTACAAAGTTTTCGCAGAGTAACTTGAACTCACCTCTGCTAGATTAAGCTAAATCTAGATTTTTCCCAAACGTATGCTCCTTTGATAAAGTTTGCATCCTCAAGCCAAAACTTCCAAAACCTAGATTTATGAATTTCCAACCGTCAATATCACAATCCAACCATGTAGAATCATTTCTTAAACATTTAGAATCATTTCTCCCAACATATTACACCCAAAATAACCAATACATCGAAACCCTAATTTCCAAAATAAATGGGAGAAGATTACCTCAATCATCAAGTGAATCCACCAACCAAACACTTCTAGTGTTACCAAAGTGAGCTTCAATCTTCACTTCACCCAAAGAAATGAAAGGTTTAGGAGAGGGTTGGGTAAAACCCTAGAATAGTGTAGAAATTCCAACCAAAAGGAGATGAGATGAGAAATACCAACCTCAACCTAAGGATCCTTGTAACGAGATGGAGGAGGGACTTTGATTTACAAGATTTGTGGCTTCAATGGCTTCAAAATCGTTTTGAAGGGTTAGGGTTCGGTTTTGGGAGAGTTTAGAGAGAAAGAAATGGAATAGAAATGAAAGAAAGCTGAAAGGTGTGGGTTTAAAACCCTCAGAGTCCGCTCGCGATTGTGACACGGCGAGAGTGACCATGTCACAATCGCCGGGGCACTCTCGCCCGCTACCCAAAATGCTCACGGTACACTTTCGGCGAAAGTGACACTGCGAAAGTGACCATGTCACTCTCGCGAGTGTCATACTCGCTGGCCCTCCCAAAACCCTCGGTACATTCTTGGCGAAAGTGACACTGCGAAAGTGACCATGTCACTCTCGCGAGTGTCATACTCGCTGGAGTTGTACCGAGTCCAAACTTGGCCAAATTCTCGAGAGATCCAAATAGCATTACGTGTTCCACACTCCAAAGCAAAACCTTGTCCTTTTTAATAAATCTAGACGGAATCATTTACAATTGGAGTTAGGATTTTCGGGGTGTTACACAGCCCCTAGTCCCTATAGTTTAAATATTATAGTTTCACCATTGAGGTATGCAAAAACGACCGGATTTGGTCTTCGCCTTTAACGGCCGTTAAAAAAACTAGTTAGGTCAGGGGCATTTTAGTCTTTTCTAATTTTCTCATATTTTGGCTTTAGAAAATAAACTCATGGACCACATCCCCTCCTCCGGTCATCTTCTCCGACAAAACCATGGAACAACACTAGTCATCATCTTCTCCGACAAAACCATGGAACAACACTAGTCTATTCACACCTAAAATAAAAATCAAACCTAAATCCAAACCTCAAAATCAAACCTAAAACCAAACCTTAAACTCAAACTCAAATCAAAACCAAAAAATAAAGTTTCACGTTGGTTAAGAAGGTGGGAGAAACAAAGAAAAAGTTTCTCCACCTCCACTGTAAATCCCTTCCCGCCGATGACCCCCTTTTTTCCGAAAACTCACCCTCGCTTTCCTTCTCCGACACCTTAACCTCTCAACCCAAATTTGAGCACTTTGGCCTCAATCTCTCAACCCAAATACTGCAAATCCAGATGAAGATAATCCACATAAATCAAAAATCATTCCAGGGAGAGTAGAAGCATCAAATAACATACAAACTAATATATAAAATAAAAATACAAGAACAAATTCAAATACAAACAGAGAAACTAAACATCTTCCAAAATAAGATACACTAAAAACCTAAATCAACCCCTCGATTTTACAGAGAAAAGAGAGAAAAATCGAGGGGAGTACATCCCTGAGTTAAGGTACAACCAAGTAAAGACAAATCAAGGGAACAAGCATTCATAATTGCAAAGAGAAATCGAGGGGATTGAGAATGTTGAAATAGGTTTTATCAATATTTGAATTAGTTTGTTTCTGTTTGAATAAGTCCTAGAAGAGCTATTCTTCAGGAAGTTAGCTAGCTTATCTCGTTTTCTGTTTTAGCTACTTTGTACTGGCTATAAATAGCCCTCTCCTTTAATGTTTTGAATACACATTCTTCTTCCTGCCATTCTTTAGTTCTGAGTTTCAACATTTGGTATCAGAGCTATTTAAAGGGCCTGAGTGAGTGTGACATTGTGAGTGTAAACACGAGAGTCTGTGAGAAGACACATAGTGAGTGTGTGTGACAGCGTGAGTGTAAATACGAGAGTCTGTGAGAAGTGTGAGATAAACACAAAGAGATCACGATGTCGACAGCGGACAAGTTTATGTAACCGTCCATTCCGAAGTTTGATGGGCATTACGATTACTGGTCGATGACGATGGAGAACTTTTTACGGAGCAAAGAGATGTGGAACATGGTGGAAGACAATATTCCCGCACCTGCAACCGGGACAGCAGCAGCTAGTGAGGCACAAAGGAAGGTCGTAGAGGAAGCCAAACTCAAAAATATAAAGGTCAAGAATTACTTGTTCCAAGCGATCGATCGAGAAATTCTGGAAACAATTCTCGACAAAGGGACATCGAAGGCAATTTGGGAGTCCATGAAACAGAAGTATCAAGGGTCCACAAAGGTAAGAAGGGCTCAACTTCAGGTACTGAGAAGGGAGTTTGAATTGCTGGTCATGAAGGAAGGAGAGAAAGTAGATAGTTTTTTGGGGCGAACGTTAACTGTGGTGAACAAAATGAAAGCAAATGGTAAGAAAATGGAGCAGACTATGGTTGTTAGTAAGATACTCAGATCTTTGACAACCAAGTTTAATTATGTTGTTTGTTGTATAGAAAAGTCAAATGACTTGAATACTTTGAGTATTGATGAATTGCATGGAAGCTTGCTAGTTCATGAACAAAGGATGCAAGGTTACCAAGAGGAGGAGCATGCATTGAAAGTAGTTCAGGAGGACAGATCGGGGAGAGGAAGAGGTCGAGGCATGAGTAGAGGAGGACGTGGTCGAGGTAGAGACAGACAACCGCTGAATAAAGCGATCATCGAATGCTACAAATGCCATAAGTTGGGACACTTCCAATACGAGTGTCCGGACAGGGAAACAAAAGCAAACTACACTGAATTGAAGGAAGACGAGGATGAGTTGCTGCTGATGGCTTATATAGAACCTCATCCAACACACGAAGAAGAGGTGTGGTTCCTTGACTCGGGATGCAGTAACCATATGACCGGGAACAAGGAATGGTTCTCGGACCTGATAGAAGATCACAGTCAATCGGTGAAGCTCGGAAATGATATGAGGATGGCTGTAGTGGCTAAAGGAAGCATAAGGGTGCAAATAAATGGCATAATCCAGGTTATTTCTGATGTCTATTATATTCCTGAACTCAGAAATAATTTATTAAGTGTTGGACAGCTTCAAGAGAAGGGGTTAGTCGTTCTGATACAAGATGGAACATTCAAAGTCTTTCATCCTAGGAGAGGGTTGATCATGCATACCAATATGAGCAAGAACAAGATGTTTTATCTGACAGTTTCAGCAGCACCGAAAAAAAATCATATGTATTTACAAGCTGAGGATGTGGCGGAGAAAGAGGCTCACATATGGCATTGCCGTTTTGGCCACTTGAACCATAAGGGATTGAGAACTCTCTCTTACAACCAGATGGTGGTTGGGTTGCCATCTTTGAAGACTCCAAAGAAGATATGCACCACTTGCTTGACCGGGAAACAACATAGAGAGCCTACACCAAGGAAGAACCTGTGGAGAGCCTCAAAACAACTTCAACTAGTACACTCAAACATATGTGGTCCTATCAAGCCAACTTCGAACATCGGGAAAAGGTACGTTCTAAGCTTTATCGATGATTTCTCTCGCAAAACGTGGGTTTATTTCCTGCATGAGAAATCAGAAGCTTTCACTACTTTTAAACATTATAAGGCTTATGTTGAGAAGGAAATAGATGCGCATATAACTTGTTTGAGAACAGATAGAGGTGGTGAGTTCACTTCAAACGAGTTTCGAGAATTTTGTCAAACACAGGGCATCAGCAGGCAATTAACAACGGCCTTTACCCCCAGCAGAATGGAGTGGCTGAGAGGAAGAACAGGACGATTATGAATGTCGTTCGATCCATGTTAAGTTAGAAAAGGTTCCTAAAATATTCTGGCCTGAAGCTGTGAAATGGTGTGTTCATGTCCAGAACCGAAGCCCAACGGTTGCCCTTGAAAAAAAGACTCTAGAGGAGACATGGAGTGGTCTTAAACCAGTAGTGGAGTACTTTCGGATTTTCAGTTGTCTAGCACACGTACATATACCAGATCAAAGAAGGAGTAAGTTGGATGATAAGAGTAGAAAATGCATTTTTCTAGGAGTCAGTGATGAGTCCAAGGCATGGAGGTTGTATGATCCGGTCTCGAAGAAAGTCGTCACCAGCAAAGACGTCGTATTTGAAGAAGAAGAAGGTTGGGGCTGGGAAAACACGACAGAAGGTAGAAAGCAAGACATCTTAGAATGGGAAGATGAATACGACAGTAGTAGATAGGAAGACCAAAGTGAAGAAGAACACGTGGAACCGAGCTCAAACAATGAAACCGACAATCAAATCGACCCACTCCCACATGAAGAACCAGCTGCTGAAGGGAGGGGCACACGAGAAAGGAGACCACCGGGCTGGATGGCAGATTACGAAACTGGCAAAAATCTCTCTAAAGAAGATGAGTTGAATGTAATGATGATGGTGACTGAAAATGACCCAGTTACATTTTCAGAAGCGATGAAGAGCAAGAAATGGAAGGAAGCTATGTTGGCAGAAATTGATGCAATAGAAAGAAACCAAACTTGGGAGCTTATCAGGCTGCCTAAAGGAATCAAACCCATTGGAGTTAAGTGGTTTTCAAAACAAAGCTTAACGAAAATGGGGATGTAGAAAAGCTCAAGGCACGATTGGTGGCGAAAGGATACGCACAACGCCATGGAATAGATTACACAGAAGTGTTTGCTCCTGTGGCGAGACTTGATATTGTTCGTGTAATACTTGCAACAACGGCTCAACACGGTTGGGATGTGTTTCAACTTGATGTAAAGAGCGCTTTCCTCCATTGAAAGCTTAAGGAGACCGTATTCATACAGCAACCTGAAGGTTTCATCAAGAAAGGAGAAGAAGAGAAAGTCTATAGGCTAAAAAAGGCGTTGTACGGCCTTAAACAGGCGCCGAGGGCCTGGTATAGCAGAATCGATGCCTACTTCATTCGTGAAGGTTTTGAAAGGTGCCCGAGTGAACACACGTTATTCACAAAGTCGAAAGAAGGTAAAATTTTAATAATAAGTCTTTATGTTGATGACTTAATATTCACCGGAAACGACAAAAGCTTATGCGAAGAGTTTAAAGCTTCAATGATGTCGGAATTTGAGATGTCCGACTTGGGAAAGATGAAGCATTTTTTCGGAATAGAAGTAAAGCAGTGTTCGGGAGGAATATTCATTTGTCAAAGAAGGTATGCACGAGAAGTGTTAGCACGATTTGGCATGGAAGATAGCAATGTAGTAAAGAACCCAATGGTGCCTGGTTCAAGGCTATCAAAGGATGAGGGTGGAGTTAAAGCTGATGAAACTCTTTTCAAACAGATAGTTAGAAGCCTAATGTACCTGACTGCCACTAGGCTAGACTTGATGTATGGTGTTAGCCTAATAAGCAGGTACATGTCTAATCCCACAATGACACGCTGGCTTGCTGCAAAGAGGCTTTTAAGGTACCTGAAAGGTACCACTGATTGTGGTGTTTTCTATAAAAGAGAAGATAGTTTCACGAGATTGGTGGCTTTCTGTGATAGTGATTATGTCGTCGATTTAGACGATCGAAGAAGCACTTTTGGTTTCGTGTTTATGTTGGCGTCTGGAGCGGTTTCGTGGTCTTCAAATAAACAACCAGTGGTTGCTCTTTCCACTACGGAGGCGGAATACATAGCAGCAGCTTCGTGTGCCTGTCAATGCATTTGGCTCAGAAGGGTGCTGGAGAAACTCGGAGTCGAAGAGAAGACGAGCACCGTGATTATGTGTGATAATAGCTCCACCATACAGCTGTAAAAAAAACCCGGTATTTCACGAAAAAAGCAAACACATCGATATAAGATTTCACTTTCTAAGAGACTTGGTGAATGATGGAATTGTCAATCTAAGCTACTGCAGCACTCAGAACTAAATCGCAGACGTGATGACAAAACTGTTGAAGCTGGAACAGTTTGAGAAGCTTCGTGGGATGCTTGGAGTAATTGAAGCCGCTAAAATAAGCTAAGTGCAGACGCATTAGCTTAAGGGAGGGAATGTTGAAATAGGTTTTATCAATATTTGAATTAGTTTGTTTCTGTTTGAATAAGTCCTAGAAGAGCTATTCTTCAGGAAGTTAGCTAGCTTATCTCGTTTTCTGTTTTAGCTACTTTGTACTGGCTATAAATAGCCCTCTCCTTTAATGTTTTGAATACACATTCTCCTTCCTGCCATTCTTTAGTTCTGAGTTTCAACATTGAGATACAGTTGTTCATCGACGGGTGGATATCGTTAGGGCTAACATCATCGAAGAGGGATCGAGTTCCAGTCACGTTAAGGGAGAGAGAGAGAGAGAGAGAGAGAAAGAGAAAGAGAAAGAGAAAGAGAAAGAGAAAGAGAAAGGGAGGGAGATTTTGGGCGGAGATGTGGGTCGACGGATTCAATCGTCCGTGGAGAAGTCGAAGTAAGTTGCAATTTTGTCATCCATGACCGTGTGAGTGATGGAAGCAGAGAAATGGTTATTTTTAGAGTAAATTACATTTTTGGTCCTTGTGGTTATCATCCACTATCAAATGTGGTCCCTCTTTTAAACTAATTACAATGTTGGTCACTATGGTTGCCATTTTGTTTCAATTTTGGTCCCTCTAACCAACTATAGTTAAAAAGGCTAGTTAACCTTTTTTGTCTTTTTCCCTTTTTATTTTATTAGATCAATAGTAATTACGATTTTAGTCCCTATAGTTTTGTCTTTTTCTATTTTCTTTGTTTTCTATCATTTTATCTTTCATTATATACCTTTTGTTATATTAATTAATTAATGATAGTTTTAACTAAAAATACATTAAAAATACATGTCTTATTTTGTAAATTAAACCTTAATTTATTTTTGTCAGTACCTTTAAAATAATTCAACTATTGAATACTTTTAAATTGTTACGCTACTTATCTGATATATATTTGGCGTCTACACTAATCCCAAAAATCATTTTTTTTTAACTTTAAGTGGGTTCAAAAAATGTCATTTTTCTTATTTATGTAAGATGTATGTCTATTAATAAAGTATGTATCATTTTCTAATATTCATTAAATTTTAACTGTGTTTCAAACAAAAAAAATTATGATAGAACTATTAATTTATTTTTTCAAAATATCAACTTAAATTTATCGTAACGAAAAATAAATAACCAATTAACAACCACACAATTTAATTAAATACTAAAAAATAGAAAATGATTTTTTAGATTAATGTAGATGGATATGCAAATATATAACGGATAAATTGTATAATTTTTTAATACTCAATAATTAACTCATTTTAAAGGTACTGGCAATTTTTTTTAAATTCTTTGAAAGGAAGTGATTGAAAGAATATTTTCCTAGTATTAGAATTTACCATAATTAATGTTTCATTTTCGTTGTAAATTCCTCTCTATTTAAAGGGCTTATGATTTATGAGAAATACGATTCATTCTCTCCATTCTATTGTTCTATTTAGTTTTCCCTTTAACAAATATGTATTTTTAATGTATATATTGCTAACACTATTATTGACTAATTAATATAATAATGGTATAACATGAAAGATGAAAAATAACAATAAAATGATAGAAAAAAACAAAAATGAAAAAAAAGACAAAACCACGTTGACTAAATAATTTCAAAATAGTTTAATACTTAAACTATATTAAATTTTAATATTATTCAATAATTAAACTACATTTGAAAACAAAGAGTTTTTCAAAAGCGAAGAAATGCAAATGAACATTTTTTAGTATAAAAAGACAAAACTATAGGGACTAAATCGTAATTACTAATGATCTAATAAAACAAAAAAGGGAAAAAGACAAAAAATAGTTAACTAGCTGTTTTAACTATAGTTGGTCAGAGGGACCAAAATTGAAACAAAATGATAACCATAGTGACCAACATTGTAATTAGTTTAAAAGATAGACCATATTTGATAGTGGATAACCACAAGGACCAAAAATGTAATTTACTCTTACTTTTATGTGTGTATATTAGTTTTTGGTCCCTGTAGTTTACTTACTTATTAATGAAAAATAAGATAATGGTGAAAAAAAGACTAATAAACCCCTAACTTAATGGAGTCTTTTAACACTTGTTAGAGGCAATGACCAAATTTGGTCGTTTTTAGGTACTTCAATGGCGAAACTGTAATTCTTTAACTATGGGGACCAAGTGTGTTATTAACAAGAAACCACATGGACCAAAAGTATAGTTTACTATAATATTAAATAATTAACTATAAGGGTATGAATTGTAAATATTAATGATATTTTTATGTAGTATATATGATATATAATAAAATAATTAAATCAAAAATATTCAATATTGGGCTTATTTCGAAGGTATCGAATAAACGATTACAATGGTGTAACTTGTTAAAATTAAAACGTATTTTTTTAACATATTTTAGTTAATATACGATTATATGTGTTAATATGATGAAGGTGTAAAATTAAAATTAGAAAAGTAAAAGGTATAAAGTAAACTAAGTAATTAATTATAGGGATATAAAATAAAAATTTCAAATCAATTTATATCAAATTGAGTGTGCATTGCGGACTACCCCCTACAAATCGCAGGACTAGGGTCTCCAAATCGCAGGAAAATTGTTGGGTCCGCGATCGCGGACCCCATCGCGGAAAAAATAGGTATTTTGTAAAACCAACGAGATTTTGGTTATTTTTGCAAGTCAAAGTCAAACTTTGGGTATTTTAATTAATTTCCCTAATTATATTATAGTTTTTCTATTGCATCCACATTTAATCAACTAAATTATCTCAAAACGATACATCGATACATTTTTTTAATTAATAGACATAGATAAATTTCGGGTTTTCCTACATAAATAACAAAAAATGATAAATTTCTTAAATACCACTTAAAATATATTTTTTTTGGATTAGTATAGACGGATTTGTAGATATATATCAAATATATTGCGTAAAAGTATAAAAAATATTTAATACATAACTTATTTAAAACGCATCGATAAGATTTTTCTGATGGTGTAATTTATAAAATATAATACGTACTTTTAATGTATTGTTAGTTACAATTATCATTAATTAATATAAGAGTAAACTACACTTTTGGTCCCTGTGGTTTGGTGTTTATAACACATTTGGTCCCTACAGTTTAAAAATTACACTTTAGCCACTACTGTTTGCCATTTGGTCCGGATTTGGTCCCTCTGACCAACGTCCGTCCATTGTCAGACGTTAGGGGCAACCATGTGAGATGCACATGAGGGTAAATCAATCTTTTTCCCTTACAGGGACCAAATTCGGACCTTTAGTCAAACCCACCCCACCCACCCCTACTCCCTTTCTCTCTCCTATCTTCTTCTTCCCCAACTCAATCCCTCCAAAAACACACACACACACAAACCCACTTAATACACATTAACACACACACACACACACACATATACAATTACCATCTTCCTCTTCTTTTTTAGACAATTTTGCACATCAAAACCCTTATACCATTACCTTGAGGAACTTGGGTTTTGGTGTGCAAAATTTGTCTAGAAAAATAAATGGATAAGCATCATCATCAGCTTGCTTTTCTGAACAACCAACATTTTGTTCATCAAATCGCTTTCGATACTGCTTTCGATCCATCTCTTTGCTTTTATTTTCAATCGAGGTTGTGACGATTTATTTCTGCATTTAATTTTTTCGAGCATAGGTTTGTGGTGGTCTGCAAACGAGACGAAGGTAGGGCAGTGGTCGATGCGTGTTCTTGCTGCTGTTGTTAGAAACAATCGAGAGAGAAAGAGGGGTGAGGCCGATTACAGGTCTGCAATCGACCAAGAAAAGGGGGAAATGGAGAGTGGTGACAAAATCGAGAGGGAGGGCAGATTCTTACCGCTGGCGGAGTGGCGGTGGTAGGAGAACTCAGATTGGTGGCCGGCGACCTGCAGAGAAGTGGTTGCAGGTCTGTAATCGAGAGGGGGGTCGATCTAGAGAGCGAGAGGGAAGAAGAGGGGGAATACCGAGAGTTTAGAGATACGTGAGAGAGATGGAGAGAGGTGGCACCGACGATCTGTGGTGCGGCAACGGGAGTGATGTTAGGGCAGAAAATCGAGAGGGTAGAGGAGAGACGAGAGAGAGAGAGAGAGAGAGAGAGAGAGAGAGAGAGAGAGAGAGAGACCTCTTGTATGGTTGGTCGCCGGTGGTTGAATGGTGGTCGGCGACATGGATGAACTTTCCGGCGATATAAACCCAGTTCCCGGCGAGATCTCGATTTTCCGGCGAGAGTAGCAGTTTCCGGCGACTAAAACCCAGAAACCGGCGAGAGAAAGGGTTTGAGTAAAGGTTCGGATTTGGTCCCTGTAAGGGAAAAAGACTGATTTACCCTCATGTGCATCTCACATGGTTGCCCCTAACTTCTGACAATGGACGGACGTTGGTCAGAGGGACCAAATCCGGACCAAATGGCAAACAGTAGTGGCTAAAGTGTAATTTTTAAACTGTAGGGACCAAATGTGTTATAAACACCAAACCACGGGGACCAAAAGTGTAGTTTGCTCTTAATATAAATAAGAATATAAAGTGAAAAATGAAAAAAAAGGTAGGAAAGAAAAGAAAAGAAAAGAAGAAAAAGACAAACCATAGGGACTATAAGTGTAATTTACTATATAATCTGATAAAACAAAAAATGAAAAAGACAAAGAAAAGATGAATGGACCAAAATACCCTTAATTTATCTAAGTTATTTAATTAAAGTTGGATAGAGGGACCAAAAATGAAATAAAATGACAACCACAATAACCAAAATTGTAATTAGTTTGAAAGAAGGACCAAACTTGATAATATATGTCAACCGCAAGGACCAAAAAATGTAATTTACTCTTAATTTTATGTTAAGTCTATGGCTCATCCATAGCCCAAGTGGGCCCATGAAAACGTACTTTAAAAGTACACAATATTACATTGTTTTATAAATATTCCAAGTTAAAATTACTTATTTGTCCATTATCACTATTGCAAATAAATTGATGATATTGGTTATTTCTTGCAAATTATTATTTTAAATATTTGACAAATAGTTGAATAATCGACTATACCTCAATCCTAATCAAACATCGCCAATATTAGATATTGCAACCGTAGTAATATCCCTTGATTTCATTTGTCATGTTTAGGTTTTTTTTTTCTTGTGGTCAACTATACATTTGCAATAATGGAGAAAAATCATGTAGGAACCGGCTTTATTGTACTTTTTGGCCTCAACACGAAGTAACTTTGTTGATTCTGGTCAATCGAACTATTCACGTAGATCCAAACTTAATACAAGCTCAAAAACGATATTTGTACTTCCAAGTTCCAACGATATTTCAATGTTAATACCGAGTTGGTTTGCTTTTAAAACATTTGAATTGCCCTTCATTAATGTTGGAAGTAAGCAACCTTTTATAGATCTAAATTAATATCCTTGTTTATTTATTTTATTTGTAGTGACATAATTGACAAATGGACAATTGCACCATGAAAACTTCCCACAAAAAGAAGGGTGGTTGTGAATTTACTCTAATTAATCCATAAAAATAGGTTTCATATAAATGTTGAAAATTTTAGGGTTTCTAATTTTAAAGGAGTAATTTAGCATATACTTATTTAGATCAAGATCCATAAACTAATGTGAAAACTTCCTTCAAATCAAAAGCCAACAAATATGGAAAGACAAACTATTTTCTAGTTGATAACCAACCAAACTAGTATCATTACATTTAAAATAACCAAAAAAACACAAATACGAAATCAAGTCAAATGCTACACTATATACATATTCCCTGCCTGCTTCGATGCCTAAATTTGATTGTTTTGTTGTACCAGTATAATAACATAACGAATTCAAGAAACCGAAACAAGACCAACACCATTCTTCATCATGTTCTTGAACTCATGAAAATCGATCATACCATCACCATCAATGTCAACCTTGCTTATCATCATCTTGCAATCCTCCAACGTTTTCCCTTCTTTAAACCCCAAAGAATCCAAAACCAACCCCAATTCCTCAACACTTATGAGCCCATTTTTATCCCCATCAAATACATCAAAAGCATCCTTCAAATCCCCATCTTCATGATCAAGATTCTCGAACCCACCATCGATCTTATTATTATGGTCTTCTCGCCTCATCATCGACTCGAAAAGCTCGCAAAACTCATCGAAATCAATCAACCCATCTCCATTCACATCAACTTTTTGTACCATTTCAATCACATCTTTTTCACTGGTTGAGATCCCGATGTTCTTGAGTGAATCACTCAACTCTTGTTTTGTGATGAACCCATCTTTGTTTTTGTCGAAAGTGGCGAAAACACTCTTCAACTCTGCTTTTCTTTCCCTCGAATGATTATCATCAGGATCCAAACTCTCTTTCTTCTTCACCACCATCTCCTTCTTCTTGTTGTGATCCTTACTTTTGAGTGAATCTTGATGGGGTGAAGAGTGAAGTTGATGAAAAAAACTAGCGATTTTTTTTGTGGGTATTGTGGAAAGAGTCGAAAAAAGGCCGAAAACGAAGAGGAGAAGAAGAAAGACGATGGTTAAAATAGCCATTGAAGAAGAAGGTTCAATGGGAACACAAGTGGTGTGTGTGTTTGTGTTTGTGTTTGTGTGTGTGTGTGTGTGTGTGTTTTGGAGGAACGATGGTTTAAGAGAAAAAGGCGTTGAGTTCACGCGTTATTTGGTGTCTTTTCCTTTTTTAATGGAATCATAAATTTTTGGTGTGATGCCCACAAAACGCGTAAACTGAAGTAACGGGCAATAGGATATTTCTAATAATCTATTTTGTAGAGTAAATTACAAATTTGGTCCCTGTGGTTTGACCTTAATTACGATGAAGGACCTTAAACCCTAAAAATCATGGCTAGGGTCGATTAGGTTCCATTTTGTTACGATGGATGTCCTTGTGGCTAACTCCCATTTAAATTCCTCCGTTAAGCTCCATCCGTGCCCCTCACGTAGGGGCATTTTTGTCTTTTCATTTAAGACAAAAAAGTTTCTCTCCTTTAAAAGTCTAATGGGAGGGGAAAATGAAAAGACAAAAATGCTCCTTACGTGAGGGGGCACGGGTGGAGCTTAATGGAGAATTTAAACGGGAGTTAGTCACAGGACAAAAATGCTCCTTACGTTAGCCATGATTTTTAGGGTTTAGGGAATATTATCGTTATTAGGTTCAAACCACAGTGACCAAATTTGTAATTTACTCTATTTTATATGATAAAATATTTGTTTTTTCATGAAATATAATTAATAAACTAGAAAAACTTTTTCTTTTCGAAAATTCAATTTTTTTGCTTTTATTACGTGTCAGATATTGGTCCCATAAACGCGTTGTGGTAATGATGGTGACATTGTCGTGAGATCCAAAGCTACATCAGAATTTTAAAATGTTTTAATTTAATTAATATAACTTTAAAGTATGCTTTTAAACTTTTTCTAATTTCAGTATTTTGAAAAAAGAGGACATAAGGAGTACTTTTTTTAAAGAGCCGTTAGAGTCTAATGTTAGTTGGAATTGATATATTATTGGGTAATGCAATAATGTTTTTTTTTGCACACCAACCAGAAATTTTATAACCACCCAATAATAGGCCAAAGCCCGGACTAAAGTTACAAAGGTCGCACTAAGATGCTGCTCGGTTTATTTTCTATTAATACTTGTATGGATATAATTGTCTGAGTGGATATAGTTGTCTGAGTGTTAACAGATAAATTGGTGTTCGATTGTTATGCTGAATAAACAGTCTGAACGTCAGAAATAACCATTTTACCCTCGGTCTTTATTGAATAAACTACCTAAATATTAAAAATTACCATTTTACCATTGTCTTTATTTTTAATCCCAACTCCAAATTCCTTCATTTTCAAATATATCAAACCCAGATATTTTACACTCCAACTGGTTCTTGGATAGAACCTGAAACGTCCAAAAACCAGGACAAATTTAAACCTTAAAATTTATCAGAGTTAACTATAATTTCACTCAAACTTTTATACATAAATGAAGGATTAGCTTTGAGAGTTCACATATATATATATACAGATTGAACTTATCCAAACAACCTACTAATCTAATCCTAAACATTAAGATCAGATTATACTAGTTGTTTAGACCAATCACCAAAATATCCTCGTTAGGCTAACTTCTCCATTCATCATCAAAAGTGAATACCAGAAATCACTCGTCCCTCTTCCCGTTACTTCCCCAAGCTTGTACCTGGTAAGAAAATTTAATTTGAAACGATTGGGCTTACGCCTAGTGAGAACATCCATTTTTAAATTAAAACTTTATCAGCTTTGGAAACTCAAGTAAACAAAGCGTATAAACAAACCTGGTTTGCCATCATTCTTACCGTACATCTAAACATCTTACGATGACGGGAACATACCCGATTCCATGAATATGACTAACATTCAGTAAGTCATATCATCACGTTCGAGAGCCTACTACGAATCATTACAGATTCTAGATCATTGCTCATGTCCAAGAAATTACAATTTATTTTATGCCTATTTCTTGGAGTGGAAGTAGAGTTACAATTTACTTTATGCCTATCTCTTACCTTCCCATAGAAATCAGGAATTATAATTTACTTTATGCCTATTCCTCATTTCACGTCAACGGGAATTACAAATTACTTCATGCATATTCCACGTTTCACATCACCTTACGAAATGGGAATTATAAGTTACTTTATGCCTATTCCTCATTTCAGGTCAACGAGAATTACAAATTACTTTATGCCTATTCCACATTACAAATACTGCCAGTGCCTATGGATCCATTACACTTACTAGCGTATATGCATACCAACATAAACACGCAACATCTCGTATCATATTCTCAACGCTAAGAATGCTAGATAACCTATCGTATCCTTATCCTCAAATGTCCCCCTTCGGCGACTTAGCACGGGGGTTCCGCTAAGTATCCGGACCAGAAAAAATCCGAAAACCATATCCGGGAAAAATCTCTTATCCGGAACCCAAATCCGGAACTATACGGAAAAGCCAAATCCGAATTATCATCCGGAATCCGGTAAATCATCCGGACACTCATCCGGAATCCGGTACATTCCGGATCCGGTATTCTATCCGGACACCATCCGGAATCCGGTACCAAGTCCGGAACTCATTTCGGAATCCGATACAATCCGGAATATTCCCGGAATCCGGTGTCCAATTCGATCTCAATCCGGAATCCGATAACTTCAGGAATTCCCATCTTCCGGACTAATCGAACTGCACATCGATTTTCAGTTTAAAACCTATCATAATTCCAATTCTCAATCATCTTCATCCCAATATATAATTACCAAAACATATAGACAGTTTATAATCAATTATTTCATTTGATTTAACTGCAAAGGTTTAGAAGAAGAGATGAACTCACCTCAGGTCGATAAATGCAACCAAAATCCAGAAATCAATTTCTTCTCTCCACTGAATCGATACCTATTGAAAGATGATTTGAACTTACAATTACCAATCCTTTCAGAAATTCAGTCGAGAAGATGATTATAAACCCTTACCAAAAGGATACAATTTCCTTGCTTTCTTCTTCTTTCTCTTGATTGTCTGAAACTGACTTCACAAATGAGGAATTGAGATAACTCTCAGTTCTTCTGCCGACTAAGACTTTTACACATTTTCCTCTTTTAATTAATCCACCCAAAACTATTGTCACATAGCAAAATCAATCCGTAAAGTTCATAAGTTCATGAATTGATTAACACTTTGGGATTCATTACATTTTCAACCCTTTTGAAAACTCCATTTAAATAATACTTTCCCATTATTTTAAACATTCTTTCAAAATAACAGAAAACAACCATGGAAATTTCGAGGCGTTACAGAACCAAATCTTGAAAATATGAACACACCGACATCATTTCGTGTTTCCAGTTCATGATGATTTCATCGATCAAAACCCATGACCAGCAAAGGAGAGACAACAAGATCAAGGCATGGGAGAGACGACAACTAGAAGGTTCACATCTCTTGAAGTTCATTATGTGAGAAGCTTTGAACCAAGAGGACCGATGGAAAGGAGCAATTGTCGATGTGAGAAGAAGAAGAACGAAGCAAGAAGAAAACACGGAGGAAGAGGAGGGTAGTGGGTTTCGATCACTGTCGATCACTATCGATCTCCTTCACCGCCTCCCAGATCTCGATCTCCTTCACCGCCTCCCAGATCTCGATCTCCTTCACCGCCTCCCAGATCTCTCGATCTCCTTCACCGCTTTCGTCTTCATCACTGTCGTCAGCGTCTCGGTCAGAAGGAGGAAGAGGAGAGGAGTGGGTTTCGATGGAACCTTTTTATCGTACATGAGGCGTCAGTGGTGGTGATGGTTGTTACGGCGGCTGCGGGTGGGACACTGATGGTAAGGTAGAAGGGCGAGTGGTGAGGGACGATGATGATGAGGTAGAGGGATTTGTGGGTTTTGAGTTTTCAGAGAGGGTGGGAGAAATGGGTTGAGTGAATAGTGGGAAATGGGTTAAGTGAATGAGGGGTATAATATGTCTTTTGGAAGGCTAAGAGTCAAGGACGCATAAATTTTAGCTGACTGATTCAGCCATGAGCTGACCGAATAAGTCAATACCGAACAACTAGATATGGCTGTGCGAATTAGCCATATCCACTATACAGCTCATTAAGCCACAAACGAACAACCCCTAAGGCATCATCCAAACAGCCCAGAAAACGAACAATAAGCAGACATCCTAGACCAAAGGTTTGCGAGAAGCAAACACAACCAGAAAACTACCACGACCGAATCACAACACAACCAAAAGACATATCTTCGGCTGTCACAACCTAATACACAAGCCAATAACGAGAGAAACTGGATTACACAGACCAAAAACGAACAGGAGCAGATTACGCTAGGGGCTGACCGAATCAGCACCTAGATGGTTGTCCACGGACAAACAATCCATTCATCGGCTTAATGGAGCCGAAAGCCAGACAACCCACTCCGTCTTCAAGTCCCGATCTATCCGTGCGATCCACTCGTACACCTTTACCTGGAATTCAAAAAACAAGCCCATCAGCTTTCTTTTTTCCTTCTCGAACGTCCAATTGTTCCTGTTTGCCCAAATAAGATATAAGAAACACCATAACGTTGCCTCCAGCCTTTTTGAACCTGTTACGTTGTTCTGAATCTGCGCGACCACTCCAAACAACTCCGAAAGGTTACTAACCGTACCCAAATTCAGACCCCACCATTTCCCAAAGAGTTGCCAAAATGTTTTCACTTCGCCACGATTTAACAAAGCACGATCAATCGTTTCTATTATGTTATCGCATCGTGGACATAAGGTAGAGTTCAACTCTATCCCCATGCTATCCAAAACCGCACGACAAGGTAGTCTACCTAATTTTGCCCTCCAAATGAAGATGTTAATCTTCTTAGGAATAACTTTAACCCACTTCGTCTCTATCGTACCATCTCTTTCTGAACACCGCTTCTCCTCTAGCATATTACGAACCGTTTTGACAGCAAATACTCCCTGTGGGTCTTTTTTCCACACCACTCAGTCCTTCACATTCTTTTTTGGAATGTTCTCTCGTAGCACGTTTAGAAGTCTCTCTAATTCTCCAAGCTCTCTACCCCTCGGGTCCCTCCTCCACCCCCATTCCGACTTCCATACCCCTTCTCTCCACTCCTCCTCTTCTCTATCAATACATCTTTTTTAACTTCCAACCTACTTATAAGAGGAAACTCCTTCCCAAGTACCCGATTTGAGACCCATCTATCCTCCCACAAACGGGTTTCGGACCCGTCTCCCACGGCCTTCCCGAATGACTCCGAGAATTAGGGAATTTCTTTGTCTAACTCTTTTCCAACTCTCACAATCTCCCTCCTACTCCCCTTTGTGGATCCTCTTCGAACCCCCTATCCCTCTCATGTACACTCCTTACTACCCACACCCAAAATGAGTCTTTCTCCACGTGAAACCTCTACCACCACTTGCCGAGAAGTCCCCAATTGGCATATTTAAAGCTACCAATATTGAGCCCCCCTCTTTTAAAACCACCCACCACCCTATCCCAATTGACCCATGCTAGACCTTTCTTTCCAAAACCATCGAGACCCCCACCCCCCAGTTTCCCTTCCCCCTCCCCAAAAAATTACGCCTCACACACTCCAATTGTTTTAACACTCCTAGCGGGGCACGAAACAAAGAAAAGAAGTATAATGAGATACTACCAAGAAACGATCTTACCAACGTCTGTTAGACAACCTAGGGGGGGTAAGGTTGTATTTAAAATCTTTTACTTTCAAAAATTCTTTTATAAATAAATACAGTACTGAAACAGTAAAAATAAATCAGAGTATACAAATAATAAAGAAGAGTGTAAATATAAACAAATACACAGAGATTATATAAATAAATATAAATGCAAAGCAGTTTATATAAACAAATATAATAAAGCACAGCGGAATAAATAAAGAGATAAAGGTAAGAGATACTTGACACGGAGATTTACTGATTTACCACCAACTGTGATAAACCAGCAGCCGAGACACTTCTCGACACGATCCAATAAATGTATTATTTACGGTAGAACACAAACCAAATACAAAGGAACTTGTAATAGTTTCTCAAGCCTCTGCTATGAGATAAACAGGATCACACACCCGTTATTCAAATACTTACAAGAGGAGTATAACTCACAATGGGTAATCACTCTTGTATAATATCTCACACTTGGATATTTTATAAAAAAAGTTTTATAAAATATATATATTAAAAATGAGAGAGATCAGATGAGCAGTGATGGTGTTGGTTGTATCTGTATTGTCTGGTCTACCTTCTTCATCACCAGCATGCTTCTTTATATATCAGCATCTCCAACGGATATATGAGGCGCGGTATACCGCCAAATGCACGCGGTATACCGTGCAGTAAAAAGGACACTGACACACAACGGCTCTCATGCAAAGTTGACTTCTGGAAAACGTACCCGCGGTATACCGGCTAGGACTCGCGGTATACCGCCGTCAGAAAAAGTACTTGCAACCAATCAGAAATGCACACGGAGCCTGCCGCGGTATACCGGCTGAACACCCGCGGTATACCGGCCAAAATGTACCCGCGGTATACCGGCTCTACCTTCGCGGTATACCTGCGTCAGAAAAAGGTTGCAGAAACAGTACGTATGGCAGATACTTCTAGAACCAAAATTTCTTATTTATTTAAAAGGTTTTTAGAAATATCCAAGTGGTATATTATTTTAGGGTGTTTATCATTATTAGTTATAAACAATGATGACGACGTAAACACTTCCGTCTTGAACCCTTCAGATTAAATCTTCGTGTTCTTCAACAACTGCACACTTGGATTAAATTGTTAGATAAACAATAATACGGTGTGTTTGTAATCATCAAAATAAATATATATAAATATATAGAGATGTGGTACACTTGCACCAACAATCTCCCCCTTTTTGATGATGACAAACACAACCGCTAAGCAAGAGCATATGCGGTTTCTCTCCCCCGTTTGTCGAAACAAAAAGGGTCAAGAAAGACGGTATGCTCCCCCTCGAGAGATGCTCCCCCTCAAAATATGCATATAATTGAGAGAGCATAAACTCATGGGTAAAAGAGCTAAAACGCCCCCCCTCAAATTAATAACGATATCAATTTGATTTTATAAAATTTGAGGGATAAAATAAAATGCAAAAAGCAATAGAGACAAAGATATACAAACCAATACGAAACACTTGCACCAAAACGGATCTTAAGGCTTCAATTTTCGGTTAATTTTATGTGATAAAAAAAATCACCACGTATTATGACCTCGTCAGGTAACCACGTATTATAACCTCGGCAGGTAACCACGTATTATAACCTCGGCAGGTAACCACGTATTATAACCTCGGCAGGTAACCACGTATTATAACCTCGGCAGGTAACCACGTATTATAACCTCGGCAGGTAACCACGTATTATAACCTCGGCAGGTAACCACGTATTATAACCTCGGCAGGTAACACGTATTATATCCTCGCCAGGAAACACGTATTATATCCTCGTCAGGAAACACGTATTATATCCTCGTCAGGAAACACCTACAAAAGGCAAAGAAAATTTTTTGTGGTACCCTTTTCTTATGGGTCCTTTTAACAGTTAGTATAAAACATAAACTGCAAAAAATATGTTGTCGACATAAAACAAACACGACAAACATACAAAGCCATATAAATGGTTTAAAACCACAAACGCATCCCACCGGGATTGTCAACATTAAACATTCCTTTCGGAATCCATTTTCTAACCATTTTTATTTTACGATCGTATTTATCATAGACGTAAAAAGAAGTATGCGGATTAACATTTTTCTTAGGATTCGCAAACTTATTATTATACATAAACGCATGTGATTTTCTCGACATATAATTCACATAATTCATTTTAGGAACATACGGAGGTTTTTGCGTTTTATTTTTAACAACAAATTTAGGTTTTTCAAAAACCTTTTTAATTGGCATACAATCACATTTTTCAATACACGTATTTGAACCAATGCCTTTACGACAATTTATACGATTAGGCATATTTAGCATTTTTAACACTTTATCATTGCTATTTTGAAATGCATTAGCTAACAGATTATCTTTTTCATATAAATCGCATTTAGCTTTTAAACATGCATTATCATTTTCAAGTATATCGCATTTTGTACATAAAATATTTTCACATGTTCTTTTCTCTAAACATGCAATTTTATCATTTAAGACAATGCAAGATTTGCAAACAATATTTTCGCATGCTTTCTTTTCTAAAGTGATAACTTTATCATTTAACTCATTTTTGATTTTATTATCACATGCAATGGTTTGTTTACAATTATTCAACTCATTTTGACAAAATAATAATTCTTCTTTTAATTTAGCATTCTCATTTTTAAAACTATTTACGAGAACAATCAATTTTTGAAAAGAGACATTTAACATATCAATATCATCATCGTTATCACTACAACTAGAATAACTTGAGTATGAAGTACATACCTCTTTCTCGCAGTCGACGATGAGACAAGTTTCTTCATTTCTTTGATCTCGGGTTTCGTCTCTCTTTTCTTTTGAGTTTCCACCATAGGTGATGTTCAAGTTCTCCCAAATATCACGAGCAGTTTCAAAGAGATAAACACGCTCAATATCATCGTTAGTAAGAACCGAAAAGAGAAAATTTTTGGCTTCATAATTTAAACAATAATTAGCCTTATCTTCGTCGGACCATTCCGAGCTAGGTTTTTCAACAACTTTGTTGTTTTGAAATTTTGTGGGTTTGAAATTTCCTTTAATAATAATATCCCAAATTTTTGATTTATCCCACGAACATAACGTTCAAAAGAATTTGCCCAAAGATCAAAATTTTCGAAATCAATAAGAAGAGATTTAGAAAACCAAGTATTTTGTTGAGCCAATAAATAAAAGATATAACTTTAAAAATTTAAAAGATAATTTTTGAAAGCCCCGCTCTGATACCAAATGTTAGACAACCTAGGGGGGGTAAGGTTGTATTTAAAATCTTTTACTTTCAAAAATTCTTTTATAAATAAATACAGTACTGAAACAGTAAAAATAAATCAGAGTATACAAATAATAAAGAAGAGTGTAAATATAAACAAATACACAGAGATTATATAAATAAATATAAATGCAAAGCAGTTTATATAAACAAATATAATAAAGCACAGCGGAATAAATAAAGAGATAAAGGTAAGAGATACTTGACACGGAGATTTACTGATTTACCACCAACTGTGATAAACCAGCAGCCGAGACACTTCTCGACACGATCCAATAAATGTATTCTTTACGGTAGAACACAAACCAAATACAAAGGAATTTGTAATAGTTTCTCAAGCCTCTGCTATGAGATAAACAGGATCACACACCCGTTATTCAAATACTTACAAGAGGAGTATAACTCACAATGGGTAATCACTCTTGTATAATATCTCACACTTGGATATTTTATAAAAAAAGTTTTATAAAATATATATATTAAAAATGAGAGAGATCAGATGAGCAGTGATGGTGTTGGTTGTATCTGTATTGTCTGGTCTACCTTCTTCATCACCAGCATGCTTCTTTATATATCAGCATCTCCAACGGATATATGAGGCGCGGTATACCGCCAAATGCACGCGGTATACCGTGCAGTAAAAAGGACACTGACACACAACGGCTCTCATGCAAAGTTGACTTCTGGAAAACGTACCCGCGGTATACCGGCTAGGACTCGCGGTATACCGCCGTCAGAAAAAGTACTTGCAACCAATCAGAAATGCACACGGAGCCTGCCGCGGTATACCGGCTGAACACCCGCGGTATACCGGCCAAAATGTACCCGCGGTATACCGGCTCTACCTTCGCGGTATACCTGCGTCAGAAAAAGGTTGCAGAAACAGTACGTATGGCAGATACTTCTAGAACCAAAATTTCTTATTTATTTAAAAGGTTTTTAGAAATATCCAAGTGGTATATTATTTTAGGGTGTTTATCATTATTAGTTATAAACAATGATGACGACGTAAACACTTCCGTCTTGAACCCTTCAGATTAAATCTTCGTGTTCTTCAACAACTGCACACTTGGATTAAATTGTTAGATAAACAATAATACGGTGTGTTTGTAATCATCAAAATAAATATATATAAATATATAGAGATGTGGTACACTTGCACCAACAACGTCCATCGTCCTCCAAACGATATCGCTCTAGCTTTCCAACTTGCCAATTTCTTTTTCACCTTCTCTATTGTTTTTTTCCAATGATTAACTCTCCTCATCGATGCATCAACCGGTAATCCAAGATAAGTGAACGGAATGGAGTCACTCCTACATCCCAATCCTTTAGCCCATGATTGGATTTCATTTTCCGACACCCCACCCCATACAGTTTACTCTTACTCGTGTTTATTTTCAATCCCGACACCAAGTGAAAACACCTCAATACCTTCATTAGATTTTTCAGATTTGATAACTTCCATTCTCCTAATATTGGAGGTGGGATACCGGTACTTCATCACTTTCCACTCTTAGTCCTTCGAACAATCCCTTTTCCACCGCCTCTTCCATCATCTTATGTAAGCTTTCGGCGACCACTAGAAAAAGGAAAGGGGCAAGTGGATCCCCTTGCCTTAAACCTTTCTTCATTTGAAATTCCTTTATCGGGGCTCCGTTGACCAACACCGAGATCGTGGATGACTTTAGACAAGAATCTATCCAACTTCTCCACTTATCTCCAAATCCCATTTCCTTTAGCATTTGTAAAAGAAAGGACCATTCGACCGTGTAAAAGAAAGGACAATAAATTTTGACTTTAAAAATAGGCATTTTAATAAATAAAACCTTATTAAATATCCAACACCATTTCGTTTGCAATTCAATAATAAATAATCTCAGTAATAATAAACAGCGGAAATTAAATTGTTTAATAATAACTCTAATCTCATGATTATAAAAACTCTCCACGCGCGCCAGTGTGTACCCGTCACGCCTTGGAGCCACAAGCACCTGAAACCACATTAAAATAGAAAAGGGTAAGCACAAGGCTTAGTGAATTCAAACCATAAATAGGATCGCAATTATATCAGCATCACCCTTAAACAGCTAGTTATCGCAACCAACTCATACCATGCAATCACGTCTTGCACCCAAATTTATATATACCAAATATACCAGCACATATATTTCTTGGAACATCCATCAAGAAAAAATATATCACAATTAATAATAAGCCTTATACTTCTTGGAACGACCATCAAGAAAATATAATCGCAACTCATTATACAAACACATATACTTCTTGGAACAACCATCAAGAAAATATATCACAATTAATAATAAGCCTTATACTTCTTGGAACGACCATCAAGAAAATATAATCGCAACTCATTATAAGCCATATACTTCTTGGAACACCCATCAAGAAGTACATCAATCACAGTTCAATATATATACACAATTATATATACCCCATAACACAATAATATCAACAAACAATCATAACTATCACACTCGAGCTATAGTAACACAAATATAATTCTCATCCTATATAGTGAGAGAACTCACCTCAAAAGCAAAGCTTATGTCCTCAACAGCAACACGAACCGGCCAACACCAGCTCACCTTTTCCCACCTAAATAAGTGATATCAAACGTCACCACGAAGTCCTAACCCAAAATCACAACTACTAGATTACAAGTTACAAATTCCAGCTTTTACTCTAAAAACACAGGTCTGTTCGGGACCTGTTTAACCCCTTATAAACTGATAAACCCAGAAATATTATTCCATAATCACAAAGTCCCATGTCTTAGGGTTCCAGGGACATATCGCACGTGCTCTAACGATTTTTCTACAATTTACTATGGATTTTACAAAACCGACTTGCAGAACAGTGAAAACAGGACCTTTCAGTACAAAACAATAATTTGACACCAGCTATGGTCCGAACGGATTTTTTCGTAAAACATATGAAACTTACTAGACTCAGGATGGGAGATTTTGGCACCAATTTCACCCCAATACGATGTTCCTAGAAAACGTTATGGCTTTCACAAAACAGTGGCAGAAACTGTGAATTTCACATGAAATGACAAACGTTGTTTATAAACCCATTAAGACATAGCTTAACCCAAACAGACCCGAACAGCCTACAAGCTTACTGGAAAGGGCTATACTACGCTGGACAACAACCGTGCACTACCCACTGCCGCCTCCGGCGGTGGTGGTGGTTGGCGGCGGCGACGGTGGTTACGGTAACACCCTCCGGCGGAACCTCCCAACATCCACCGAAACGACACATTTGCAACCTCACCCCGCACACACCCGCGCTTGCACACACCTGCACCCACCCCTCTGCCGCCACCCTGGCGGCGTGCAGCGGCGGCCCCACCGCCGGCAGCCGTGGCTGCGGCGGTGGTGGCGGCTGTTCACGGCAGAAAATGGAAAATGACAACGACTAGAAGAAAACAAACCTACCTCGGTGCGATTCTTCCTTCTCCCCGCTTCCGGCAGCAAACGACGGCGTCTCTCTCTCTTCATCGGCGTCACTCTCTCTTCTCCGGCGAACTCTCTCTTCTCCGGCGAACTCTCTATCCCTCTCTACTCTCGGCTCACTCTCTCTTTCTCTCGGCTTTCTTTCTTTCTCCGGCCGACGACAACAAAGGGGAGGGGAGGGAATGGGTTACGATCGAGAGAAACGTGAGGGAGGAAGGGAGCCGTAGGGTTATTCTTTCTCTCCTTCTTTCCTTTCTAATCACGACAAAAACACACACAAACACAAGGTCACGGTTTTGGGTTTTGCATGGGCCACATACTACTTTGGCCCATTGACAATAATGGTCCCTCAACTACATCCTTCTCACAAACTAACCAACGTTTGACATGTTTAACAATTAGGCCCAAAACGTCTAACCCCGTTAACGGAAACCACGTTAAATAAAACTTAAAAAAATAAAAGAAATTATATACCGGGATACGGGCTTTACAGACCGAGTCATAAGCCTTCTCAAAATCGACTTTAAACATAAAGCCTTTTCCTTCGTCTTTCTCATAAACGCCACCGTCTCATTTGCGATTAGAACCCCATCAAGAATCGACCGCCCTTTTACGAAGGCACTTTGTTCTCTACTTATTAGCTTCCCCATAACCGTCTTCATTCTCTTGGCCAACACTTTCGCAATGACTTTGTAGAGGATCCCAATAAGGATTATTGGTCTAAATTCACCCAACTCGACTGGATTAATGTTTTTCGGGATTAAGGTCATAAACGAGGCATTGCATCCCTCGCTCATTTCCTTTCTATCCCAAAACCATTCAATCGCTGCCATCAAATCGTTTTTAATAACTCCCCAAAAATATTTTAAGAAACCCATCGTAAATCCATCCGGTTCGGTGACTTATTAGCCCCACATTCTTTTATCACCCCCATACCTCTTCCTCCGTTATTCTTCTTTCCAAATGGAGCACTTCCTCTTTCGACAACTTTTTAAGTCTTTCCAGCTTCAAATTTGGAGTCTTACTTCTTTGGCTTGAGAATTTATTCTTGAAGAACTCAAACATATAATGATTTTTTTCTTTCCGGGTCATCTGTCCAAACCGAGTCCACATACAAGCCACGAATACTATTCTTCCTCTCCCTACTTTTAATCGCCATGTGAAAGAATTTTGAATTCTCATCACCTTCTTGGACCCATTTGACTTTTGCTCGTTGCTTTGCCAAATCCAATCTTTTTTCTTCTATCTCTAGCCATTTCTTCCGGGTCTCCAACCATCTTGTCCGCTCTATCTCCCCCATAATATTTTGTTCGACTTCCTTCTCCCACTTGATTACTTCATCCTTTTTGATTTTTGCTTCTTTTTCCACGTTACCCCACTTCTTCTAGAGCAATCTTTCAAGGCTTTCTTTACACCCTTAAGTTTATCCCGAACCTACAATCCGGTCTAGACGAGCGAACCTCCATTCCCCAAGCTTGTCTTACCACATCTTCAAGGCTCTCGTCTTTCAACCAGATGTAAGAATGAACTCAAGTTATATGCAGATAATGTAAAAACCAGGTTTTGATATTAATATGTTTTACACCCTCAAATTTGGAACGAGCAACTAAATAAAACTTCAATAAATTACCCAACAAGATAAAATCATTTCTACAATTCATTCCTTAAAATACATCGGAATTTAAAACATTATAAATCCACGATAAAATAACTTAATCGGGTGCTACATAACACAACACAAGTTGCTAGTCCAAACAATTGCGGAAGACTTCACTAATTAAGTCACCTCTCGTGCACTCTACTAGCACTCGCCACTTCATAATGTAGCTAGAGCTACCCCAACCTGAGCCTGTTGCACATGCCGACAAATAAAAAGGGTTAGGCTTACACCTAGTGAGTTCAAGCATTTTATCATGACTAAATAAAATCATAAATCGAAAGTTAGTAGTTTTAGTCATGATTCAAACAAATCTTTAAATGAAAGTTTGCAACAAGATTATCATTTCCAAAAGGGTTTCCCAAGCGGGCGTAAATGACTCATTTTCCAATGCACTCAAATTCCATGGAAACCATTCCCGAAAAAGTGTAAAGCGTTTTCCAAAATGAGATGCGAATCCTAACCCACTCAAATACGTGAATAAATCTAGTTTTAGGCAAAACCTTCAAATACGGTTGACAATACATACTCAACCCGTAAAGCATGGAAACCATCCATTTAAATATGATCTTTCATTGGAAACATAATACGAAGCAAAACTCACGCAAACGTAAAATGTATTAAAATCCAAATACCATAAAATAAAACTCCAACAGTTAAAACATCCAATAAGAATGTAACATAAATCCGTCCATCAATCATGGAAAACAATCCATATGCATGTATTATAACCTCAACAATGTGAATAGATAAAATACCCGAAATCATCACCCTTCGGTGACGGGGGAGACCCGATCTCATCAGATGTGGCAAACACATAAATTAAACCACGATTAAATAAATGTAAGTAAGCTTCTTGGACGTGGAAAACGGATGACATCAACCATACTAGGTCTTTAGTAAATCCTTGGCATCAATCATACTAGATCTTTAGCCCATCTTAGACATCAACCATACTAGGTCTTTAGTGCATCTCAGACATCAACCATACTAGGTCTTTAGTTCGTCTTCGGCATCAACCATACTAGGTCTTTAGCCCCTCTTAGACATCAACCATATTAGGTCTTTAGTCCAAGCCCTCAAGTTCAACCATACTAGGTCTTTACCTTGGAAAACCTACCATCCAAAACAAGCTTACTTAACTTAAAAATTCATACATGACCTCAAAAGAATAACTAATGCATTCAAACTCATGTAAATCTCAAACATAATGCAACTCATGCAATGCAAACCCCAAGCCCACGTCGAGCTTAATAAAACCGGGCGAATGCCATCAAGACTCAATCGAGTCCAAAACCGAGCCCTCTGCTCAAAGATCTAAAGATCATTTATCAACATCAAATCATGCAAATGAAATGCAATTAAGCATATAACACATCCTAGACTCCACCCCGAGCATGTAAATATCAACAACGTGCAATAATATGCAACACGGTGCAATAAAAGCAACCCGTAAATAAGACCCCACATCGAGCCATTTAAACCGGACAATTGTCCCAAGGCTATCTCAAAGTCAAAACCTAGCAAAGTGCTCCAAGCTTGCTAGACCCATAATGTCGGTCATCACCGCATAAAACGCGTTTAAACATTGTTTAAGCAAACACGTATCCCAAAATCATCATTAACCCCAAAACTCAACACGGGTTAAACAAAAGGGTTTTCCCAAAGGACTCACACCCTTAATATTCTCAAAATGACTCATAACACTAAAGTGCATTTTCCCAAATGGTTTAATTAAAATCATTTACACTAACATGATTAAACCATCAAATAAACCTCATTTTGAGCAATTAACCTTTTAAAGACAAAACATGGTTTCTAACCATCCAAATAACCAAAAGCCCCAAATATGGGTGTTTTACACATTTATGAAGATAGACACTTCAAAAGAGTTAAACCATTCAAATAACTCGACCACATATATTTTCAAGTAAAACACATAAGTATTTGGAAAATACTATTTTGGCATGTACAAAGTTTTCGCAAAGTAACTTGAACTCACCTTTGCTAGATTTAAGCTAAATCTAGAGTTCTCCAAACGTAAGCTCCTTTGAAGAAGTTTGCATCCTCAAGCCAAAACCTCCAAAAACCTAAATTCATAACTTCCAACCATGAATATTCATATTCAACCACTTTAAAACTATTCCCCAAACATCTTATATTAAAATCTTCATTTTGACCAAAACCCCAATATTAACCTAACTTCTCCAAAATCATCCAAATCGAAATTGGAGAAACAAAACACTAGGAGATCATCAATGGAACATTTGTAACTCATATGAAAGTATAGAAGCTAGGAGGATGAACTCACCACTTAGGTTTTGATGAAAACCTAGAAAACCCCAAAATCTCTAAGATGTCGTGGATGAAACTTGCTCTTGCATCTCTAGATGAAATCAATAGCATAAAATGGGTAAGGAACGCATCAATCTCCAAGAGAAACCCCAAAATCGGTTAGAGTTTTGTGAGGGAGAAAAGGGAAAACGATTTGGGAGAGAAAGAGAGGAGATTCGAGACTTACCACCACCAAACACACTTGAATCATCCAATGATCTCCCAAACTCTTTCTAGATCCTTGAAGAGCTCTCAAAATCGGAACCATAGCCACTTGAATCGCCAAATTCGGAGTTGAAATGAGAGAGATATGAAGAAATGAAGTTTGGGGGGTGAAATTCGTGTTTTAAGCTGAACCAGTGTTCCGCGCCAGTCTCCGCGCCAGTCCATCGGCGCCAAGATCGGCGCCAAACACTGTTCGTTCGGTTTCTTCTTAAACACTGTTTTGGCCATAACTTCTTCGTTATAGCTCCGTTTTCGCTCCGGAAAGTAGAGGTGGCCAAAAATCGGGTTCGGGCCGGGTCGGGGGACAAACCGGTTCCACACAGTAACCGTGAGAACTGGGTCAGGTGAGAACCGGGTCGGGTCGGGCCGGGTTTAAACCGAAATCCCCTGACCCGTTTAATGGTATGTAGAACCGGTTTTCATAAAACCGGGCCGGGCCGGGCCAAGAACCGGTTCGGAGTTGGGCCTGCGATTTTTTTGTTTTTTAACTGCTTTCTTTGTATAATAATTAATTACTAAACTTTAACAAAGAAAAATTGGATTGGAATCATTGGATAAGTAAAATACACTTTAAAAATACGTTTTATTTATAATATATATCACTAAAATACACTTTTACGTTTTATAATTTATATATAATTTTAAGTTACAAACTTACAAGTTACAAGTTACAATACATAAATTCTAAACATTCGAAGGTCCCGCTCCCGAAGTCCCACCCGCTCCCGAACTTCCACTCCCATCACCCGGATAGTAATTGAATGGATTATAATTGAATGGATTGTATAGAGCGTAGTATGGTTTCTGATCTGGATTGTAGTCTTCAAGAGTATTGTACTGCATCAGTCGTGTAATAGCCTTCTGATCGTCAAGGCGGTCGGTGTCTACATCTTCGTCATCTACGACACTACTAACGAGAAATGAGAATTGTAAGCGTTTTTTGCGTTTTGTAAGCAATTGTAAGGTGGTGATCACTCCATAACACCCTAGTATTTATATGGGGTTGGAGGGGGTATTTTTGGGTGAAAAAACGATCAAAAATGGGTTCCCAACGGTCACAAACGGCTATATAACGACTATAATTTTTTGAAAAAAGGCCGGGTCGGGCCACGAACCGGGTCACGAACCGGTCCCGGGTCGGGACGGGTCGGGCCGAGAAAATTCTTAAATACACGAACCGGTCCCGGCTCTCGGGCTTGAAACCGGTTCTTGACCGGGTCGGGCCAGAACCGGTTCTTGGCCGGTTTCGGGTCGGGTCAGCCCGTCGGGTCGGTTCGGTTCGGGTCTGTTTGGCCACCTCTACCGGAAAGAACCGTTGGACTCGTATTTGAATTCCTCATCCAACAAGACCATAAAATCTAGGATTTAATCCAAAATTCTATTTTTCATATTTTCTTAAGAGATCGATTTTCACACTGATTCGAAATTATGCTTATCCGAAAATTACGGGTGTTACAATCCTCCCAACCTTAGGATGATTTCGTCCTCGAAATCCACATCCTTTACAACCCAAGGTTAACCGACTCAACGCCGACCATAACTTATCAGTTCCTAACTGGAATCTAAATTCCATCCACACAGTCTATAAAGACAATTCCTCGAACGATTGCTTATCCACAAAGCCCCCTTCACGTACACTGTACTTATGTCCGGAAGAACACTCCAATCACTGGAATAACTCCTAATCAGACAACTTCGGTTGTCTCCCAACCTTAGATGTTCCATACATCTCGATTTCAGTTTCAAGCTCTAACCACTCCAAGGTTGTTCACTAACGAATCCAACATCATCCTCAATTCCCATCATTCCTACCATTAACCGTCGATTAACTCCAACGAGTTCTAATAGACTCCAAAATCCACCTCAACATTAATCATCAACCGACAGGTTCATTAACCACACACGAAGGTTATTTCACCAAAACCGCTCGTCACAATTGAGCATCTTAAGGTTACTACTACCATTACCAATATTTCATTTAAAATTGGCTACAATCCCCCGATTACACCAACGGTTTCCGACCTCTATATCACCAAGCTTTGAACTCTAACAGGACTCCACACACGAGTTTCGCTTACCGAGTGTTTCCACGAAACTAAGGTTGTCAACAAAACGGTTATACCAACCTCAATATGCGATACCGCAAGTCTAACCCCCCAATTACCACCAACACATTGACTTTGCTACCAATATCATCCGGCCTATAATACCAACACGCGTGGAATACCCAACCTTCCACCGTCGAAGTGTTACACACACTTACCCTTAACTGGGTTACTTACCCTTTCCAAGGTCCTAACGAGTTCAAGGTTTTCAAGTGCGTTACTCAATAAATATGCCAATTAATCAAAACCATTCACAAAATATTTTCAACACTAAGATTTTAATATCAAATAAACCGTACGCACAAAACTACTACTATCAGTTCGGTAGCTACGCAAAACTGGACACGCTCGTCCCACATATGAAAATCATGTTGAAAACCATTTCATTTGCAGTTCAGTTTACCCACAAAACGCAACAAGCGTAATAAACAACTTCTTTAAAACGAACCACCACGGTTCTGGTATGGATTGACTCGTGACATGCACGCAAGGTAACTGCCCAATTTAAACGGTGTGCAACAATTTTCACACGTACTTCAAAAGAAGCCCAAACGGCAATTTACTCAAAATTCTTTTCTGACCATTCAAATGGTATGAAACAAGGTTCCCCAACAAAATTTGCGCGCGTCAGTTTATTATACAAAACCAGGAAACGATTCCTAATTACACCTCAGTCAAAACACAAAACGACTTGTGTAGGTTCCAAATTTAAAGACAAAACCAATCCGTTTCCATCATTTGAATATATCGACTTAAAACATCATAAAACTTCAAATTGGGGTAGACATGCAAGCTTGTAACACTTTTTAGAAATTTATTGAAATGACACGTATGCACCAAATAACTCACCCCAAAAGTTCAAGAGATGCAATCGTTTAAATTGATTTGCCAAAATTTCTCATCCGGTCAAATAATGACACACGAGTAAGATGTTTTCTGACAAGGTTGCACACAATAAAGTGTTTTCTCAAAAACTTAGGAGAAATAAGTGTAAATAATTTGTTGACACCAAAAAGGGTTCAAACCTAATTTCAAATCTCAAGTTGCACTAAAGGTGCGCGTCAATGTTCAAAACATAAGAAATTACACGCGCCATAGTTTCATATAAACAATTTTTTCTAAAATTTTCATCGCGAAACAATTTCCTCAAAGTTTCGTACTTGGAACATAAAACGTCAAAGCGTCATCACATAAAATGTATTTGTCAAAAATACTCCAAGTACACATTTCTTCAAAAACCAAAAAAAAGTTTTCAATTCTCCCAAAATAATCGGCAATTCAAAATTAACCAAGTGTCAACGACTCGCGCATTTATATTCTCAAAATATAAAGCATTGCAAACTTATGCATGATTTTCATAACACCAAAACACCCCTTTGACCAAATGGCCTCTCATTTAAACAAGGATTCAATAAAATATTTCGTGCACGACTCGTTTGTCAAAGTATTGAGAAACAATGGTTACCAAGCCACGCATGCCCCTAAGTCGATATAACGCATTTTCACGAAAATGATAATAAAACATTTAACTGACCAAAAGCGCACCAAGCAAATCATTTTGACTTGTCACCAAACTGTTCTTTCATGCATCACTTGAGTCACGTATAAATCAATCCATACACTGAACTATTTGCAACGAAATACTTAGTAATACAACTCTTGAAAGAAAAGTTACGCGGCACTGGAGTTCCAAACTCATTTCTTCTTAGTCGCCTTATGGCATAAATTTAACTTTTTCTCAACACAACTCGAGTGGGACCAAATGCCCAACCAAAACTCGTAAACTTTTCACATAAGCAATTAGAGTATGCACATTGTGAAATTATACTCACATGACTCAACATGTCGTAAAACAAAACTCCATGAACCGCCATGGACTCAATGACTCTAAGTCAATAAAACGACGCTAAACACCATGCTTCCAAAGCCAAATTGCTATAAGCAAAATCATAAATAGGACCCCAAAATCCCAAAAATCCCCTTCTAGGGTAATACCACATAAACAACATTGTTTAACAACTCACCTTAAACAAAATTTCCAAAATAACTTCACATAGACATAATGGAAAATAACTTTCTGTCCAAACTCTAACATATGTGGAGGAGATCCAATGTTAAAGTTACAAGCCGTAGTTATTGCCCAACATCTCAAACATCATAAAAATACGATTGTCATTACATCCAAAACAAATGTTGAACAACAATGAAGTAAGGCAAAACAAATCCCGGCGGAGTTTGCAACTCCCGCAAATAAACGTTTTCATGCACTTTTAAAACCATAATTTGAAATCTTGTGTGCCTGCCAAACATTTCTCAAAATTCATAACACAATCCACATAAGGATTGGAAACACAAGAAATAGTTGATGCAATTTATTTCCAAAATAAATTTCGTGCATGATTTAGTCGGCATTCAACGTCTCAACTCATACTCCTCCAAAATCCTCCGGTCCACTATTGTCATCCGGATATTCAAACCTCTTAAGGCAAGTTAGGAGATACATCAATTAACTTTACAGTTTTTCCTCAAATCAAAGTCGGCTCAATAAGCCTATGGTTCTAGTCCAACCTTCAATTTCGACCCGAAACGGTCTACTTAAAGCAAATATCATGCTTGTCGTCACTCCAAGTGACAATTACTAGAATCGTCCATCTATTCCAACGACTACTAGTTTAGAACCTCCTTCACTACCCCAACGATCATCACATGAAACAATTCAAGCATGCACATGTACTAGTAAGTTCACCATGACACTGGCCAGGTGACACTATGAACGAACCATACATGATTATCCTTGCTACTCTCGACGTGATTCTCGTTTCTAACAACATCCATTGATCCCAAAACATCCTATCTTAAAGTGCCGAAAGGTGAATTTCACTCTCATTTACTTAAACAAACGCTAGTATGAGTCTAGGTATTCGAAATCAACGCCTAAATCTCTAAACTTATGCTCTGATACCAACTTTTACACCCTCAAATTTGGAACGAGCAACTAAATAAAACTTCAATAAATTACCCAATAAGATAAAATCATTTCTACAATTCATTCCTTAAAATACCTCAGAATTTAAAACATTATAAGTCCACGATAAAATAACTTAATCGGGTGCTACATAACACAACACAAGTTGCTAGTCCAAACAATTGCGGAATACTTCACTAATTAAGTCACCTCTCGTGCAGTCTACCAGCACTCGCCACTTCATAATGTAGCTAGAGCTACCCCAACCTGAGCCTGTTGCACATGCCGACAAATAAAAAGGGTTAGGCTTACGCCTAGTGAGTTCAAGCATTTTATCATGACTAAATAAAATCATAAATCGGAAGTTAGTAGTTTTAGTCATGATTCAAATAAATCTTTAAATGAAAGTTTGCAACAAAATTATCATTTCCAAAAGGGTTTCCCAAGCGGGCGTAAATGACTCATTTTCCAATGCACTCAAATTCCATGGAAACCATTCCCGAAAAAGTGTAAAGCGTTTTCCAAAATGAGATGCGAATCCCAACCCACTCAAATACGTGAATAAATCTAGTTTTAGGCAAAACCTTCAAATACGGTTGACAATATATACTCAACCCGTAAAGCATGGAAACCATCCATTTAAATATGATCTTTCATTGGAAACATAATACGAAGCAAACTCACGCAAACGTAAAATGTATTAAAATCCAAATACCATAAAATAAAACTCCAGCAGTTAAAACATCCAATAAGAATGTAACATAAATCCGTCCATCAATCATGGAAAACAATCCATATGCATGTATTATAACCTCAACAATGTGAATAGAATCAACACCTTTCGGTGACGGGGGAGACCTGATCTCATCAGATGTGGCAAACACATAAATTAAACCACGATTAAATAAATGTAAGTAAGCTTCTTGGATGTGGAAAACGGATGACATCAACCATACTAGGTCTTTAGTAAATCCTTGGCATCAATCATACTAGATCTTTAGCCCATCTTAGACATCAACCATACTAGGTCTTTAGTCCATCTCAGACATCAACCATACTAGGTCTTTAGTCCGTCTTCGGCATCAACCATACTATGTCTTTAGCCCCTCTTAGACATCAACCATACTAGGTCTTTAGTCCAAGCCCTCAAGTTCAACCATACTAGGTCTTTACCTTGGAAAACCTACCATCCAAAACAAGCTTACTTAACTTAAAAATTCATACATGACCTTAAAAGAATAACTAATGCATTCAAACTCATGTAAATCTCAAACATAATGCAACTCATGCAATGCAAACCCCAAGCCCACGTCGAGCTTAATAAAACCGGGCGAATGCCATCAAGACTCAATCGAGTCCAAAACCGAGCCCTCTGCTCAAAGATCTAAATATCATTTATCAACATCAAATCATGCAAATGAAATGCAATTAAGCATATAACACATCCTAGACTCCACCCCGAGCATGTAAATATCAACAACGTGCAATAATATGCAACACGGTGCAATAAAAGCAACCCGTAAATAAGACCCCACATCGAGCCATTTAAACCGGACAATTGTCCCAAGACTATCTCAAAGTCAAAACCGAGCAAAGTGCTCCAAGCTTGCTAGACCCATAATGTCGGTCATCACCGCATAAAACGCGTTTAAACATTGTTTAAGCAAACACGTATCCCAAAATCATCATTAACCCCAAAACTCAACACGGGTTAAACAAAAGGGTTTTCCCAAAGGACTCACACCCTTAATATTCTCAAAATGACTCATAACACTAAAGTGCATTTTCCCAAATGGTTTAATTAAAATCATTTACACTAACATGATTAAACCATCAAATAAACCTCATTTTGAGCAATTAATCTTTTAAAGACAAAACATGGTTTCTAACCATCCAAATAACCAAAAGCCCCAAATATGGGTGTTTTACACATTTATGAAGATAGACACTTCAAAAGAGTTAAACCATTCAAAGAAACTCGACCACATATATTTTCAAGTAAAACACATAAGTATTTGGAAAATACTATTTTGGCATGTACAAAGTTTTCGCAAAGTAACTTGAACTCACCTTTGCTAGATTTAAGCTAAATCTAGAGTTCTCCAAACGTAAGCTCCTTTGAAGAAGTTTGCATCCTTAAGCCAAAACCTCCAAAAACCTAAATTCATAACTTCCAACCATGAATATTCATATTCAACCACTTTAAAACTATTCCCCAAACATCTTATATTAAAATCTTCATTTTGACCAAAACCCCAATATTAACCTAACTTCTCCAAAATCATCCAATGATCTCCCAAACTCTTTCTAGATCCTTGAAGAGCTCTCAAAATCGGAACCATAGCCACTTGAATCGCCAAATTCAGAGTTGAAATGAGAGAGATATGAAGAAATGAAGTTTGGGGGGTGAAATTCGTGTTTTAAGCTGAACCAGTGTTCCGCGCCAGTCTCCGCGCCAGTCCATCGGTGCCAATATCGGCGCCAAACACTGTTCGTTCGGTTTCTTCTTAAACATTGTTTTGGCCATAACTTCTTCGTTATAGCTCCGTTTTCGCTCCGGAAAGAACCGTTGGACTCGTATTTGAATTCCTCATCCAACAAGACCATAAAATCTAGGATTTAATCCAAAATTCTATTTTTCATATTTTCTTAAGAGATCGATTTTCACACTGATTCGAAATTATGCTTATCCGAAAATTATTGGTGTTACAATATGTGTTAGGAAAAAATAATTAGGTACAGGTGCATTTAGCAATGTATAGAGGTGTTTAGTCTCCTCATATTATATTCAAATATATGTAACATTCATGCGAACCGTACCAGATATTGTCTATTTTGTTTATGTCTATACTCACGATTTTAAAATGCGTCTGATAAAGAAGGTTTTCAGTCACTTATAAGGTACCATCACCTGAACTCGTGATTTTAAAATGCTCTGGTAAAGAATATTTTTAACCCTTTATAAGGTAGCATCACCTGGACTCATGATTTTAAAGTGGCGTATGATAAAGAAGGTTTCTGGTCCTTATAAGGTAACATGTGTTCATCTCTCCAAGCGATGTGAGATCTTACAATTATTCCCTTTGGGAGCCTAACGATCTTGCTCGCACATCAAACATCCCGGCTCTGATACCATCTTGGGAACCTTCAGTCATTTTCTTACTAATTCCTTTTAAAATGTAATAAGATAGATTCTATATAACTCATATGATAATTAACATATAACTTTGAGGTTATCATAAATAGGTAGCATCAAGTCAATTAAAATCGATGTCAAATTTGGTTCAAACAATGTATCTAATCCAATTGATCCTACACTAAAATGCAACAATATGCCTACTAAGAGTTTATATTTTAAACAAATTATTTAATGATCTATAGTTTAAAATATATGTGTTTTAGAGTACATACTTTTATTAGACTATAAAATAGATCTTTCAACTAAAGACCTTAAGTAAACAATTTTGTAATCTCTCTCTCTCTCTCTCTCTCTCTATCTCTCTCTCTATATATATATATATAGCCATAGGTTCAATTGAGAAATGCTAAGTGTGTGAGAAATAGAGAAGTAATCTTAGTCATTCATTCGGTCAACATTTGCGACTTTGACTAAGAAGCGGCGGATAATTCCCCGCGTGGTCTGTACAAGATAGAGGGGTAGTTTCGTAAAATACGCAGGACGAGTTCATATGTGAACCTGTGTGATCCACATATGAACTATACGTTCATATGTGAATCGGTTAATTAGTTCATATGAGAATCAGTTAATTAGTTCATATGTGAATCACAAAGGTTCATATGTGAATCTGTTAATTAGTTCAACTGATTCACATATGAACCTACAGTTAATTAGTTCATATGTGAATCAATTAATTAGTTCATATATGAATCACAAAGGTTCATATGTGAATTAGTTAAAAAGAGTTCATATGTGAATTACATGGGTTCACATATGAACATATAGTTCATATGTGAATCACACATGTTCACATATGAACTTGTCCCGTGTATTTGTAAAAGTTACAAAACTGCCCATCTATTTTTGCAACAACCGCAACTTTTTACCGGTCAAAGCCGATCTTGACCAAATGAATGGCTAAGATTACTTCTCTATTTCTCACACACTTAGCATTTCTCAATTGAACCTATGGCTATATATATATATATAGAAAGAGATTCAAATAAGAAGTGCTAAGTGTATGAGAAGTAAAGAAGTAATCTTAATCCTTGGATCAAATAATCAATTTATCTGATGCTTCAAAGTCAAAAAGCCGCAAATCTTGACCAATTTTTAAAGGAAGGGTAATATGGCAAAGCGGTAACGATAATCAAGATCGATCCCGTTAACCATTGAATCATTCGAGTTCACATATAAATCAGTTAAATAGTTCATATGTAAATTAGATAAACACTTAATATGTGAATCACACGGGTTCATATGTGAATCAGTTAAATAGTTCATATGTGAATCATAGAGGTTCACATATGCACTTGTTTGTAGCCTATTTTGTAAAAGTTACAAAACTACCCATCTATCTTCCGCATAGTTGTTACCATGCGAACGAATTATCCGGTGATTCATAGTCAAAGTCGCAAGTCTTGACCATTTTTAGATGAAGGTCTAGGATCAGTTCTCTACTTCTCACACATTTAGCATTTATCAAATGAACCTATGACATATATGTATATATATATATATAGAGGGAGGCTCAAGGGAAAACCTCAAATAATTAGAAAACTAAGGAACATCTTTATAGACCTAGGATAAGATAAATCAAGGGTTAATATTCTCAATGGCAATTTTGTAAATAAAAGCAAAGTTAAGGGTATATGAATATATTACTTAAGCTAGAATGAGGGTCAAATTGGCAAAAAAAATTAATGGGTCAGATACAAATAACAAGAAAACCCTAGGTATTATTCTCACACCCTCAAACCCTACCCTCTCTTCTCTCTTCTCTCTGCCGCCGCCGCCACCGCCGGCCGCCACCACCTCCGACCGCCACCACCTCCGACCTACCCTCTCTTCTCTCTCCATCCTCCGACGACGCAACTCCATCGGAACACCCAACAAACCCCACGATCTCTACTCCTCCTCCTCCGCCACCGCCACCACCACCACCGCCACATCTTCTTCCTCTTCTTCTTCAGTTGATTTCGAGTTGATCTCCATCAAGCCCACTTACTATACCTCTCTCAGAAACATCCTCCCATCACCAGCATCCGCCGTCAACTCCCCGAAAACCCCCTGTTTCGTCGCCGATTCAGGCTATGAAATCTCGATTCGGAACCGCCTTGTGAAACGGGCGGCGTGGGCTTACCTTCAACCCATGTCCACCTCCCCTCAACCCCACGGATCCACCGTCTTCCACCGCTTCTGGACCCAATTCTCTGGTGTCGTCCTCCGTTTCATAGCCGCCGCCTTCGATTGCCTTCAAGTCGGCTCCCAATTATAACAGGTAATCAAATTGTTGAACACCAACCATAGGTTACGTTAGATTTGCTTTGATTTTCGTCTCTAATTTGTAACAACAACGAAAAAAATGAATTGAATGAATGAAAATCAAGATGCAAAAAAAAGCCACATCTGTGCATATATATGCACAAGTGCATAATATGCATTTGTGCATATCTACATTTCGATTTTGATGAACTGATTGTTTAGATCTGGAATTGTATGTAGTTTTTTATGTTCGTCAACGTGCTTGGAATATATTTTATTCTGTCTTCTCCACCTTCTTCCTCCTCCTTGGAAGCAATTATCCACAAATGCTATGCACAGGTGCATATATATGCATTTGTGCATATAGACTTGTTGTTTATCGTTTTTCTTTTATATACTTGTTTGTTTTCCAATTTGGATCATATTGCAAGTTTTAGAATCGAAAACCACTAAGTAATCTGTGATTTTTTGAAGTTTGGGAGTCGACGGCAAGCATCGCCGGAAAACCGTGAACTCGCCGGAATCTGCAAGTTTTCGCCGGAAAACTCATGGAGGTGGATTTGTGACCGGGATTAGTGATTAGTTAGGGTGGATTTGTTTTGTTGTAGCAGTAGGGTATAGTGGTCAAATTACTTTACTACCCTTTTCATTAATTTTAATTAATTTAATGGCTGATTATTAATATCCTTTGGATTGTGTTTAATCAATGTCTGTAAGGGTGTTATTTAGTTTTTCGGTTATTTGAGGTTTTCCTCTGAACCTGACCCTATATATATATGTGTGTGTGTCCGTGTGTGTATATATATATATAGATTCTTTTTGGAATCCAAGAAAGATTAGGAACCCAAGAGCTGATCATAGTGTGTAATGTGACATATTCATTAGAAATATGGACGTGTTACATATCGTGAATGTTGTAACATATTCATCATAAATGTGTGATTCATAAAAAGTAGCACGTCTATATTCAAATTAATTTGTTATTCATGATAAATATTTACTCTGAAGAAAAACATGTGATATAGTTTTTCGGTTTCCTAATTAAATTTGGGTTTCTAAATGAATTTTTACCCTTTCTCTCTCTCTCTCTATATATATATATAGGGGTGGTATCGGGTACAAACCAAATAGATTGTACAAACTGTACAAACCCATCTCCACCAATCACGTAACTTCTTTTTTATATCCATATGGGTATTTTAGGGCTTTTAGCATATTTTTAAATTTATTTTTTTTAAATATATTATTTTACCCTTTGTAACTGTTAGATGAAAAACTAAATTCATCGTCCGGCACCGACGACCGAAAAATATAGATTCATGAAGCCAAATTATATATTCATGAAGCCAAAATATAGATTAATGAAGCCAAATTATATATTCATGAAGCCAGATTGAGTTTGTAAGGTTTGTACAATCCATTTGGTTTGTATTTGATACTCATCCTATATATATATAGGCTGGGTATCAAATACAAACCAACTAGTTTGTACAAACTCGTACAAACCATACATAGCTTCATGATTTTGTAAATTTGGCTTCATGAATGTATATATATATATTTTGGCTTCATGAATATATAATTTGGCTTCATGAATATATCATTTGGCATTTTTAACTAATTTTTTTACAAAATACCCTAAAATACCCTTATTTTTGTAAAAAAATTAGTTAAAAATGCCAAATGATATATTCATGAAGCCAAATTATATATTCATGAAGCCAAAATATATATATATATACATTCATGAAGCCAAATTTACAAAATCATGAAGCTAGATATGGTTTGTACGAGTTTGTACAAACTAGTTGGTTTGTACCCGATACCACCCCTATATATATATATATATACACTGATGTATGATATTCCAAAGGCACTGCTAAAGAAAAAGGAAAGACTTTGCGTGGACTTGAATTAGAGGACAAATTACACAGATATGTTAAAAGCCTTAAAAAATATAACAAAATAAAAATAAAAATATGAGCTTAAAATAAAAAGTATTTACCATTTGGAATGGCGTTTTCTTAGTGGATGGGAATAAATAAATCTTTATTATAAGCTAACAAGGTAACCTGACACATGGTTGACATAAAATTATGTCAAAACACATCTATTGCGATGAACCCGATGCCTTCCTATACTATAGATTTAATATAATTGTTAAAGTATTGATTAATATATATAATGTTAGACATTAGACCAAGCCGTAGTTAGTTATATATTCAAAAATATATTACAATTTCAACCATAATTTTATTTTCTTATTCACATGAACCTTAAACTTTTTTTTTGAGTTTGTTAGCCTTTGTATGTTCTTATTTTATTTTCGTTGAAACACAAATGTTTAGCTAAATTGTAAAATAACAAACGAAAGTTTCAACCCGACCATTTTAACCCAACCCAAACCGCATGGTTTGAGTTGAGTTGTAATTTTGATTGGGTTGGGTTGAGATATTTCAAACCACAAACATTGAGGTGACTTATTCAAATGTCTTCAACCGCGCCAACCCAACCCATGTGCAACCCTAATTGTGGGGGTTTGTTCGTTTTATGCTTTTCGGGATTGTGCCCTTTGTTTTTGCAACAGGCTTGAGTCGCTTTAGTGGTATTTTTTGGTTGTTGTTTGTGTAACACCCCAAGATCTAAAAAAAGTGACTAAAATTTTTCTATAATACATCAATTGAAGAATAAATTTATTTCTAATGGATAACATGTGAATCACCTAAAATGGAAATTTAAGGATTTACATCAATAATTTACAAACCAAATCTTTCACTAGGTCTAGGATAGGTGTTACTAAAACTCATAAAGTCGTTATCTAACGATACGAAAACGTTCCAACAGTTGAGTCCTTCACAAGCCTCTAACTAGCACACATTTCTTCTCAAATATCATTAGTATCGCCCCACAATAACCTGATGCACATATCGACATATAAAAAGTGTTAGGTTTAAAGCCTAACAAGTTCAAACATTTTATATTGCAAATAAGAAAATGGTAAAACTGAACGGATGTTCTAAACCGACGAATTTTCACAAGTGAAAGAATGTCTACAATTTAAAATGTAATAACCTCAAATCTGGAAAGAGCGACTAAATTAAAACTTTCAATAATACATCAAATAAAGGGTAATTCCCTTTCCATAACTCAATACTTATATTAACTTCGGATAACAAAACTGGATTTAACGTTAACAATAGGTAAATCAAGCGTTACATCAATACTAAGACAAGGTCGGGTGTTACTAAAACCCAATAACAATGTCTATCTCCAAAATGTGGAAGACATCATCGAATTACTAAATCATTCATGTGCACCTAACTAGCACTCAACTTCTTCACAGTGTAGCTAGTACCATTTCCCCAACAAGGACCTAATTCACATGCCGACAAATAAAAAGTTGGATTTAACGCTTACTGAGTTCAAGAATTTTCATCTCAAATGTAAAATGGTAATTATTTAAATCACGATTACTGAAATGAAATGTATGAAATATGAAAGCAACATCTTTCCCACATCCCACCATTTTCGTGAGGAAAACTTCAATACAAAACAATCATTCAAATAAGAATTCGAAAACCCAATACTCACCCGAAGTACAAATAGGATTAAAATCTAAATACCGAAAATATGGAAATAACTCTTGTTAGTGCAAGAATTGTATTCATGATTTAGTGATGAGTCAAAGTCAAGGTCAATGTATTGTTATACTTGTAAATGGTCAAAGTCATAGAATAGTCAAAGGTATATAAGTGTGTTGTAAGGGAGTGTGTGAAGAGTAACAGTGAGAGAAGCTTGTACACGCGTGATAAGTGTATCTTGTAGAGAGATGACTCCAGTGAGAGAGTCTAGAGAGAGAAAGTAGATCTAACTCCTATTTTGTATTCTTTCTCTCATCTACTCCAGATCTCTTTGATTCTTACAATTGTTACTTGTTAGAGATTGGACTCACAAGTGGTATCAAAGCACTCACAAGTGGTATCAGAGCACTCACAACTCTTTTATCCAAAAACTTAGTATATGAAGGGGATCCAATATATCAAAGTAATAAATGCGGTTACTTGCGAAAACCCAAACAATATTAAAGCATGAATATTACACTATCTAAAAATAACATTTAACAACAACGGGGAGAGCCGTATCCATTGAGAGTGAAGAAAACACATAGGTATGCCACTCGTACAACGTTAATCTCATAACAGGTCACGACTTAAAGTCCAAATGTCCCTACGACTCGTTAACAACTTTCAGCTCAAAAGTCGATTGACCTTAGTGTCTACTCTTGTGAATTCCACCTCAAGGCACAACACACTTAAGAACTACCTCCAAGGCATTACCTCAAGCGGCGGAGATCCTAGTGCCTACCTCCAAGGTAACACCTCAAGACTCAACCCTCATAGTGCCTACTTGAAAAGTTTAAGGTTACGAAACATAGATCTCGGAGTCCAACCCCGCGATACCCATTCGACCATCAACACAAGCCTGACACACATGTCTATGGATCCAATGCATTATCTAAAACATTACATGACTCTGATTGAATGACTAACATATTCAAAACATGTAATATCCAACAAATGTGCAATTAAATGCACTATATGTTCAAAGCTCCATATTGAGCTAATAAAAACTAGACAAATGTCCCCAAGACTCATTTGAGTCAAAACCGAGCCAAAAGCCCAACAATTCATTTGACTATTTAATACAAGTCAACATATGCAAATAAAATGTATTTAACCCGCATTTATGCAAACACATGCTCTAAAGGCATGATTAACTCAAAAACCCACTTCATTGACATTTTCTAAATGAAATCATACTATTTATATACCCAACATACTTAATGACACGATAACGTGTATTTTGCAAATAGTTTATAAAACTAAAGGCACCAAGAGTGCATTAATGTCAAATAATCTTCATTTATGATATAAATCACCAAGCTTACACACTTCACAAGATTTACTTACCAAAGTGTCCAAAAACCCAAATACGGGTATATCACATCACGAGATTTATAAAATCAAATATACCAAATACGCAAAACTCATCAAATAACCCACACATTTGATAACAACAAGTAAATCACATTAATACTTCGAAATGGACATTTTTTTGCATGTACATAGTTTTCACAAAGTAACTTGAACTCATTTTGCTAGATTTAGGCTAAATCTAGGTTTTACCCCAAAACTTGAGTCTCCTTAGATGAAGACTTGAAACCTTCTAGTGAGCTCTCTAGTTCTTAGCTCCAAGCTTTATACAAAGTTTCCTTTACCACAAATATCCCTAAAGTTACACCAAACTCTAAGAAGATAGAGGGAAATGAAGAACAATGAAACCCTAGCTTAAAATTAAGTGAGATAAGGAGCTTACCAATACAAAACATTCTTGAATCCTCCAGTAGACTTCAACTCCCTTGATCTACTCGTAAAAAGCTATAAAAATCAAGAAAGTAGCAAAAAAGAATCGTCTTAATCGGAGTGGAGATGGATGAGATATGATGAAATGAAGAAAAGGGCTAAAAAATCAGATTATGCATTAGACCTCGACCGCGAAAGTGGCCGACGATTGTGCCTATGCAACCTTTCGCATGGCACTTTCGCCTCACTTTTACCGAGGGCTTATTTCTCTGCGAGAGTGCCCGACGATTGTGCCCATGGCACTTTCGCATGGCACTTTTTCCCCACTTATACTAACCGTTCACCCAGCCGCTCTTTGACCGTTTTCTCGATCCTTCCTCGACCATTTTCCCGGCCGTTCCTCAACAGTTTTCCAGGCTATTTACCGACCATTTTCTTGGTCGTTTTCTCGGCCGTTCCTAGACCGTTTTCCCGACCGGTCACCGACATTTTTCTCCGTCGTTTCTCGACCGTTTTCCCACCTGGTCACTGATCGTTTTCTCTGCCATTCATCAATCGTTTGTAGAAATTTTGGGGTGTTACATAAAACGACATCATTCCAACATACACCATTTTTAAAATACTAAATAACATCTTTCGATAGTGAGTGATAGAAAAGATATTGTAAATATTCTCTTATGTAAGTCCTATCCTATTAGTTAGGCTTTGATTTAGTTTGATTTACTTTCCTTAGAGATAGGCTTGTAATCTCTTGTATAAATTGTGGTGCCAAAGGAATGTATGGCAAGCATTACAATAACTTTCATGGTATCAGAGTGATCCTAAAACACCCCCTTCTCTCAATTTTCCTCCTAAATCTCCACCATACCCTAAAAACAGCCGCTGTCATCACTCTTTCGATGACAAAATCCGGCGCTACCAACTCTCCATCATTCAGTCACTCCCCGTTTCATCCCGCCCTAGCCGTTTCCAATGTCAAGAACCTCATTCATACCCATTGTTTGGGTAAAAAATCACACCTCACGACCATGCTAGAAAACTCGAATAACACTTTCATAAGACCACTCTTGTTTTTAGATACATCCTTACAAGTTGTTCACATACGTAAACTCAATCGTACGTTTTTATACTGGTCGTACGTTCCGTACGACCGACGTATGAGACTTAAGATGGTCGTACGATTACACTAACCGTTAACAATCAAACCCGTTTTCTTTTGTTCATTAATGCAGGTCCACGGAGCATTCATGGTGCAAACGCCAATAACGGACGAGTCATCAAAGGCATTTAATGCCCGACAACGGTTACAAAGCAAGCCATCAATACTCATTTAATGACCGGCGAAAGCTATAAAAGGGCCTGCTCCACAACCGAGAAAGTAATCTGGTGTAATCTGATTCAATCCGCTCCATCTACTTTCTAAAAGCAATTACACACCAATCTGCAGAGCATTCGAACAAACATCATTGATGCAAGATTCGCACGACCGCAGTTCGAACCGCACGACAGCATACTTTTTCGCATGTTTTACACACGGCACACGTCATTTACACACGACTAAGTCTATTTTTACAATCATTTGTAATCTGTTGTACACAAAACACTTGTTACAAAAGGATCTTCGCCCCTGTTTGGCGAACTATAGTGCACCATCGACCCTTACAGGTCGACCGTGGTTTTTTCCCTCGTTTTGGGGTTTTCCGCGTCACCAAATCTCTTGTCTTGCTTATTTTTCCTTGCGATTGTATTGCTTGGTTTTGAGATACGTTTCTTTAGTTGTTAAAAGTCCACATCAACCTTAAGTTGTTCTTTTGTGCGATTTTTGGCATTAACAATTTGGCGCCATCCGTGGGACCCCATCTAGAGAAAATCTCAGACCAACGCATATATCGCTCTAACGATCTTGTGAGGTTTTTGTTGTTTTCAGGTAAATGGAAAACTATCAAGATCCCATGATTGAACTCCAGTCACAATTGAATGCGGCTCAAAGTCAGATTCTAGTCCTGCATGAGCAGAATCAGAAAGCAGCCGCGGAAATCGCTTCTCTGAGGAATCCGACGATGGGCAATTCCTTTGGACCTCAGAATGGTCCCCGACCTATGGGTGCACCTATCATGATTCATGAAGCCCCAATTCTAGACAGGTCCAGAGCCATTCGCCAACAATCCAGGTCCAGGACCGTTCGCCAACAATCCAGGTCCAGGACCATTCATCAACAATCCAGGTTCGAGGTCATTTGTCAACAACCCTCATCATGGGCCATATCCCCCTCAGTCTTTGAGGCCGCCACCTTTGCATAATGGCACCGCGCTATATTTCGTCCCTCTCAATGGGGACGCCAATGGTTCGTCGTACGGTAACGGTACGGCAACGACTACAAATTCGGGGGTCAACCCTCAAACATGCGTAAACTCCGACCCTAACGACCCCGTATGTAACATCCCAAAAATCCCACATGACAACATAGCATTAAATCATACTCTTTTAATAAAACTGGGTCCCAAAATTTCGTTACATCATTCACAAACTAAGGTTGGCGGAAACAAGCTATACACAACTGAGAATAATCTAGCTTCTACAAGAGGCACATGCACCGTCTCTAGCTGCATCTGTACTCTATCTTGCTCTTGCTCACCTACCTGAGCCTCCTACTAATTGCTTACCTGAAAATGGTTTAGTTTTTGAAAAGCGAGGGTTAGACCAAAGGGTCTAGTGAATTCCCTCCGAAAACAACATGTATAAACAATATGAAATCATTTATAAAAATTCATCGTAAATCTTCACATATCATCATAAATCTTCACATATCATCAAACATGGTACTGCAGCGTGTAATGGATCACATAAACATTCCGCGATCGGGGCCCCCAACAGACTCTCCTCTCGCCTCGTATCGGGGCCTAAGCAGACTCCCCTCTACCCGAATAGGAGGGAAACGAATTCCAACCTACCGGTCTGTCATACATATCTAAGGGATCATCGGATCCCGAGGCTCTCTGATCCCACAGTGCAGACCGACTCCACATAGCATACTCATTCATTTCATAAAACATACAACTTAGAATCTTTGTAAATCATAATTCTCATTTCATCATGCCAAATATTCTTTTAGATAAAATAAGTATTTCATGGGAAACATGCACATCAGTTCGTAAATATTTCATGCTCGTAAAGAACCATATTCGGTTAAAAGCATTTAACATCTTACGTCGTAAAAAGGTTTTAGGGAACTCACCTTAGGTTAGTGTTGAACACACCCTTGATATATCTCCAAGCTAAACAAATCGGACACCTATGGATGATAGAATTGCATCAGATTAGACTGTCTGATCTTACTGTACGTTCCTGATACTCATAACTTTCCGGACACTAAGACCTTTCCGGACACCTTGGACTTACAGACTACACTACAGGATCACACAGACACTTTCCGAAAGATTTATCCGGACAACCAAAACTATCCGGACAGTCTGAACTATCCGGACGTTTCTACCCGGATACTAGAAATTAGTGGTCAAACGAACTCTCCGGATGGACATTCCGGATACTCCCGGATTCTCAAGGGTTTCCGGTTAAACTACCGGAAACTACCACCACAACTTACCCGGACAATAGACTCATCCGGACACTAACATGACGAAGGGGGTTTTCCGGACTCGACGATTTTTACAAAACGCAGGGGATTAAGCACCTCTCGCCCTAAATCCCCCCAACACTTCCAAATAACAAATATGGGTCGGTGAATAACCCATTCTTAAACCCTTCTTAAACAATTTAATGAGGAAACCACAAGAAATTCCATAACAATCAAGTTTCCCCTCACAAACCCAATACATTTCACAAAACTTAAAGGAGAAGACAGATTGGTAGTTACCTGAAGATTTCTACTGGTAAAACCAAAGGTCCAGCTGCTAATACTCCTTTCTCCCCTTCAATCGACAATACTCCTTTCTCCTGCACTCTCTCTTAGCCACACACACATACACACACTTGAAACAATTTGCTAAATGAGTATTTTAGGGTTTTTCCATCCCTTTTTATACTTTTCTTACTAAACACCACACTTTAAATTTCTTTACACTTAGACCACACAACTTTCTTAAATTCGAATTTCTTCCAAAAATTCCCAATTACTGACTAAATTAAATCTCGGTTATTACACCGTTGCCCAGCGACTTAGGTTGTTGGAAGATCAGAACGAGAAAATGTTGTGGCTACTTTCCAAGTTGCCAGGCGCCGCCGTCCCCGTCGACGTTGAGCCTCGCTCAGGATTTCAAGCGTCGCCTTTCGTTGACACGATAGCGACTGTCGATGTCCCAAAGAAATACATTATTCATGCTTTCACTCCAAAGTATTCAGGAATAGTTGATCCAACAGAACATATTGCACACTATAAACAGTTGATATGGACAGTATCAATCCCACAACAATATCAAGAGGTGTGCATGTGTAAAAGCTTCAGGGCGACCCTTACAGAGTTACAGGTCCTGCTCTCCAGTGGTTGATCAACCTCAAACCCAAGTCCATCAGCAACTTCGCAGAATTGGTCAACCAATTTTCGCAACAGTTCGCCAGCAGTCGCAAGATGGAGAAGCAGACCAGTGACCTGTACTACGTCGTCCAAAAATCCGGAGAGTCCATCCGTAGTTACTTCAATCGCTTCAACACTGAAATGATCAGCATTCGAAATTGTGACGTCAAGACTGCCATCGAGGCCTACAAGCGTGGTCTTGACGACGACACTACGGGACTATACGTCGATCTTACAAAGTATCCTCCAGAGAATTTTGAAGACGTACGAGCCAGGACTTTGGCTTACATGAGAGGCGAAGACGACTTAGTCTTTCGTCGTAAGCATTCCACTGACAAAAAGTCGCTCGGGATCAAGAAGCCAGATTTCAAATCCAAGCCGAGCATCAAGTCAGAGCCGTCGCGCCAAACATCGAACGTTCGTTCGATAAGAAGAAGAGCAATCCTGCACCTCAATTCTCGCAATATCCTAAGATTTCTTCTTATGGATTCAAGGGAACGATGAAAGATCTAGTCGACGCTCTTAGAAACGTTCAGTCGTCTGTTCGATGGCCCAAGAAGAACGATAAAGATGACGACAAGAAGGATACGACCAAGTGGTGCGACTTCCATAGCGACCATGGTCACACGACGGATAACTGCCTTGCTTTGCAGAAGGAGTTAGCCTAGATCGTCCCAAAGGGTCATCTGTAGGGCTTGATTGATAAAGAATCGACGGCAGTCGATAATGTAAGACCGGCATCCCCCGTCCATGAAAAAGTCATCAACTGTGTGACGGGTGGATCAAACGTCTGTGGTTTAACCTATTCGGCGGCCAAGCGGCACGCCAGTCAATCGTCAGGAGAATACTCCATTCCTCGGACGTCCCGACCGAAACAAGAATTGGAACTGGAGGCGGTGCCAATAACGTTCGATCAAGGCGACCTGCAGGACAATTGGCAAAAACATCACGATGGCTTGATCATCCAGCTCACTATTGGAAACTGCTCGACCAAAAGAGTATTGGTCGATGGGGGCAGTTCGACCAACATCATTTTTCTAAGTACTATCAAAGTTATGGGAATCGATAAATCAGAGATCACCCGTCGATCGACGACTCTGATAGGATTCAATGGTGATTCTACCACCACTCTGGGAGAGATCATCCTCCCGGTGTATGGTAAAGGGGTCAATAAGCAAACAAGATTTAATATTATCGACTGTTCATCAGCATATAATGTGATACTTGGTCGACCCTGGATCTACGACATAAAAGCGGTCCCCTCGACCTACCACCAGATGATCAAATTTCCAACGCCATGGGGAGTGCAGGAAATCAAAAGCGAGCAGAAGACCGCCCGTGATTGCTATAAAGCAACAATGAAACCTCAAAAATGAAACCAACATTGTGGCGACTATACACGATATGATAAAATCTATCCTTACGTCAGGAAAGGCAAATTCGGGTATCGTCTTACAATCACTACAAGGGGGCAGAATGTCGTACCCCATACGACACTGCAATTTTCAAATACTCATCGTGGGCACAGATATAACTCACGACTTGGGGGCAGTCGGACCCCACAACAAGAAGTAATTCTCCAACAACAATCAACGATAAACGTCACCAGGTACGTAAACGCCCATCAACGACACTCATGTATGACGTACTAACCTTCCAAAAGTTTTACATACGCCCTTACCCCCATGACCCTTCATAAGGCCGAGAATGGGGCAAGGAATCTTCCCTGTTAGTCTTTTTCAAATTATCCCTCTGAACGGACATAAATAAGACGATTACTCCCAAAATCGGGACAAAAAGGTCATCTCTGTCCTCCGGACTAACATTCTAAGCAGGTTCGGAATTCCTTCCAAAATTATGAACGACAACGATCCACAAGTGATCGTACGTCTGAGGGTCATAGTATCAAACTTACGACTACAATCCCATGCAGCTGGACTATATTATACTTCCTTTTTGCTTTCGATTTATTTCAACAATTGATTATTGACTTAAGCATCGGAGGGTCGTTGGTCAAACCAACGACCACCCCTGGATCTTACATTACAGGTTCACAGGATCGCACGAACATCAGTCTTACGATCTATATCGTAAGAAGACAAAGTCATGACCCATAACTCATGACTCAAAACTGAATCCTATGATTCAACACAGAGATCTTACGATCGCAACAGGTGCATTCAAAATTTGAGTCTTATGACTTAAACCCTATAATTTGGAATGTATGTTCGGCTCAGTCGCCCGATTACTTCCAAAGTCCTTCTCTAAATAAAGTCTCTACGACTTAAAGCATAAGTCCTATGACGATTAAGACACAGGTTTTACGGTTTGTCTTATGAGAAACCAAAGTCTCTACGACTTAAATAAAAGTCTTACGATCTTCATCGCGAGAAGCAAAGTCTCTGAGACTTGCAAAAAAGGAATCTTATGATTCATCATATGGGTCTTATGACCATCACATGTGCTTTTTAAACTAAGAATTGGGGACACAAGTCTTATGATTTGAATTCCATACTTAGAATGCCCCTTCGGCCTCAGCCGCTCGATTACAAGTATCTCAGTCATACAGCTTTACGTACATTTTATGGCTAATTACACTCATTCATTAAGTCCTCTTATTTTTTTTACTGGCAACAAAGTAAAAAGTATACGATGAAAGTATAACAAAATACCACTTGTATTTACACAATCGAAAACGTACAAGTAAAGGGCACGACCGATGATAGTCGCCCCAGAACAAACTAAGTCAAGGCAGAGGAGAGTCCTCAGCGACCTCCTCATCGCCAGTTACGTCGACCACCGCGTCCGTCGGGTCCTCTTCTTCGAGCTTGTCCTCTTATTCGAGTTCACCCTCGTCCCCGACTTGCTCTAAGAAGGTTTTGACCTCCTCTTCGGCTCCGGCTGTTTGGGCAAAAAATCACGTCGTACGACCACGACCGGAGCAGGTAAGACGCACGTTATAATCCAAATCTTGTATTAAGATAAGGTCTCGACAAGAACCCAGAAAACATCCGTCGTCTTCCGTAAAAGGTAATTCGTACGTCTCCCATGACGCTCGACCATATCATCGCTCGTCCCGTACGACCATCGCGTAAGATCATTGCACCTTCGACCAAAGCTAACGTTAACCATAACTGTTACGTTTGTTAAGTGTTTAATGCAGGAGTCAAAGTCATTAAAGAGCAACGGATATAACCGACACAACCATTAACGATCGATAGCCATTAACAGCAAGCAGCTGTAACGGACGAAGAGCATTATGGATAATCACTTCGGCGACCGTTTCCAGCCGTTGTAGCCGTTGATCAAAGCATTAATGGAGCTAATCAATGACACGATGACTATAAAAGACAAGCTAAAGCCTCATTTCAAGGGACATCAGTGAACAGCCAACACACATCAGTTAACATCCAATATACATCAGCGAACATCACCAAACAGCAGAGAAAATCATCCAAACTCATAGCAAAGAACATTCAAACTCTGGAGATCAAGTATCGAAAGCCAGAACCCCACAGCGAACTCAAGAACACTCGAAGGAAAGCACAAGTATCGCTCTCGATGCACGACAACAGCCCTCGACCAGAAGTTCACACTTTGTATTCACACACGACAAACACCTGTTTTTACATTTAAACACTTGTACTTTACATTTTGAAGTATTTCCTTCATTTGTATTGTAATCATCGCACGATCGACGCCAGTACCAAGGACATCGCCCCTGATTGGCGACCATAGTGCAGTGACGACATCCCTTGTCGTCCGCAGGTTTTTTCCTCGATTGAGGTTTTTCCTGCGTCATCAAATCCCTTGTCTCGTTTATTTTTTCCCTCGTCGCACGTCTCGTCGAAAGATCATTTCTTTAGTTGATTAAGTCCACATCGACCTTAAGTTGTCCCTTTGGTGCGATTTTTGGCATTAACAGTTTGGCGCCATCCGTGGGACCTCGTCTAGAGAAAATCCTCGACGAACGTGCACCCTACTAACAGTTTCTTGGAGTTTTTTCTGCTCTCTATTGCAGGAACAATGGCAACCCCTGGAAACCCGCAGCAAGCTGTTGTTCAGATGTATCAGGAGCTCGAAGTCGCCAGGAATCAGCTCAATGCAATGGCAGAGTAGAACCGCAGAGCAGCTGAGGAGATCGCGCGGTTAAGAAATCCTCTTGGGCCTCAAAATGGTCCTAGGCCGGTCGTGCAGAACCCAATTCCAAGATCGTTCGACCAGAATGGCCCTAGGCTATTTGTCCCGAATCCAGGTTCATCCACGCAGAATCAGCATCCAGGTCCGTTCATGCAGAATCAACAACCAAGGTCGTTCAACCCAAATCCTCAGTTTGGGACAGTCCCTCCTCAGCACATCCGACCACCACCCTTGAACAATGGATCCCAACCATTGCAAGGTGGCGCCCAGTCATTTCAGAATAGATCCCAGTCGTTTTCCCAGCCGTTCCAAAGTGGTCCGCAACCTTTCCAGCAAGGATCGCAATCTTTCCAGCAGAGATCGCAGCCATTTCAGCAGGGACCACAATCGTTTCAGAACGGACCACAGCAATTCCAATATAGGTCGCAGCCATATTCTGTTCCATTCAACGGGGACACCAATGGTTCATCGCATGGTAATGGCACTAGTCCAGGGACCGATCCCTCGACAGGGGCAAATCCTGATCTTAGCGATCCCGTCGCCCAGCGTTTGAAGATGTTAGAAGACCAAAATGAGCGCGTCTTATCCTTGCTCGCCAAGTTGCCTGGGGCAGCCATGCCTGTCGACGTCGAGCCTCGCTCGGGATATCAGGCGTCGCCCTTCATCGACGAGATTGCCACCGTCGAGGTCCTAAAGAAGTATAACATTCCTGCCTTCACTCCCAAATATTCTGGTGTGACTGATCCGACTGAGCACGTCGCGCAGTACAAGCAACTCATGTGGACGATCTCGATCCCATTTATGTACCAGGAAGTATGCATGTGTAAGAGTTTTGGAGCAACTCTCGCTGGTCCAGCTCTCCAATGGTTAATCAATCTCAAACCCAAGTCCATCGGGTCGTTTGCTGAGTTGGTTAATCAATTCTCCCAGCAATTCGCCAGCAGTCGTAAGATGGAGAAGCAGACCAGCGACCTATATTACATCGTGCAGAAAGCTAATGAGTCTATTTGAAGGTATTTCAATAGATTCAATGCCGAAATGATCAGCATCCGCAATTGCGACGTCAAAACCGCGATCGAAGCCTATAAGCGTGGTCTAGACGATAGTTCAGGTCTATATATCGATCTGACCAAGTATCCCCCAGAGACTTTCGAAGACGTCCGAGCTCGAACCTTAGCATATATGAGGGTCGAAGACGATGCCGCCTTTCGTCACAAGCACACTGACGACAAGAAGTCGTTAGGCGTCAGAAAGTCAGAGTTCAAGACAAAGGCTGTTTCCAGAATAGAGCCAGCGCGCCAAATTTCAAATGTTCGTTTCAAGACGAAAGCAGAGGCCAAGACCGCGACTAAGTTCACTCAATACCCCAAGATATCCTCTTACGGATTCAAAGGATCCACAAAGGACCTAGTCGAAGCTCTGAAAAGTTCCCAAGCTACCATTCGATGGCCAAAGAAGTCCGACCTGGACGATGCTAAGAAAGACAAGTCAAAGTGGTGCGACTTCCATGCCGATCATGGTCATACGACAGACGACTGTATCGCACTGAAGAAGGAACTAGTATATCATTTCCCGAAAGGAAATCTCAAGGACATCATTGACGATGTCGCTGTTCCAGCTAATGGCCATCGACCGTCGACTCCCGAGCATGCAAAAATTATCAATTGAAATTCCCTAAGCCATGGGGAATCCAGGAGATCAAAAGCGAAAATAAACTGAAGTTGCAAGATCAAGCTCTCGACAGGTTCGTTCTTCTATCCCTAAATTAATATCTTTTTCACAGGGATAAATCTACTATGGTGCCTCGTCGCACGACAACATAGTCGATCGCAGGACAATATTTCCCCGTGTCATTCTGTCATTTAAAACCTATCTTTTCCTCTCGAAAAGGATACGGTAATAAATGACAGGGGGCAAATAGAGAGAGTCTGAAATGGTACGTTCTCTAACTCTTTCTCATACGATTTTTTCTCACAAAACGTGTACTGACTTAAGCATCGGAGGGTCGTTGGTGAGCCAACGACCAATCCCCGACATCGTTTTATCGCAGAATCGCACGACAGTAGTCATTAAGTCTACTATATGACTTTAGTACCGCAAGGTCGAACGACATAAACGATCAGGTCTCTAACTTGATCATTTCTCCACAGGGGCATACGACACAAACTCACTGTACGATCTGGTCGTACGATCACAAAGTCTAAACGACTTTACCCCTAAAGTTTCTTAACTTTCATACACTAAATGGATGCTTTAATCGCATATTTTTATATTTGTTTTACGTTCTTATCATCGTATTACAATGAATACCTTAGTCGCATGATTTCATGTGTATTTTATGATCAAATTCATAACCAATGTGATTTGAATAAAGCACAAGTTCAAACAAAAAGCACATTTAAAAAAAATCGTCAGGTACACGCTCGACCACCAACGATCGAGCAGCAAAGCAAACAAAATAAAATTCTTAAATCAAAGGAGGAGCATCCAACGCATTCATGCCCGAAGTCCCGTCCTGAAAGCTTTCGCCTGCCACCTCCTCCTCAGCATCCTTCTCATCGTCCGAGTCAAGATCCCTCTCGGTCCCAACACCATTCAGATAGATGTCCAGCTCCCCCTTCGCCGAAGCAAGAGGGTCTTTCCCCAGCAAATGTCGTCGCATGATCGCCGCCCGAGCAGTCAGACGAGCTATGGCAAAAACCGACTTACCCTCATCCTTTGCAGCTTGCACTTCTTTCTCCAAACTCTCTACCTTGGATTTATAATCCTCAGCCTCTTTTGAAACAACGACCAAGGATTCCTTAATTTTTTCCATCTCCTCCCTTTGTTCAGCAGTCATGGACAAGGATTGCGTCAGACGATGACTAAGATCTTCCTTGGCAAGATGAACGATCTTCAAATGTTCTAAAGCATCGTCAAGCCGCTTCAAAAAATCCTCAGCACGACTTATAGAAGCACTCGCTCTGTCCAGTGCCGCTTTCTCTCTTTCACGTGTAACAGACAAGAGATCTTTCACCTTCGCCAATCCACTTCGCGAGGCCAAGGAAGCCTGAAGTGCCTGCGAAAACATAAAAAACAGATATCATCAGTGGACAATGACAACGACAACGACAACGAAGTCTGGGCCTAGACAAACTATGTCTTGAAAGAAAGACTTACCATGAACGACAAGCCGGCTACATGGGCACCCGTCTCCTCAATAGGAAACCCCTCAAAACGCTCCCTAAAAGATGGAAGCAGGAATTTATCCAGGTGAGGGAACAGGTTCGTCCCGTCTAGGACATCACCTGTCATAAAGTTCGATGGCAGCGAAAAGTTGACCGTCGTGACCTTCTCCCCTCCCGTCGAGTGATCCTTGCCCTTGTCGGCTGACAAAGGATTCGACGCGGCAGACGGGGACTTCACCGTTTCCGCCGGAGGCGCAGAATTGATGGGTGTCGCTGCAATCACCTTCTTAGGAGATCCGACCCCTACCTTCTCAGGTGAAGCGACTCTCGACGAGTCATTAACCCCAGCCGACGACTCCCTCGGAGTCGTCGTCCTCGTCTTCTTCGGAATTTCAGGGCCAGCAGACATGGCTTTTAGCCTCCTCTCCCTGCCCTGACAAGCACACTCCAGCTCAGCTGCTCTCTTAGCAGAAACCTTCAACACTTTAGATTGAGACTCTCGTGGAAAAAAAGGAATGTCATAAAGCACGCAAAGGAAAAAGACTCGAGGTAACATAGGAAGAAAAGGGAAGTAAAACTTACCCGTCATCCCTCTCCTTCCTCTCGACTTATCTTCTTCTTCTTCTCTTCCTTTCTCTTCAAACTTCTCCCCCTGATTCTCTCCTGAAGATTCTAAATCGTCGTCATCCGCCGAATGTCGCACGACGAAAGACCTCTCGGTGACGCTAAATTCTAAAAACGAATTGATCTTCGCTTGAGAGTTAGCGTCTGGCTTCACGACCTCGAATTTTATGGCTGTCAACATACAAAAAACAAGTTAAAAATCATATGTAAATCATCTACAACGCACGCCAGATGAAATAACGAGGCTCACCCGACGTATTCCGGCTCGTCCTAATCCACTCACTCTCAGAGTCAAGGGACAACTTACGCACGAAAACATATCGAGACTTCCACCCACGGTCGTTCACACCCGTTCCTAAGACCAAAACGCGGTCGCCCTTGAATCTAGAATGTAAACTACATCGATGACATCCGTCCATCTTGGCTTGATAAGCCGAGAGGAGGTCATGTACATTCATGGGACAATCCCATTTCTTAGTAGCACGCTCGATCACTCGTACGACTCGCCAGAACTGGGGCATCAACTGACTCGGTGCCAAGTCAAACTCTAACATAACCGCCTTGGCCAGAGGAGAAAAAGGCCATTCGAAACCTATCTTAAAAGGGTATTTATAGATTACGATGTACCCCTCGGGACACTCATTTGATCGGATCTGGCCTGGACGGATCAATTTGACCCACACAGGAATTTTCGCTAACTTTCTAAAGTCCCGAAGGTCCGATGACTCTTGAATAACACTCTCAGGATCCCTCGACATTTCTAAACAAAATTTGCAGAAGTCAGAGAAATCGTACCTTACTTATAGGCGCGTTAACCCTCGAAGAAACCTAACCAAGTCAGAGATTTTCACAAGTTCGGAAGATATCAGACAAAGAATGGCAAGGAAATCACAGCACAAACTCTTCAAGGGGGAAATAAGGAAATGATCCATCAAAATCCCTATTTAGAACGAAAAACAGGGTTGGATTGAATCCCTAGATAACCGTCGCGCATCCCCATCCTTTCATATGACCGCAGGGATCGTCGACACCTGTCATCGACAGCTGGTAAGCATCATCGTACGTCAGCATGATGTCACGACCTCGTTCTCCTTTCGACTTCTCGTTCAGTTAAAAGCGAACCGATCCAGTTCCACGACAACCAGGTAAGTCCCTCAACCCAGGTCACAAGTCTAAGCGTTCGACAAGCAAAATTTAAAACTTAAATTTGACATTCAATTTTCAAATTTAGGGGCAAACTGTTTGGGCAAAAAATCACGTCGTACGACCACGATCGGAGCAGGTAAGACGCACGTTATAATCCAAATCTTGTATTAAGATAAGGTCTTGACAAGAACCCAGAAAACATCCGTCGTCTCCCGTAAAAGGTAAGTCGTACGTCTCCCATGACGCTCGACCATAGCATCGCCCGTCCCGTACGACCATCGCGTAAGATCATTGCACCTTCGACCAAAGCTAACGTTAACCATAACTGTTACGTTTGTTAAGTGTTTAATGCAGGAGTCAAAGTCATTAAAGAGCAACGGATATAACCGACACAACCATTAACGATCGATAGCCATTAACAGCAAGCAGCTGTAACGGACGAAAAGCATTATGGATAATCACTCCGGCGACCGTTTCCAGCCGTTGATCAAAGCATTAATGGAGCTAATCAATGACACGATGACTATAAAAGATAAGCTAAAGCCTCATTTCAAGGGACATCAGTGAACAACCAACACACATCAGTTAACAACCAATATACATCAGTGAGCATCACCAAAGAGCAGAGAAAATCATCCAAACTCATAGCAAAGAACATTCAAACTCTGGAGATCAAGTATCGAAAGCCAGAACCCCACAGCGAACTCAAGAACACTCAAAGGAAAGCTCAAGTATCGCTCTCGACGCACGACAACAGCCCTCGACCAGAAGTTCACACTTTGTATTCACACACGACAATCACCTGTTTTTACATTTAAACACTTGTACTTTACATTTTGAAGTATTTCCTTCATTTGTATTGTAATCATCGCACGATCGACGCCAGTACCAAGGACATCGCCCCTGATTGGCGACCATGGTACAGCGACGACATCACTTGTCGTCCGCAGGTTTTTTCCTCGATTGAGGTTTTTCTTGCGTCATCAAATCCCTTGTCTCATTTATTTTTTCCCTCGTCGCACGTCTCGTTGAAAGATCCTTTCTTTAGTTGATTAAGTCCACATCGACCTTAAGTTGTCCCTTTGGTGCGATTTTTGGCATTAACACCGGCCATAGGGTCTAACCCCCGCAAATGGCGACGCATAATCGCCACTCGAACCCTTAGACAGGTTAGAGCCTCAAACGATTAGAGACGCTCCTCTAAGGATGCGATCTTCTCCTCTTTCACCTCGACGAGCGACTTAAGGTCCTCGACCTGTTTTTCGCTCTCGACCAAGGAACCCTTAGTCGCTCGTAATTCTGCCTCAGTCGCAGTAGACTTCTCAAGGGTCTCCTTCATAAGACGTTGATGGTCTTCCTTCGCGCTCAACGACGCCGCATAAAAGTCCTTGACTTCGGCAAGCTTTGTGGAATAGCACTCGACCCTTTCCATCGCCAGCTTTTCCTGGTCCCTCGCCACACGGGCTTCCTCTTGTGCCTTGTGCATTTTCTCTATAGCAACAAGAGTAACCCTACGGATTTTATCCATGTGGGCATACAGGCAAAGGGAAGTTTGAAATGCCTGCAGCGCACGAAAATACAAACGTTAGAAAAACAAAACTACAAAAGTACTTAAGACAAACGGATTGTACGTTCCTTGAAGGTCAAACCTGCAACGTGCGACCCCATATTGTTGACTGTGACGCCCTCCAACTGCTCCTTGAAGGACGGCAAGAGGAATTTCTCTAGATCGGGGAAGATCTTATTGCTATCCATTTCTTCCCTGGCCATGAAGTCTGACGAGAATGAAAAGTTTACCGTCATAACATCACTGGACCCCTCCGCCCTCTTGCTTTTTCCCTTGTCGGCCGACGAGGGAGAAGGACCGACCTCTTCAAACAAGGGAGGGGCCACACTCACCGGAGTCGCGTCGATGACTCTTGGTGGCGTCTTCGTCTTCTCAGCGGTGGCGACCCCGAACGAGGCACTACCCTTCGACAACGGTTCCCTCCGGAGAACCGTCTTGGATTTCGTTACCCCAGACAACAGGGGTGGGGGAGATTTTCGCTTCAACTCCTTGGCCTTACGAGCCAACGAGAGTTGAGCCTTCTTCTTCTGCACATCAAGGGTGGACACGACGCCCGAACGACCTACAAAAAAGCAGAGATACGATAAGATGATAGTCGTATAAATAAAACAGACGACATGTTACGAAGAACGTACGACAAAATTACCTGCCGTCTCTTCTTCCTCCTCTTCTTCTTCTTCCTCTCCTGCAGGAATCCCCATCCCTGTCAGCTCGACGATCTCGTCATCCGAACCCTCATCCCTGAGACTACGCTGGACGGAGAAAGATTTATCATCCGCATTGTATATCTGGAATTTCTCGATCTTCGCCAGCGTCTCCTTGGAAGCGTTAACCTTCGCGATAGCTGAAAAAGAAGCACCCGATTAGCTAAGACGCATGATTCAGAAAGTAAAGATAACAGTACACGACAAGTGAAAGACTTACTTGTAATAACCAGGTATTTTATTTAATTTAAATTGGAATTTTATAAGTCTTTATATTAGTGTTTGGTGAAATTTAAAAGTTTAGGGGTAAGTTTTAATTTAATAATGGAAGTTTAGGGGTATGTTTTGCCAAATAGGATAAACTTGAGGTTTGTTTTGTCATCTTTGTCAAACTCTCTCTCTCCACCGCCTTTAACATATCAAAAGGAAGATGAAGTCTTCCTTATAGCTAAAACAAGACAAATATCCTAAGGTGTAGTGTGTTTTTCAGTTTAAGAGAGAGAGAGAGAGAGAGAGAGAGAGAGATCGAAAGGAGCTAAGGAAGAGGAAGAAGTAAAGCTTATAAATTCTGCTGAAATTTCTAATAACAACTGAAGAATTCAAGGTAATATTTCTGTTTAATCCATACTCTTAAGTATTTAGTTCTTAAAAGTTTTACTATAAGTTGTGGATGTGGGTTTTGGTAATTTTAGGAAGATATGACAATTTTGGGTTTGGAATAGTGTTCTAATGGTAGTATAAAACATATCTGCAAAGTTACATAAACATGCATAGTATAAAACTGCAAAAATCTGGGTTTTAGGATGAAACAGTAGACTGAGACATTCATCGAAGTCGCAATAGACGACTGCGACATTCAACGAAGTCGCAACAGTTGGTTGCGACTTGGCATTGAAGTCGCAATGGTCATTTGCGACTTGGCTTGAAATCGCAGTAGTTGATTGCGATTCGAGTTTGGGATCGCAGTAGTTGATTGCGACTCCAGGGTGGAATCGCAGTAGTTGATTGCGACTCCAGGGTGGAATCGCAGTAGTTGATTGCGACTCCAGGGTGGAATCGCAATAGTGGATTGCGACTCCAGGGTGGAATCGCAATATTGGGTTGCGACTTCAGAGTGAAATCGCAATAGGAGATTGCGACTTGGTACTGTTCATTGCGACTTGAGTTGAGAATTTTGTAAGTTTAAGTATTAAAAGAGATATTTGGTATTTTATCTGATTTCAGATTTGGTGAAAGATCGACGTACGTGAGTTATCTTGGAAGAGTTTTTGTGATAAAAACAAGGTGAGTTTTTATTTGAAATGTTTTCAAATGGAATACATATATGTGATTTAATGTAATATGGTGCATATAGTATTTATATGAATATTACATTGTATGAGTACTAGTTGGCCGGGCTTAGGACCGGTGAAAGTTGGCTGTACAAAGGGACAGTGGTGTTGGCTGTATTTAGTACAGCGGTGTAAATTAATCAATTGGCTTGCTACCAATTAATATGGCCAAGGAAAAGAAAAGAGATAGAGATGGAAAGATACATGATGCATGAGTCATATTTGGTATTCTTACGTGAATTATGTGCAAATGTTTTCTTTTACTAACGGGGATTTTTCTCACTAGACCTCAAGGTCTAACCCTCATTTTTGTTTTAAAATATGTATTCCAGGTCATGGAGCAAACAAGAGACAATGATAGGATTTATCATGTTAGCTTTTGTGGATGTTGAATGATTATGAAGATTTCAGTTATAATTAGTAGTTGTTATGTATTTTACTTTATTCGGAAAAGTTTGTACTGAAAGACCTAATTGTAGAATTTAAGGGACCATATTTGGATTATGATATGTTATTTTGTGATGAATTATATGAAACTTGTATGTTGGGATTAAGGGATGTTACAAATGGTATCAGAGCCTTAGTTTAAGAGATTTAGGTATTAGTATATGTACCTAGACTTAAACTGCATGCGAAGTAGGATGTCCTTGTTATTATAGAACCTTGGGATGATAAATATAAAAAGGTAGAAGGAGCATCATGTAAGGTAATTTCAGATTACACCTGGCCAGTGTAATTATGATCTTACAGGTACATGTTTGAACCAGAATACTTTATTATATGGGGTATGTGCTTATGTGTATATTAACCTTGTTGAATCCACAGAATGGCAAGTGGAACGGGACAAACAAACCGAGAAAGGGAAGGAAATCCGAATAGATCTAATCCAACAGCCGGTGGAAGGGGAAGAGGGGGAGAAAGAGGTAGAGGTAGGTCAGGGGGCAGATTACAGGGGCGAGGCACAGAGTTTGTTACGAGAGACGACCTAGCGATTGAAATGGGAAGACTTCAGGCAAATATCCAAGCTATGTTTAACCAGACTCACCATACGGAAACGGAAATACCAGACCCTAACCTTGAAAACGAAGTGCCTATCGCACCTATTGTCACATCAGTACCAAGAAAGTGTGATTATAAAATGTTTTTAAGCTGTAAACCACCCACTTATGGAGGGGACAGAGATCCAGTAAAAGCAATGCGATGGCTGAAGGAGGTTGAAGCTGTATTTAAGACCAGTAAATGCGCGGAAGAAGATAAAGTGTTATATGGAACATCAATGTTGAAAGCAGACGCCTTGTATTGGTGGGAAGCCCTTATTGACTCTGAAGGACCTGAGGTATATTCAACTTTTACTTGGGGCGAATTCTCGAGAGCATTTAAGGAACAGTTTTGCCCGCAAGCCGCAGTTAGACAGTTGGAAGAGGAATTCCTGAGTCTACAACAAGGAAATTTGTCAGTAAGAGACTACACTGCCCGTTTCTTAGAAAAGTCGCGTTTTGGGGAGTATTATGTTGCCACAGAAAAGATGAAGATGGAAAGGTATGTATTCGGATTGAACTCAGAGATTAGAAAGTTAGTGACTGCAGCGAGACCTAATACTTTTTCAGAAGCGGTAAATGCTGCAGAAAATGGGGAGCGAGACAATAAGAGGGATGTTGGGGATAAGAGTGCTGGGAAAAGAAAATCGGAAGAAATGACGTATGATTCAACGGAATACGAAATTCAAAGGTTCGATAGTCACATACCTTTTAGACAAAATGAAAAACTATGTCCAAAATGCAACCGCGTACATCAAGGAAATTGTTATGTTGATCCTAGAAGTTGTTATAAGTGTGGAAGGACGGGACACATCGCTAAGAATTGTCGCGCAAATCGATTCTGTTTTGTTTGCAATTCCCCTGATCATATTCAGTCAGAATGTCCACAGTGGAAAGCACGTCAGGGTAGTACAACAGCAAGATTAACGGAAGTTGAATCGGGAAAGGTACAAGGGTTTGAAGCACCGAGAGTTCAAGGCCGCGTTTTTCAGATGACGGAACAAGAGGTGGAAGAAAGTCCTGATGAGGTTACATGTATATTTCTATAAACTCTATAAATGCTAAAGTGTTATACGACTTCGGTACGAAGTGGTTCTTGGTATTTTCGTGCTTTTGTTACTTATTTGTGTTAGAGGTATAGATAGAGGCGGAGTGTCTATTCAGGTAGCTTCTATGGCTTTGATTGAGTTCGAGGTAATAGTGGAAGATAAGTATCAGTACCTTTTTGCTTGACCGAATTCCGGGACGAAATTCTTTTAAGGGGGAGATGTTGTAATAACCAGGTATTTTATTTAATTTAAATTGGAATTTTATAAGTCTTTATATTAGTGTTTGGTGAAATTTAAAAGTTTAGGGGTAAGTTTTAATTTAATAATGGAAGTTTAGGGGTATGTTTTGCCAAATAGGATAAACTTGAGGTTTGTTTTGTCATCTTTGTCAAACTCTCTCTCCACCGCCTTTAACATATCAAAAGGAAGATGAAGTCTTCCTTATAGCTAAAACAAGACAAATATCCTAAGGTGTAGTGTGTTTTCGGTTTATAAGAGAGAGAGAGAGAGATCGAAAGGAGCTAAGGAAGAGGAAGAAGTAAAGCTAATAAATTCTGCTGGAATTGCTAATAACAACTGAAGAATTCAAGGTAATATTTCTGTTTAATCCACACTCTTAAGTATTTAGTTCTTAAAAGTTTTACTATAAGTTGTGGTTGTGGGTTTTGGTAATATTAGGAAGATATGACAATTTTGGGTTTGGAATAGTGTTCTAATGGTAGTATAAAACATATCTGCAAAGTTACATAAACATGCATAGTATAAAACTGCAAAAATCTGGGTTTTAGGATGAAACAGTAGACTGAGACATTCATCGAAGTCGCAATAGACGACTGCGACATTCAACGAAGTCGCAACAGTTGGTTGCGACTTGGCATTGAAGTCGCAATGGTCGTTTGTGACTTGGCTTGAAATCGCAGTAGTTGATTGCGATTCGAGTTTGGGATCGCAGTAGTTGATTGCGACTCCAGGGTGGAATCGCAGTAGTTGATTGCGACTCCAGGGTGGAATCGCAATAGTGGATTGCGACTCCAGGGTGGAATCGCAATATTGGGTTGCGACTTCAGAGTGAAATCGCAATAGGAGATTGCGACTTGGTACTGTTCATTGCGACTTGAGTTGAGAATTTTGTAAGTTTAAGTATTAAAAGAGATATTTGGTATTTTATCTGATTTCAGATTTGGTGAAAGATCGACGTACGTGAGTTATCTTGGAAGAGTTTTTGTGATAAAAACAAGGTGAGTTTTTATTTGAAATGTTTTCAAATGGAATACATATATGTGATTTAATGTAATATGGTGCATATAGTATTTATATGAATATTACATTGTATGAGTACTAGTTGGCCGGGCTTAGGACCGGTGAAAGTTGGCTGTACAAAGGGACAGTGGTGTTGGCTGTATTTAGTACAGCGGTGTAAATTAATTAATTGGCTTGCTACCAATTAATATGGCCAAGGAAAAGAAAAGAGATAGAGATGGAAAGATACATGATGCATGAGTCATATTTGGTATTCTTACGTGAATTATGTGCAAATGTTTTCTTTTACTAACGGGGATTTTTCTCACTAGACCTCAAGGTCTAACCCTCATTTTTGTTTTAAAATATGTATTCCAGGTCATGGAGCAAACAAGAGACAATGATAGGATTTATCATGTTAGCTTTTGTGGATGTTGAATGATTATGAAGATTTCAGTTATAATTAGTAGTTGTTATGTATTTTACTTTATTCGGAAAAGTTTGTACTGAAAGACCTAATTGTAGAATTTAAGGGACCATATTTGGATTATGATATGTTATTTTGTGATGAATTATATGAAACTTGTATGTTGGGATTAAGGGATGTTACATTACTGTTGGTGTTCCACCCGGCGGTAACCCATGTCGTGTCCTCCTGCAAGAGATCGAGCGACTGCGTCTTTCCAAAGACATACCAAGCCTTCCAACCACGGTCGTTTACTTGGGTGTTCAACACCAAGACCTGAGCTTTCTTAAACTTGGAGAATAAACTATATCGGTGGTAGTTGTCCACCTTAGCTACATGGGACGCCAGAAGGTCCTCCACCATGAACGGATTCAACCACTCGCCGGTGATCCTATCGATCACACGGACTATTCGCCAGAACTGGGGCATCATTTGGGCGGGCGAAAGATGATACTTTCCCAAAAACTCCCTAACTAAAGGGGAAAAAGACCACTTAAAACCCGCCTTAAACGGGTATTCGTACAGAACGAAGTGTCCATTCGGACAATCTACCGGTCGGAACTGACCCGACGAGTATATCTGAACGACGTTCGGAATACCGGACAAGGTCCTAAAAGCCGCTAAACTCTCCTGATTATCAATGGTGCTCGCTGGTTCTATAGACATTCTTTTCCAAAGCTTGAAGAACACGAAAATTTTTCTTCCAAATTTATAAACGCTCGAAAACGCACGTAACAATGGCAAGCAAATCTCTCTGCAATCTTTCCTAAAAATGCAAGTGATCGTGAAAAGGAAACGATTCCACGAATCACGCTATTTATGACATAGATCGTGTCTGGTCAACCCTCTGGATGGTCGACACCTGTCAATCGCCTTTTCGCAAGCATCATGCCGATGGGTGACACCTGTCCTCTGTACGTCTTTTCGCCTATGACACGCCGTCGTGACGTCATGACCTTATCATCTCCTCCAATCCGAATCGAACCAAGACCGTTGTGTTGGTTCCTGTTTTGCTTAACAATGATGATTCTATCTAATTAGTTCAAACAATATATAATGCGAAAGCGTTTTAACGAACTAACAGATATTATGAGGTAGAATAACACACAATATCAAATACAAGAAGTATAAATAAGACAGATAAATAGCTCAATGATTCACTGTATTTGATATAATAAGAACACCAAGAACACCGAAAGGTTTGACAAGAAACTGCTCTAAAGGTGTGTGTGTTGTGTAAAAAGCTTAATAGAAGAGTTCATATGAACCTTCTATTTATACTACCTCTAAAGGGGACAAGATCTAGATACTAAGGATGGTAGGTACTAATACACTACTTGGAACAGTTGCTGGAAGGTACAAAACACTATTCTGGAACTGTTGCAGATACAACGTTCATTAAATGCTCCGTATTCTGCTTTAGGCTGAAACCTATCAGAGTTTGACACGTGGAGTTGTCAGGTCACGCCTTTGTACGAGTGATCTTCAGAACCTTCGAATGGCAGAAATCGTGTGAAGTACTATTGTCCTTGTATAGATCTTTTGTGTAGATCTTCTTTTTACCACAGAGGCTCTGTCAATAATGACAGAAGCTCTGTGGCCTTGTCCGCATAGAAGAGTCTTATGTTGCTTCTTTACTTCGGTTTTCTTGGCTAACCCGGCAGAGCCTCTGTCGGAGACTTCTGTCTTCTCGGTTACTCGGTTACTCGGCAGAGCTTCTGTTGTTGTCGATACTTAGTCTATTTTTCCAATACTTCTATTTATTATAAAGATTGGAGCTAACAATCTCCCCCTAAGTATTGAAAAATAAAAATTTGAAACATGCAAGGTTTTGTAGACTAAGAACACGACAGGAGGTATTTCACCTCTGTTGATATTTTTCTTTCATAAAAGATGTGCCAGAGACACTTACATTTGATTACATGATGAAAGTAAAAGTAACAGAGGTTGGTAGAGGATATCAGACTTTGGCGTCTTTGAAGTCGTTGAAACTTCTGTTGTCGAATCCTAATTCCTTAAGCTCGTGATAGAAGCTGATGCAGTGGTTTCGGAAGTTGATTGTTGAATCTATGACTTCTATCAGTCTATCTGCATTAACCCGATCCATTTGCTCTGTTCCTCTGTGCTCCACGAGGCTTGCTCTGAACTCTGTCAAAGTACTTGTTGCATACTTCTGACAGTCCATTTCTACAAACAATCTTGACTTCCCAGCAGGATCTTGATAAACTAGCCCAACTCTTGGAGATGTAATAATCGAGTTTGGTATGGCAGAGGATGGGCAGTCGTCTTCTGGTGGTCGGAGAGCGAGGTTTCTTACTCCGAGATGTCGTGCTAATTGGAAGTCGACAAGGCTGTATAGCAGAAGTTTCTCACGCATGGCTTTCCTTATTACCCTGTATGCCCTTCAATGTGCATCTGTTGTGAAGTTTTCTTTTGTCCAGAGCAGAAGGTCGGGTAGGTCGTAGGGATTTAGATTTCTCAGATCAGCATCTGAGAATTGATTCATGGTTCTGTTCTCCCTTCTGACCTTGTATATATTATAGGAAACCTTAGGTGTAGTTCTGGTTTGAGAAACCTACAGTATATGACTTTGTCGATTTTTTCGATTGAGAAGACTTCATGTTTTGGCTTGGGTTTTGTTCTTGTGAAGATGTTTTTGAGGTCAGCACGAAGTTCGGGATCTTGGACCATTGGTGGCATTGGATCTCTGGCAGTTCTGTTGTAGAGATACCTGTACACCACTTCTTCCATTTGAGGTGGAGGTGCACCAACTAGAGGCATGGGTCTACGCAGAGCATCCATTTTCTTCTTAATTTCTGCCACTCGATCCTCTGTGAGCTTTTTATTTGGATCCAGAATCGATATGTTTGACCGAGGGGTGGCACCTAAAGCCCAGTCTTCTTCTTCTGGTTTTGGTGTAACATAAGCATCGAAGGAGCTTTTCATGAGTTTCTCTGTTGGTTGATGCTTATGTTTTTTCTTCTTGGGTTCCTCTGTCATTATCCCCTTGCCTTTGTCTTTTGCCTTCGGCTGAAGATCTTCTTGTAGATATGGGGTTGCCTCTGTGGGATTTGTCTTTTGGATTTCTGAGGGTGTCTCTGTAGTTTTGGGGGTTGCCTCTGTAGGTTTTGGTACTTGTGTTTCTGAGGACTTGGCTGGTGATGTGGGTTTTGTTGGTAAGGCTTCTGTGGTTTTGCTCAGATGTTTTCTTTTGTGAGCAATGGTCTTGGTTCTAGTTTTGGGTGTGGGAGATAGAGGTTTTATTGTTGCAGCTTCTGGGGATTTTGGTGTTGGAGAGGGGAGTTCTTTTGGTGATTTTGGTTTTGGTGATTGGGATGGTTGATCTTCTTCGGAGGATGATAGAATTTGGAATTCTTCATAGGTTGGGACATCTGCTCTGAAAACAGAGGTTGTTTCCACAGAGGTGGGTGTTGACTCTGTGGTCTTCTGTTGTTGATCTTGGTTGGTTTTATTTATTTGGGTTGCGATTGGGGTTTCTTCAGAGGGTATTTCCACAGAGGTAGTTGTTGCCCCTTTGGTCTTCTGTTGGTTTCCTCCTTGGGTTTGAGTTGGGGGAATTTGGTTTAGGGGTTCTGCTGATAATGGTGGTTCTGGTAGACCTCTGTTTGCAGCTTCTTCCCTTTGTTTCTCCCCCTCAGGATGATCTGATGAATCATCAGAGTCATCATCAGAGTCATCCTGACCCTTATCTTTCGTACCCTCTGCTCTGCATGAAGCTTCAGGCTTCTTTGGTGGAGTAGCACCTGCGGCTATCAGTTTTGCACAAGCATCACCACATAGACCAAGAAGAGTTTTGAGTTCTGCCTCTGTGTTGAAGCGCATTCTGCCGACGCTCGTCTGAAAGTCCTTAACATAGTTGTGATTGGCGATTGTAAATGCCTTGATGAAGTCGGTCATCTGGTCGAGGATCCCCTGCCCGAGCTCTGTAAGTTGTGCTCTTGTCATATAGTCGGAAGGCTTTATGGCTTGAGTTTCATGGGTTGCGTGCTCTTGGACTTGTTCTAAGGCCTTCTTTAGATCTTCTGGAGTAAGGCCCTTAGAAGTTGAGGATTGCTCTCTCTTCAGCTTTTCAAGCAGATCGTTGACAGAGCTTTGAAAGGCAGAGGTAGTAGCTTTTTCGAAGTCAGCAGCAGCAGAAGTGGCAGAGGTATCAGCAATTGTTCTCATCTGTGCTAAGGCATTTTGCACCTCTGTGGACAGGTTGTTCATTTTGGTGTTTAGGTTTGTGAGTGCCCTAGATGTAGTATCTGCAAAAGAATCAAAAGAGATTTTCAACTCTTTTAATGTATTTTCCACAGAGGTGACAAGGGTTTGGAACTCATCCCTTGATACATGTGGACTTGGTGTAACCTCTGGGGGAACACATTCGTCCCCAGAGTGAGTTCCCGTTCCTGGAACACCTTCTTTCGTCCCTGTATTGATGTTTAGGACGGAAGGATTTCCCTCTAATCCTTGAGCAGAGGCTTTATCAACTTCAGACTCTATAGAGGTTCTGAGAAGGACATTGTCTTGATCCATTCCAGAGGTGGGGACAAGAGTATCCTTCTGTTGACTCGAAGACTTGTCTAGAGTCTCTCCGTCTTTGTGCACTCTAAGCTCCTCTGAAGAGCTGTTTGGACCTATAGTAGTGTGCGTGGCAGAGGAAACAAATTCCTCTGTTAGTTTGGCGATTGTGGTCTGGGGCGATGGACCACGAACTAAGGGTAAGTCCTTTTGAGAGGACTCCTCTGGAATGGTTTCCCCGGCTAAGATTGGCACAGAGGTAGAAAGAGTTACCTCTGCCCGGTCAGTTTGGGTTGGGGTCGAGCTGTGCTGCTCTTGTTCAATATTACCTTCTACCACTAGACTGGCGGTAATAGATATGTGGGTTGCACTGGGATTTGGTTGGGGTTGTGTGCCTCTACTATTCCAGGCATCTTTTCTTGCTTCTGCTTCTGTGGAGCATCCAAGCACTTCTTCTCCATCTATGGTCTCAACCTCTGTTGCTACCCTATGGCTTGGTGTTTCTACCCTGACTTCTGGGCTTTTACCTAGGTCATCATAGCAAGAATGAGTCCCAATTAGTTGCATGATATGTGGATGATAAAGACCTTTTCGTATTTGGTCTGCTTCCTCTTCATCAGAATCAATCTTTGAGACTTCTACCCTAGTACCTCTAGTTTCAACCATCTCCTCTGTTGGATCTCCTAACATGGTGTCCATCTGATGGTCTTCTGCAGCTACCTCGTCTTCTGGTCTTGCCCTTTGCACATCAAATCCGGGTTGGGTGAAGGGGTTCTATAGTACTTCTGGAGTTTTAGATTGGTTATTTTGTGGGGTTTGGTCATCATCATCCAAGTCAGAAGAGATTCTGAAGTCTGGTGCTTCTGTTGAATGATGAGATAGAGCTTTTGCAGTCCATCCAGAGGGGTCCAAAGAGTGTGCAATCCCGGGTTGTTAGAGGAAGAGAGAAAAATCACCCTGATATTCTGCATAGTTGATGGGTGAAGGGGATTGCAGAGGTTGCTCGTTGGTTTCTTCTACCATTTCTGCATCCTCTGCAATGGTCCGCAGAGGGGTGTGAGGTTTCTTGGTCTTCTTCTTGCTCTTTTTCCTTTTTGGCTTTGGGCCACCCTCCTCTGAAGACTTATGTTTTCTTTTCTTCTTTTCTTTTGGAGGAGGGGGTTGTGTAGATGATCCAACCTCTGTTGCATGAGGAGGGGATAGTTGAGCAGCAGAGGTAGAGGTGCCCTCTGTAGTTTTCTTGTGGGTTTTCTTCTTCTTCTTCTTCTTGGGAGTGGTGGCAGAGGTTTTGCTCTTTGTTGAAGGGGAGAGAATCGCTTCCCTCTGAGCTTCAAAGTTGGCCTGTACAAGCTGATGTTTGGCCAAAGCTGCAGCCCATTGTTCATCTGACATCCTATCTATAACCCTAGTTCCTAATGGGGCTCCTAGACGCGGGGGTGTCACAAGACTCGGTTCTGGAGTCCTATGATCGCGTATGTATTCTAACTTAAGGGTTTTGTTTGTAGCGTATCCCAGAAGTTTCTTTGGCAGAGGTTTGCAGAAAGGGTATTCATCTTCGTGCTCTGTTGGGGTGTTTTTGTTCAGGGGGTACATTCTGGCCGTTGGTCCCTCTATTGGCCATTTTTGTAGACGTAGCAGAGGCTTAAGAAGGACACCCATAATTCTTTGATATTGTAGAGGAGTTAGAGTTTCGGGATTTCATCCTTTGGCCTTCTGAGAGGAGATCCTTCTGTCAATGGTGTTGACCATTTCTTGCATCATGATGGTGGAGTAGTCCAGAGGTAGATCATAATATACCCCGTACATTAGGTCAAGATTTGGTGAGAGGTTTGGTCTGGACTACCCACCTTCCCTGTTAGGCACCGATTTCGGATTGAGAAGAGGGTATTCCACAGAGGAGGAAGGCGATTTCTTCTGAAATCATTTCTTTTTCTTAGGGTGGTGTTGTACCCTAACATTTCAACAAAACGGCAGAGCTCTTCGTCTGTTGGTTCCTCTGCGTATGCCTTTATCCCTAGTAGTCCTTTGGTGGGTAGGCTGAACTCCAGTGAGAACATGGTTCTGTTGAATTTGAGTTCGAGGTGCTCGGATTTGTCTGGTTTGGAGATGTAGCCCTTGATTTGTCTATCTGCGGGTTCAAATTTGCTGCTCATCCAAAATTGATTTAGGTATCTGGCAGGGATTTTATTGACTGTTTTGGATAACAAGGGGTAAAGGTAATGGTTTTCCAGAATGTGAAGAAGGATGGCATGTGCTTCCCCAAAAGTGGTTTTTGAGGGAACCAGATAGTAGTTATTTGGTTTTAAAGGAAGAACACGTTCAAAGTGTTTATGGGCAATGAAGTTTTGAAGATTGGTAGTCAGAGGAAAATCTGCTTCATCGCCGGAGTGGTCTTGTTCTAGGTTTTTGGCGATTTCTTAGTTTTGGGAGTTCTCAGAATGAGATGGAGAGTTCACTGGAGCGTTGGAGGTGGAAGCCATTGATTTAATCTTGAAGAAAGAGAGTAGAAAATGGTAGCTGCAGGTTTTTTGCAAGGTTCATCGGAGAAGATGAAGAGAATAAGTTCGTAAACGTTTAGAGGTTGTGGTAAGTTTGGTTTTATACTGAAGAGATGGTAGAATCTGAAGGGGTAAATATTTGAAAGTGAATAAAATTTGGGATCCGTAATTGAGTGCATACGGTTGGTTCAACTTTCCAGGAGAACGTGTGCCACATACATCCAATCAAAAGATGCCACGTCATTAATGTCAGAGCACGATTAGATGGCGTGTGCGGCCCATTAATGCTTGGCGCGTGAGCTTTTCTTCTTTCAGAAGACTGTCACTCGCAGTAGATAACCCGTTCTTTTACAGAATATCCATAAAAGGCCAAGTGTCAGACTCAACAGAGGCTCTGTGATGGAGTGAGCTCTGTGATCTGAGACTTGTCTTTTTGTCTCCTCTGATGCTTGTACCTTTACCAAAAGCGTTTTAAAGATCATTAGAGAGGATCGATAGATCTTTAGTACAAAGTTTTCATTCACAGAGGCTTTGAGGCTCTGTCGAGGCCAGCAGAGGCTCTGAGAGTGAAAATTTCTCATAACTAAAAATTTAGAGAACTTTTTGATCATCCAAGTTTTTCATTGTGTTAAACACTGTTTTTAGGACATATTTGGAAATTTGTGTCCTGGAAAACTGTTTTGGAAATGGATTTTGTTCGAGAAATACTCTTAGAGTGTCTAGTTTGGCTGACATATACTCTTTTTGTGGAGTGAGCTCTTTGCCCATAAGACTTTCTTTCAGTATCCTTGTGTGTGCATTTGTACGTACAAATCCTTAAAGAAGACATTTAAGGTTGATCGACAGAGTTTCCTTATGAAATTTGCAGTTCTAGAGGATCCGGCTTACAGAGGCTTTGTTGAGCTCAGCTGAAGCTCTATGGTCTTAAATTTCCCATAACGGAAGGCTCGAAAATCTTTTTGATCATTTCTTGTTTGAAATGTCTTAAACAGTGTTTATAGGACGTATTTTGAAATTTGTGTCCTAGAAAATTGTTTTCAAAAACGATTTGTACGAGTTACTCACTTTTGGTTCTTCTTTGTTCGGTAAAAACACCCGACTTCTGTGGATATGGTTGATCATATCTTTTCTTTGGCTCCCCCTTGAATGATCAACCTCTGTAGATCAGTTCAAGGTCTCCTTCTGCTCCCCCTTGACCTATGCTTGGATCATAATGAGATAAGTTGTGCACAGAACATATGTCAAAGTTATCAGAGGTTCTGTGGAGATTTGTCATACTCTGAGCAATCCCACAGAAGCTCTGTTGGTTACAGAACTTTTGATGATTAAGAATTTACATACAGAAGAGTTTAAATATATACATATGTACAAGAAGATCAAATCGTACTTACAGAGGGTTCAACTCATGTTTATCATTCCCAGCTTACGCACCAAGAAAAGGAATCTTTTCTCATCTAGTGTCTTGGTGAATAAGTCTGCAAGCTGGTATTCAGTGGGCACAAAGTGCATTTCGATTATGCCAAATTCAACATGATGCTTCAGAAAGTGATAACGAATATCGATATGCTTTGTTTTTTAGTGCTGTACTGGATTGGCAGAGATTTCTATGGCACTTTTGGAATCACAGAGGATGGGAATCTTGTATATATTGTACCCGTAGTCCTTGAGCTAAGTTTTCATCCACAGAACTTGAGAGGAACAACTAGCAGCAGCAACATATTCCGCTTCTGCTATAGATGTAGATACACAGTTCTGCTTCTTCGAAGTCCAACTGACTAGATTACCTCCCAGGAATTGACAACTCCCAGAGGTGCTCTTTCGATCAAGCTTGCATCCTCCATAATCTGAATCTGTGTATGCCTTAAGACCAAAACCAGAGTTCTTCGGATACCAGAGTCCAAGATTTTTGGTCCCTTTAAGGTATCTGAAGATCCTCTTTACAACAATATAGTGGGATTCCTTTGGGTTAGCTTGATATCTTGCACAGAGGCATGTGGCATACATTATGTCAGGTCTACTTGCGGTTAAGTATAAAAGAGACCCAATCATACCTCTGTAGAGTTTGCACTCTACAGATGTGTCATTTGGATCTGACAATAATTTATTTCCATTGGCCATTGGGGTCTTCATTACAGAGACATCAGAGAGACTGTATTTTGAAAGTATGTTAGAGACATATTTTGCTTGATTTATAAAAATTCCCTCTGATGATTGTTTTACTTGGAGTCCGAGGAAGAAAGTTAATTCTCCCATCATACTCATTTCAAACTCACTCTGCATGAGTTTTTTGAAATCTTTGCATTGTTGTGCATTTGTAGACCCAAAAATAATGTCATCCACATAAATCTGTACAAGCAAAATCTCATCACCTTTTCTTTTATAAAACAAAGTAGTATCGGTTGTACCTCTTTCGTAATTGTTATCGAGAAGAAAGGTTGAGAGTCTTTCGTACCATGCTCTTGGAGCCTGTTTTAGTCCATACAGAGCTTTTTCAAGGTAATACGCGTGTTTTGGGCACTTGGAGATTTCAAACCCTGGTGGCTGTTGGACGTATACTTCTTCTTGGATTTCACTATTCAGAAAGGCAGATTTTACATCCATCTGAAAGACTTTGAAACCTCTGTGGGCAGCGAAGGCTAAGAAGATCCTTATTGCTTCGAGTCGTGCGACAGGGGCAAAAGTTTCATCGTAATCAATGCCTTCTTCTTGGCGATATCCCTTGGCCACCAATCTTGCTTTGTTTCTAATGACCACCCCCATCCTCGTCCTTCTTGTTTCTGAAGACCCATTTTGTCCCTATATCTTGTTTCCCTCGTGGCAGAGGTACTAGGGTCCATACTTTGTTTCTCTCAAATTGTAGAAGCTCTTTTTGCATAGCATCTACCCAGTTTGGATCATCTAGGGCTTCAGAGATTCTTTTAGGCTCGATCACACTTATAAAATTTGTAAAGAAACAAAAATTAGCAGTGGCTGATCTTGTCTTGACCTTTTCAGAAGGGTAGCCAATTATGAGACTTGGAAGATGGCTTTTCGTCCACTTTGTTGTTCTTGGGAAATGGTCATTTGAGTCATCAAGATTTACTTCTGTGGTTGCATACTGCGGTTCGTGTGCAACCTCTGTTGTTGATGGTTCTTCTGTGCTTATTCTTGGTTCTTCAGCTTGTGGGAGGATTGGAATGAGAGTTAGAATTTGTTCCTCTGAGGAAGTAGAGACTGAGTCTTCGTTTTCCTCTGGTATTGATTCCTCTGAAGTCGCTGGAGTAGGTATTTCAAGAGCCTCTGTGGTTGAGTCCTTGGTTGTGTTATCTTCAGCTTCTGGTCGCTCCCCCTTAGCATGTGCATCTGTATGATTCACAGAAGAGGATGAAGTATTTAATGGACCAGTTAGAGATATACCTGACTCAGTCTGGTTTATAGAATATGTTTCTCTAGAGGCTCTGACGGCTCCAGCAGAGGGATCAATATCATCATGGAACATCTCTTCAAATAGAAGATTTAAGTCTTCTTCTCTTGTCTTTGAAATGCCAGAGGATTCCTTCTTTAGACCGAGTTCTGATCTGATTTGTTCAGAAGTCTTTTGAAAGGAATCGTCAAAAGATACATTGATGCTTTCTACGATGGATCGAGACTTCAGAAGGTACACTCTGTAAGCTTTTGAAGTGGCAGAGTATCCTATGAACTTTCCTTCATCTGCTTTCACCTCAAACTTTCCTCTTGTTTCTCTATCATTTAAGACAAAGCACTTGCATCCAAATACATGAAAGAATTTGATGTTTGGTCGCCTTTTGTTGATCAAATGATAAGGTGTCTTGATGTGCCTCTTTACAATGGTTGATCGATTTTGGGTGTAGCATGCGGTTGATACTGCTTCTGCCCAAAAAGACATTGGTAATCCACATGCTGTCAGCATAGTTCTTGCAGCCTCCATAAGCGTGCAGTTCTTTCGTTCAACCACACCATTTTGTTGTGGGGTGCGTGCAACAGAGAAGTTCTGTGATATGCCTTCTTCTATGAGGTAAGCTTCAATGACAGAGTTTTTGAATTCTGTGCCATTGTCGCTTCTCAACTTTTGGATCCTGCACTCATATAGAACTTGGATTTTCATTAAATTTATCAGAATGTTTGGAACATCTGATTTCTTTCTGACAAATTCAACCCATGTAAATCTTGAGTATTCATCGATCAAAACAAGTATATATTTCTTACCACCTAGGCTCTGTGTAGCGATTGGACCGCAGAGGTCGACATGAAGCATGTACAGAGGCCTAGTGCAAGATATATCAGTTTTTCCTTTATGGGAAGCTCTTTTGAGTTTTCCCATTTCGCAGGCAGAGCACAAGTGATCTTTATTAAACTTAACATTTGGCAGACCTTTGACTAGATCAAGTTTAACAAGCTTATCTAGAGTATGAAAGTTTAGGTGGCAGAACCTGTTGTGCCATAACCAGGCTTCTTCGCTTTTACAGGCTACAAGGCAGAGCTTGTCTTCCTTGTTCTTGGCACAGAAGTTCATTAGGTAGAGATCGCCTCTTCGTTCGGCTCGCAGAAGTTCAACTCCTGTGTCCTCACCTTGTAGAGAACAAAAGGTTCTTTTGACATCACGTCGAAACCCGTATCGCAGAGTTGGCTAACACTGAGAAGATTGTGTTTAAGACCATCCACATATGCAACTTTGCATACGGATATGTTCTCCTTTTTTATGACTCTGTAGCCTTTAATGTACCCCTTTTTGTTGTCTCCAAAGGTCACAGATCCACCATCATGTTTTTCTTTGTATGTGGATAGTAGACCTCTGTCGCCAGTCATGTGCCTCGAGCATCCGGAGTCTAGATACCAGATCGGCACATACTGCTTCTGCAAGACAATCAGAGAGTTTTAGGTACCCATATCCAAATGGGTCCAGCTTTTTTAGGGGTTTTCAAGTTTGCTTTAGCATTCTTAGACTTTGTTTTAGCTTCTGTTGAAGAAACATTATGTTTCTTCTTACCCTTGAATTTAGCATTCTTGTTGGGTACAGAGAGTAAACAATGTGGATTGGTGAAGTGTTGGCTTAATTTATACATGAGATTAAAGCAATGACAATAATGAATGTGCGAAGAGATTTGCTTGAACTTTTCATTAAAAACATTGAATGGGGGCACAGAGGCATTACATTATATCCTAACATTTGACTTCCTATTACAAGAAGACCTATGTAGGCTAGATTGTTGTTTGCAAAATCCTTTGTTGAGAGCAGCCTTCTGTGGACCCCTTCTGTGGTGAACTTCTGCAGGTTTCACTGTCACAGAAGAAAAAGATTTGTTATTTTTAGCCCATTTACCCTTCTGTTGCCATGTTAGTTTTTCTTTAATAGGCTTTAAGGATTTTAAAATCTTTGAACTTGTTGGATTTTGAGAGGACAGAGCCTTTTTTTGTTTAATTTTCTCAAGCTCAAGAGAGGTTTTGGCTTGTATACACATGTCCAAAAAGTCTGGACAGATATGAACTCTTGTGATTTTCTCCTTGGGAGGAATAGTTCTATTAAGAACTCCAGAGGGTAGTTTAAAATCCTCTGTGTCACAAGGTCCTATCTTTGACTTAGAGTCAGTTTCAGGTTCGTCAGAGGATGAATCATCCTCATATACAGAGGTTGAGTCACTTAGTTCTCTTTCGACAGAGGCTGGACTTTCAGAGCATGTGCCATACTCACTTTCTTCCTTTTTTAGGGGACTATCTTCTACGTCAACAGAAGTATCTGATAAGGTTTCTTCAGAGAGATTTTGATCGACAGAAGGTGTACAAAAGTTTTCGAAAAAGTTGTTTTTCCCGATTTCTATCAACTCTTTTTCATCTGAAACGTTAGGCTTGAACTCAGGAGCCTCTGCCGATAATTTCTTTTCAGAGTTTATCATGCAGACAAAGGCAACCTGTGTTTGAGTCTCGGGTTTACCAAACTTGAAGATTCCTATCTAATCTTGAGTTTTCAGATATTTCTTAGGTTTGGATTCTCTTTTGACAGAGATTGAAGGTGACAAATCTGTGTTTTCAATCCATACATTTGTCATCTTCAGAGGTTTCCTTATGTGAGGTTCCCCAGAGACTTTTCGCCTTTTGCTAACAGAGAGTAGATTTGGAAAACCAGGTTTTCTTGTACTTCCAGTGAGAAATAGAGATGACAGAGATTTGTTTCTTTTGTTTCCGGTGTATGGATCTATATCACAGAAGCCAATTCCCCGTCTCCCTATTTGTGTGTTAATTTTCTCGTATACCTTCTGTGCATCTTGGTATTTCTTAATTAAAAGATCTCTTCAGAGTAAGTCTTGACAGAGGACTTTTCTTTCCTTTTGAAAATAATGTTTAAGAGCTAGAATGTTCATTCTGTCGGTCTCAACGTCCATTAGTTCTTTAGATTTTGTTTTTAATGCAGAGTTAAGTTCAGAAATCTTTTCTTTCAAAGGATTTAGGTGTTTGTTCCAATTTGTTTCAATTTCTTCCTTTTCTTGAAAGATTTTATCCTTTTCTTGAGTGAGAAGTCTAGCTTCTCTCTCAAAGAAGGTAAGCTTCTTTTGAATACTTTCGCAGGTCTTTTTAAGTTCTGTGTATTCAATGTTTAGTTTGAGCAAATCAGCTTCTGCTTGACTAGAGTTAGAGTCAGAAGTGGATACCTCACTATCGGAGTCGGATGAGCTGACCTCTGCCATTCCACAGAACAAGGCGTTTTTGTCGCCTTCATCAGAGGATTCGTCTGACAGCCAGTTCTCCTGGTTCACCATTAGTGACTTCTGAGCATAAAACTCCGCTTTCTTTTTGTAGTAAGCAGAGTCTCTCTGTGGGCGGTTAGATTTGCTCCTGCAGTCAGCGGCGTAATGACCTGACTTGCCACAGTTAAAGCATCCTTGGTTCTGGGAACCGTTGCCATCTTTGTCGTCCGACCTCTGTCGGTCACCACCTCTTTCAGTTCTACATTCATTGGCGTAGTGGCCTGGCTTACCACAGTTGTAACATACTTGGTTCTGTGGAGTGTTGCCAATTTTATCGTCTGACCTCTGTCGGTCACCACCTCTGTCAGTCGACCTCTGTTGGTCGCTACCTCTGTCGTTCCTTTCATTTGACCCTTCTCTTCCTCGATCATCTCTTCCATAGCGTTCATTGCCAGACTTCTTCTTGTAACCTCTGCTGAATTCCCTTGTCAAAAGAGCTAATGATTTAGCAATAGAGGCCATTGATGTCTCTTCTTCTTCCACCACCTCCTCTTCTTCACTATCAACGATCAAGATTTTCTTTTTCTTCAACTTCTTTACTTCTGCAGCTTTCTCCTTTGGCTTCTCTCTAGCTTCTATGGTCTTACCGACCAGTGCAAGAGGTGCACTGATGTGTGCTTTTGCTTGTGCGATTTGAGGCTTTTGGGCTGCCAATGTTCCATAGAGATCTGACAGAGTCCAGGAGTCTAAGTCTTGATTTGTTTGCAGAGACATGGACAACTGGAGCCATTCTTCATTTAGGCTCTTTAGGAATATGACGTTGTTCTCTTCAGAAGTTCTGTGAATCCCGAACTTCTTGCACTTGTTAATTAGAGAGTTAAACCGATCATATGTCGACTGCAGAGATTCGGTCGACAGAGCTTTGAATGCATAGTATTCATTTATGCATTGGGCTCTGCGGTTCTTCTGAGTTTTGGCCCCACCCTCCAGTTGTTTTTCCAGTTCCTTCCACAGATCGTATGCAGACTCACACACATCTAGGGATTGAAAAAGGTCATTGGGTATGGCCATTATCAGAAGCCTATTTGTTTTTTGAGCAACCTCATATGTTGCCCAATCAGGTTCGGACCACTTTTCCTTGGTCTTTGGTTTCTCGTATGCAGGAACCTCAGGAGTGTCACCTGTGGCAGGAATACGTGGTACTGTGACCATGGGAACGAAAGGAGGATTGTTGATAAAGTGCATGAGTTCTTTGTCAGTACCCTCGAAGAAGTGAATCATTCGTATCTTCCACTGAGGGTACTCATCTCTGAGTAGTGTGGGTGGCTTGGTTAAGGAACCAGCGGTGAAGAAGTTGTTTGAATTTGCCATTTTGAGAGAGTGATAATTCCAGAAAATAGGGTAAGCTTTCTGAAGGCTTTGAGCAGTGTACTAAAATGGAGATTTAACTGTAGTAACAGGTTCTGTAAGTATACCAAAGTCGAACAGGTCGAGAGTGGCAGAAAAACAGAAAGAATGAAGAATAGGTTAATATCAGTCCAAGTTTCTACCAAAAATCATTGTAAGAGTGGATCACTTGATATAGAAAATCAAGGCAGGCTCTGATACCAATTGTTGGTTCCTGTTTTGCTTAACAATGATGATTCTATCTAATTAGTTCAAAGAATATATAATGCGGAAGCGTTTTAACGAACTAACAGATATTATGAGGTAGAATAACACACAATATCAAATACAAGAAGTGTAAATAAGACAGATAAATAGCTCAATGATTCACTGTATTTGATATAATAAGAACACCAAGAACACCGAAAGGTTTGACAAGAAACTGCTCTAAAGGTGTGTGTGTTGTGTAAAAAGCTTAATAGAAGAGTTCATATGAACCTTCTATTTATACTACCTCTAAAGGGGACAAGATCTAGATACTAAGGATGGTAGGTACTAATACACTGCTTGGAACAGTTGCTGGAAGGTACAAAACACTATTCTGGAACTGTTGAAGATACAACGTTCATTAAATGCTCCGTATTCTGCTTTTGGCTTAAACCTATCAGAGTTTGACACATGGAGTTGTCAGGTCACGCCTTTGTACGAGTGATCTTCAGAACCTTCGAATGGCAGAAATCGTGTGAAGTACTATTGTCCTTGTATAGATCTTTTGCGTAGATCTTCTTTTTACCACAGAGGCTCTGTCAAGAATGACAGAAGCTCTGTGGCCTTGTCCGCATAGAAGAGTCTTCTGTTGATTCTTTACTTCGGTTTTCTTGGCTAACCCGGCAGAGCCTCTGTCGGAGACTTCTATCTTCTCGGTTACTCGGCAGAGCTTCTGTTGGTGTCGATACTTAGTCTATTTTTCCAATACTTCTATTTATTATAAAGATTGGAGCTAACAGGTTGAAATTCGACCAGACTCTCTCCCCGCATGACACGTGGCAAACCACTTCGTCAGGTTTAAAAATTCGAATTTCACGCCTGAAATTCAAATTTTGGGGGCAAACTATTTGGGTAAAAAATCACACCTCACGACGGACGCTAGAAAACTCGAATAACACTTTCATAAGACCACTCTTGTTTTTAGATACGGTCTTACAAGTTGTTCACAGACCTAAACTCAATCGTACGTTTTTATACTGGTCGTACGTTCCGTACGACCGACGTATGAGACTTAAGATGGTCGTACGATTACACTAACCGTTAACAGTCAAACCCGTTTTCTTTTGTTCATTAATGCAGGTCCACGGAGCATTCATGGTGCAAACGGCCAATAACGGACGAGTCATCAAAGGCATTTAATGCCCGATAGCGGTTACAAAGCAAGCCATCAAGACTCATTTAATGACCGGCGAAAGCTATAAAAGGGCCTGCTCTACAACCGAGAAAGCAATCTGGTGTAATATGATTCAATCAGAACTACATCTGCTCCATCTACTTTCTAAGCAATTACACACCAATCTGCAGAGCATTCGAACAAACATCATTGACGCAAGCTTCGCACGACCGCAGTTCGAACCGCACGACAACATACTTTTTCGCACGTTTTACACACGACACACGTCATTTACACACGACTAAGTCTATTTTTACATTCATTTGTAATCTGTTGTACACAAATCACTTGTTACAAAAGGATCTTCGCCCCTGTTTGGCTAACTATAGTGCATCGTCGACCCTTACAGGTCGACCGCGGTTTTTCCCTCGTTTTGGGGTTTTTCGCGTCACCAAATCTCTTGTCTTGCTTATTTTTCCTTGCGATTGTGTTGCTTGGTCTTGAGATACGTTTCTTTAGTTGTTAAAAGTCCACATCAACCTTAAGTTGTTCTTTTGGGCGATTTTTGGCATTAACACCCATTACACTTGAAATGGAAAACGTCCAATACGCAACATGGGCGAAACTTTTCAAAATTCATGGCCGGTCTCACCGTGTTATCCAACACATCATTCCACCTTCAACGGGCTCGTCGTCCACTGCTTCAAAAGATGAAGATCCTGAGTTATGGTCAACACTTGATGCAACCGTCCTCCAATTGATTTTCCCCACCATCTCTAATGATCTCTTACACACTATATTGGAACCCGATTCTACGGCCATGGAAGCTTGGAACCGCCTACGAGATATCTTTCAAGATAATAAGAATTCACGTGCGGTCACACCTGAACAAGAATTATCGAACACCATCATGTAAGACTTTCCCAATGCCTCAGCCTATTGCCAGAAACTCAAAGTATTATCTGATCAACTCAAGAACGTTGGTGCTCCGGTCTCTAACAACCGTCTCGTTCTTCAAATGGTTGTGGGGCTTACTGAGGCCTACAATGGTGTCAGTAGTATCATACGTCAAAGTGATTATGTCCCCCTTTTCTACCAAGCCAAATCAATGTTAATGCTCGAGGAAGCTGGACTGATCAAGAAAGCATCTCATGCTGCCACTACCAACTCGGTTATGCTCAACACGACCAAAGATCTTGAAGACTCGCCCGAGAACTCATCGGTCATCAAGCAACGAAAGAGGAAATGAACGAGGACCGCAAAATTGCAGCGGTAGACCAAGTCGAGGCAACGGGGGTCGACATGGTGGTTTGAGCCAAGGTCGTGGCTACGGAAGTCGACGTGGCGAGGGTTAGGGCGGCGGTAACTCCGGTCGTCCCACCAACCCGTGGCAATTTCAATGGTCGTTACCTTGGATGCCATGGGCCATGCCTCTTTGCCCATATCCTACTATGCCTCATTCTCAATGGCCTAGACCCCCCAACCCGAGCAAGGCAAGAATACTTGGACCACGACCTTCACAATCCTACTCGGCATCAGCATCTGCAACATCTACTCCTACTGATATTGAAGCCGCCATGCACACTTTTGGGCTTACCCCCCGGACCCAAATTGGTACATGGATACTGGGGCCACATCTCACATGACATCCGACTCGGGTATCCTATCCTCTTATTTTAGTTTGAGTAAAAATCTTAATATTATTGTCGGTGGTGTTCAAAAAATTCCAATTCTTGGTTATGGTCACATGCACCTCTCCTCTCCTCACCACCTTTTTTTTCTCTCTCTCTCTCTCAAAAACGTCCTTCACGCACCTCTTCTTATCGAAAATCTTGTTTCTGTTCGTAAACTCACCAGATATAATGGTATTTCTATTGAGTTTGATTCTTTTGGATTTTCTGTGAAGGATTTTCGGACGGGCATTCAACCCATGAGATGTGATAGCCAAGGAGACCTATACCCCGTTACTCCTGCTTCCACATATCTGCCTACCACTGATTCTACCTCTACGAGTCTCTTGGAAATCTCCCCCTCCGTTTGGCATGCACGTTTGAGTCACCCTGGTGCTCCTATTTTCAATTCTTAAGCATAATAATAACATCTCATGTAATAGCTCTAGTGTTTGACAACTTTGCCGTTCTTGTGTGTTTGGCAAACATATTAAACAACATTTTCTTGCATCTAATTCTACTACTATTATGCCCTTTGATATTATCCATTGTGATTTATGGACATCCCTGGTTTTGAGTCATTTCGGTCATCGCTATTATCTTATTATATTGGATGACTATGCGACTTTTCCACTGTCTACAAAATCGCAAGTTTTCTCTTGTTTCCTCACCTTCAAAAACTTTGTTTGAACCAATTCGAACGTGATATTAAAAGCATCCAATATGACAATGGTAAGGAATTTGACAACACACAATTTTGGCAATTTTCCTCCTCTCATGGTTTTTCTTTTCGTCTCTCTTGTCCCCACACCTCATCTCAAAACGGCAAAGCCGAAAGAAAGCTAAGACCAATCAACAAAAATATTTGCACTCTATTAAACCACGCGTCCATCCCACCATCCTTTTGGCATCATACGCTCCATATTGCCACCTATCTCGTCAATATTCTTCCCTCTAAGCCACTATCTTATGCTTCTCCGATCCGCCTTCTATGTCAAAAGGAACCTTCCTACTCACATCTTCGCACTTTCGGTTGCTTATGTTACCCCCTCATACCTTCTTCCATCATACAAAAACTCCAACTACGTTCCACACCATATGTATTCCTCGGTTCCCCTCCAAATCATCGAGGTTATAAGTGTTACGGCCTTTCCTCCCACAAAATAATCATATGTCGTCACGTCCTCTTTGGTGAAACTCAATTTCCTTTTTAGGGGTTAACAAGTCTCCCCCATCCTATGACTTTCTCAATGAGGACTCATCTCCGTATCTCACGCATCATAACCAATATTCGCCACCCTCCCCAGCTGCCACTTCGGCCACTCCTACCGAACCATCTTCACCCTCAACGTCGGCATCAACTCTTGCCGAAACCTCATCATCACCTCCTGCCCCACCTATTCCTAATTCGGCCTCTCCCAACTCCCCTACATCTCCCGTACCTGATCACACACCCCAACCCCCTCCATCTCATCGGCTGACCACGCGTAGCCAACATGGCATTTTCAAACCCAAGTCCGTTTTTAATCTCCACTCTCAAGCTCCTATATCTCCCATTCCGAAAAATCAGGTATCTGCGCTCCATGACCCGAATTGGAAACTGGCCATGAACGACAAAAACGATGCTTTTATTAAAAATAAGACGTGGGAATTGGTACCCCACCCTCCGGGTGTCAATGTGATTCGGTCTATGTGGATCTTTCGGCACAAAGTTAATTATGTTGGTTCTTTTGAGCGATACAAGGCTCGTCTTGTAGGTGATGATAAAATACAATAGGTTGGCGTGGATTGTGGCGAGACGTTTAGCCCGGTCGTAAAACCGGCGACCATTCGAACCGTTTTATGTTTGGCTCTTTCTAAGAGTTGGCCAATACATCAATTAGACGTAAAGAATGCTTTTTTACATGGAGAATTAAATAAAAGTCGTCTACATGCATCAACTCATGGGGATTCGGGACCCAAATCATCCTTATCATGTATGTCTACTAAAAAAATCCTTATATTGACTCAAGCAGGCACCCCGGGCTTGGTACAAGTGGTTTGCATAATTTGTCTCCTCCATTGGTTTCTCACACAGCAGGTCCGATTATTCTTTGTTTATATATAAATGCGGTTCTGATATGGCCTATATTCTATTATATGTCGATGATATCCTTCTGACCGCATCTTCGGAGACTCTCCGTCAGTCAATCATGACTCTTCTAAGCTCCAAGTTCTCTATGAAAGACTTGGGCCTGTTTAGGTATTTCCTAGGCAATGCCTTCACCCACCGAAGACATTATTGAGCATGCTGGCATGTCCTCTTGTAAGTCCACACCCACCCATGTTGACACCAAGCCCAAGCTAAGTACAAACACTACGACACCATGCTCGGAACCTACGCTTTATTGTAGCTTAGCCGAGGCCCTTCAATATCTCACCTTCACTCGTCCCGACATCTCATACGTCGTACGACAGGTTTGATTGTTCATGCATGACCCAAGAGATGCACATATGCACGCTTCGAAGCAAATTATCTGATACCTTCAAGGTACCCTCGATCATGGTCTATATCTCTACCCCTCGACGACAACCTCGCTTATCAGGTATACCGACGCCGATTGGGGTGGGTGCCCTGAGACTCGATGCTCCACCTCAGGTTACTATGTATATTTAGGCGATAACTTGATCTTGTGGTCCTAAAAAATACAGGCCTTGCTATCCCGATCCAGTGTCGATGCCGAGTATCGTGGGGTGGCAAACGTTGTGTTTGAATCATGCTCGTTACGGAATTTACTATTGGAACTTCATTGCCCCATTCAGAAAGCAACTTTAGTTTTATTGCGATAATGTTAGTGCCATCTATCTATCTGGAAATCCCGTACAACACCAACAAACCAAGCATATCGAAATGGACATTTTTTTCTTACGTGAGAAAGTGGCTCGGGGGGAAGTTCGGGTCCCACATGTTCCTTCGCGATACCAGATCACAGACATTTTTACCAAAAGGACTGCATGCTGTCCTTTTCGATGACTTTCGAGCCAGTCTCAACATCTGTTCACCTCCTGTTTCAACTGTAGGGGTCTGATAGAAAAGATATTGCAAATATTCTCTTATGTAAATTGTTGGTCCCAGCTATATAATAGTAGAAGTACCAAGTATTGTAGAAGGGGGGGGGGGGGGTTGAATATAATACCTAAATTTTTTCACTTTAATTTAATTCTAATTGATATAAAATCAAAAATTACACCTAGAAAGCTTTTGATTGTTGCGGAACAGAACAGATAAAATCCGTCAAACAGTCTTACACAAAGAGAATAAAATAACTATTGAAAATACACTTAGACAATCAATAAGACTTCTTTTGAAAAAGGAGAGAAAAGTTCTGCCGATATAGCACTTAGAAAACTTGAGAACTTATGAACTGATGAATGGACGATCTTGCATGGGAGGGGTCTTCCTCTTTATATAGTACCATATGCATTAAATGCATGGGACACTTGTCAAGCATGGGTAGGAGAACAGGTTGTCTTGTATAGTACAGGATGTCCTTTTTGTCTTGAAGTGTTGACCTGCAGAGGTTGGTGTGGACCTTTCTTGAGAAGGATGTAAAAACCAAACAACCTTTTCTTGATCTCCAGAGAATGTCCCCATCAATGCAAGATATCACAAATATACTTTGTAGGAAAAGTACAAGTGCATGTGCCAAGGAATTCTCACCAAATCATCAAAGACAAAATTGGTGGAGAGAAAATGAGGAACAAATCGGCACATATAAACAAATCGGCGCACACATCATCATCTTGATGATGTGTGATCGGCACCATCATGGCCGGTGAGGTCCTGACCGATGGTGATCTTCCAGATCGGCAGGTGCAACTTAATTTTTGGCTGAGAAGTCCATCTTCAATCCGCTTTGACATATACACTTCTTCTTTGTTTTTCGGCTGATCTTCGACTTCACCGAACATTTGATGCATAACTAAGCTGCTATAAGAACCTAAAATATTCTAAGTATGGGATGTTGTAAAAATGAAATATCGGGAGGTCATCTTCAAATCTTAAGTGACCCAACATAAATCCTTTCCTATTTGTTAGGATTTGATTTAATTTGATTTACTTTCCTTAGAGATAGGCTTGTAATCTCTTGTATAAATTCTGGTACCATAGGAATGGATGGCAAGGATTACAATAACTTTCATTGAGGAAGACCCGTTTCCATTGGATGTGGTATATGGAAGCCACATGTCAACATGTCGAGTTTTACCTCGAGGCCATCAAACATCCTTAGTGGTTACTCTCGAAGGTTTCAAGATAAGAACATCAAAACTCCTCACCTGATTTTAACCAAGGGTCTAAATGAGAACATCAAAACTCCTCATTTGTCATAACCAAAGTTGAGTACATCAAAACTCTTCATTTAAGCGAATCTAAAGGCTTCAGGACCAGAACATCAAAACTCCTTTTTTTGACATAATCAAACATTTGAAGATAAGAACATCAAAACTTCTCATTTAATTCAACCTAATGATTCCAAGAAGAGAACATCAAAACTTCTCTCTTGACCGAAATAATCAGTCCTCATGTACATGAATTCAGAGCAGTGATGTCATTATTTCATGATTTAAACTTGGAATATTAAATGAGCCCAAGTGACATGTATTTCCATGTAATTATGTAGGCATATGCATAAACCGGCCAAGTAAAAACCAAAAATAATTATGCAACACATGCATTTTTATATTTAACTATAATTGTTGTACATCCAAAGTGGGCCAAATTCCCAAACTCAATTAATCGAGATTCAGTTAATCTAAATCCACAACTTATAAGACTACTTCAACAAAGGTCAATATCAGTCAACTACAAATGTGTTACTTCAATATTTAAGCATTCTCATGTACTAAAAGAGGAATGAGTCTAAAATATCATGTTATGATTGGATAAATTATCCAAAGTTAAACATAACAATGTTTGGGTTCCCAAAAGTCGACCCAATTCTATGCATCTTCTAAGACCATTTCCAATGGAGGTTCTTATAAGAACCTTGTTTTTGTACTTTTTGATGTCATGTCATTTTCAAGTCATTAATTTAGAAATTTAAATAAAATTCTACAATGATAGTTCTTATAAGAACCTCATTTTTGTGGGTCTCATTTATTTGTATACATTAATAATTATTTTATATTTATAAATAAATATCAAATATTAAATTTAAGTACCAATAGTAATGAGGATATTGAAATTTTACACAAATTTCATGGTAAGAACCAATGTTCTTAAATAAAAACACAAAGAGGATGAGATTCTTATAAGAACTCTCCACAATAATAGTTCTTACAAGCCACTTCACTTTATGCTTATAAGAACTTTGCATCGGAGATGCTCTAAAGTTTACGAAGTTAAATGCACTCAAAAGAGTGCTAGTGCCCAACAATCACACTATTAATTAGTTATAAAAATCCACAAAATCATTCTCACGTGGTTGAAATCCCAAAATATCACATAAAATTCAATTATGAGCATTAACTGTCCCGGTAAACAATGAACAACTTAAAAGGTAGACAATTCTTAACCACAACATTTTAAATGATTTTAAATCGATAAAAGTCCTAAAACCACGGGTTTTACATCTTAAATTGCCAAATACATCAAAGTACACATTCCAAACTTTTGTACCGAAATATATGTAAGATACCCAAAAAAGGGGCAAATGATCAACCATTAACTTTAGAATCCCAAACTCATCAAATAGTCACAAATTTCTATGATTTATAACTTATAGGAGTCAAATAAGTCAAATGATATGTATTTTCCAACATTTACCCAATACAAGATCTAAATGCTTAAATAGTTAGTTAAATGACTCACTAGATAATCAGGGGTGAGCATCAGTCGGGTCGGGTCGGGGCCCAAAACCCATAACCCGGTCGGTTTCGGGGGGGGGCAAACGGAACCCGAAACCCGTCCAAACTAAAGTTTGGAGATCGGGTGTCGGGTAGGTTCGGGTTTCGTATGGGTCGGATCGGGTGGTTCGGGTTGGGCCTGCTTCTAGCCCAATATCACATATATTATATATACAACTATATTATATATTATAGACATATATAGATTATAATATTATATATCTTATAACAAATTAACAATAATATATATATATATACATATATTATAGATATATATAGATTATAATATTATATATCTTATAACAAATTAACGTTAATAATAATAAAAATAATAATAATGTTAAGAAACATAATAATATCAACTGTTGGCCACACTAATGCTTGTGGTGCAATCAATCTGCAGCAAGTTCCTGCAGTCCATGGTGTGAGTGAACTGATAAATTAATTCGAAGTATTTATATCTTAGATTTTTAATTTATTTTAATAATTTTTTTAAGGTAAATATTCTAACACACAGATTCAGCATGATGAGGAATGGCCTAAGTTCGCACTTCAAAAATGAAGTTAGGGTTTCCTTTATATACTGCATGCATTTAGTGCATGTCAGTACAACTTTACACGTGGCAGCCTGTGGTTGGTTGCATGGTTTGACTTCAGTAGACAACCTAGTGGCCGCATGATGAAATTGTAGAATCAGAGTTGGTTGTACCATTCTGGACAAAAGGGATGTCCATTCTGACAAAATCGTACGGAGGCGTGCAAGGAGATAAGACAATAGTTGCTTGTAGATGAGGCTTCATGATCAGCGTTCACTGAATGATTCTTTATCAGCGAATGATAAAGTTCAGCGATCGCTGAAGTCTTCTACTTGAAACTTCACGTTGAGTGGACGAGTCTTGGCTTCACTGATATCCGCATCAGTTCATTAGTAGACTTAGTCGCTGGTTCTTTGGCTTGATCTTTGACTTCAGCGTAGAACATGGTTGACGTGAAACTTGTCTTCAGGGATCATAAGTAAACAACATAAGGTATCAGCGATCATCAGTGAGACTGATCAGGCTCAGGGCTCACTGATGAACAGTGTTCGCTGAATGTATGAAATAAAGAACTTGAGTTTCCTATCAGTGGTACTGAACAGACTTAGTACTTATCAGCGATAGTGAAACTCTAATACATGTTGTCTACTTATAATTTTCACTAATTGTTTCTCAGAGTCATTATCAAATCACTGAGGGTTTGGATCAACAATCTCCCCCTATTTGATTATGACATAGAAATAAAAGAAAATTGCTAAGTAAGAAAACATAAGGTTAAAAAGGACTCATAAAATATTTGTCCCATTTACTGTTTTCAGGGATCTTTTAGGTACTGATGGAGTAAAGTACATTCGCTGAAATTTTTCATTAAACTTCGTATCAGATTACAGAGGGAAGTGGAAAAATTACAAGTACAACAAATAATAATTACAAGTACAAAAGTTACAAGCTGATAATGATAGAAGAATTACAAAAAGAAATCTTATCAGCTACTCAGGTTCTTTCTTGACGAGTTCATCAAGAGTGTCAGTCTGTGGAATAATCCAATTAGGGACAGTGACTCCCTGTTCCCTTCTTTTCTTAGCTTCGCGGTAGATGTGGGGTTTCAGGAGTGATCCAAGGAGACTGCGTTTGTATTCGCACCAGTAGAGTAAATCTTTGAGTTGTTCGATTGGAGTTTTGTATAACTCAGAGATGCATTGAAAGCATTCGCGACCATTGAAGTCATAGAAGAAGATGCCACAAGGATTGCTGGTAACTTTACCAGGGAAGATATCTTCAGCGGGAGGTGGAGATACGTTGAGTCCGGAGAGGTCAGGGGCAGGGCCAAGAACTGCTTCACGAGAGAAATCAATCCCTGTCTCGTTTCTTATTGCCGGGCCTGGAGAGGAAGGAGTTTTCTTCTTCTTTGGAGCAACTCATTTCTTTTGAATTGGTGGAGGAGGAATATCAACCCCTGAGGTTACCAAGTCGATCAGCCTGTTTATGGCTTGTTCAACATAGGTTTTGAAAGTTGAGCGGGATCTTTGAATTGCTATTCGTCTATTTCTAGCTTATGTTGTTCACAAAGACTTCAAAGTATATCAGATGGATGTGAAATCAGCATTTCTCAATGGAAGGCTGAATGAAGAAGTCTATGTTGAACAACCTCCATGATTCACTGATCCTAAGCATTCAGGTTATGTATATAAACTGGATAAGGCACTTTATGGCTTAAAGCAAGCTCCTCGTGCATGGTATGACACTCTCTCTACTTATCTCCATATTGAAAAATTTGAGCGTGGTAAAATCAATAAAACTCTATTTTTCAGAAAAGTAAAAGGTCATATCATTCTTGTTCAAATATATGTCGATGATATTATATTTGGTTCTACTAACCCTGACTTATGTACTCGTTTCACTGAAAAAATGAAAGCTGAATATAAAATGAGTATGATGGGTGAACTAACATATTTTATTGGTCTTCAAATCAAACAGAATGAAAAAGGTACTTTCATTCACCAAGGTAAGTATGTTAAAGATATGCTGAAAAAGTTTGATTTGACTCAAAGTTCAGCTATGAAAACCCCAATGGCACCGCCGCTGACACTTAACAAAGATCCTTCAGGGAAACCTGTTAATGTCACAGCGTACCGTGGGATGATTGGCTCTCTTCTGTATCTTACAGCTAGCCGTCCTGATATTATGTATGCAACCTTTTTGTGTGCACGATATCAAGCTGAACCTAAGGAATTTCATTTGATCGCTGTAAAGCGAATTTTTCGATACCTTAAAGGAACTCCTAACCTAGGTCTTTGGTATCCCAAAGACTCAAGGTTTGATCTAATCGCCTATTCAGATAGTGATTTTGCAGGATGCAAATTGGATAGGAAAAGCACCACAGGAGGCTGTCAGCTCCTGGGTGGAAAGCTGGTGAGTTGGACAAGTAAAAAGCAAAACTTAGTGTCCACCTCAACTGCTGAAGCTGAGTACATAGCCGCTGGAAGCTGTTGTTCTCAGGTCTTGTGGATGAGAAATCAACTACTGGACTATGACCTTTAGCTCTCCAAAATTCCAATCTATTGTGACAGCACTAGTGCCATCGCCATAGCACACAATCCAGTGCTACACTCAAAGACCAAACACATCGAAATCAGGTATCATTTTATCAGAGATCATGTGATGAATGGTGATATAGAACTTCATTTTATTCCCACTGACTTTCAGTTAGTTGATCTTTTCACCAAACCTCTTGATGAGACAAGATTCAACTTTCTCATCAGAGAGCTTGGAATGCTGAACCTGGAAGAGTAAAATCTTTAGTGGTTCACATTTGATCAGTGATAAAATGAACTTTTATAACCCTATTGATCATCTAACCTCTGAACAAATTGATTCGCTCATATCAAGGTATGTTCTCTCTCTTAAATCGCTGACGTTCGCCTCAGCATGCAAGATTTCAAAACAAATTGCATCGCTGAATATCTCTTCCTTTCAGTGATACTTTGAAATTCTAAAATCTCACTGATATTTCTAATCAGTGCTTCTTATTTTTAAAATGTCCCTGAGCTTTTCAAAACCCTCAGAGACACCTTAAATTTTGAAAGGACGTTTGTGACGTCATCGCAACGGATAAACAATGGCACACCTTTTTGTCTGACACATTTGCCCGTTTCGTTTCCTTGTCCAATCAGATTCAAGGGACGTGTCCGTGTCATCATGAAAAACTTTTCTCGCTCATAGTTTTTCTCTCTCTACTCTCACTATATAAACCCTTTGAGTTTATATTTTTACCTCTTACTCGAACTTACTCTCTAAAGCAAGAATTCACTGTTGCATTTGGGTTTTATTTCTCAAGAACCTGTTAATCTTCATCTTCTTCATCACAACAGGTTAATATCTCTTCTATTTTCCATCAAATAAACTTGTTTTTGATCTTATTATTGTTTTTAAAAGATCAAACAAAAGAACTTTTTCAAAATAAAATCATTTTCTTCATGGTTTTATGAACACAATCTATTTACAGATTGTTCTTCGAGTTTATATTCAAAATCTTAAACTTGACATTTTCATACGTTTTTCCAGAATCCTTTCCATAAAAGGAAACTGGAAAACAAGAATTTTCACTATGTTTTGTACTTCTTTTCAAAACTAGAAAACCCTAGTTTCCATTTCTTTCTCTAAATGGAAACTGTAAAAACCCTTATTTTGGAATCTTATCCATTTTAAGAACTTCTTTTCATCTTCTTCATGTTTGTATTTTATGAACAGAAATAGCAAATACTGCCGCTACCAACACTCAGTCTCCTACCTCTTCTGACAAAACTGAAATTACCAAAGCTCCCAACGTAAGCTTCTCAATGAAACAAATAACATTCCAATGTAACAACCCCTACACCCTGTTCGATTTTCCTCCAAAGAAGCAGGTCACTCATCTTGATGACGCTGTGAACTTCCTCAAGAGCTGTCCTCTGGCGACATCACTAACAATCAGACCCCCAGCCCACAAGATACTCCTTGCCCAATTCTGGTACACTGCCAGAAGATCTCAGGTTGCCTCCACCAAGAACCCTGTCAAAAAGGTGGATGTAATCCCCTTTGAAACCGAGTTTGGAGAAGCAAAGATCCATCCCGGGGTGATCAGGTATGTCCTCAACCTCCCTGGAAGCTCAAGGGAAAGACGTTTCGTTTCCTTACCTGACGTCAAAACCGAGGCAGGCAAAGCTGAAATCGTTGCATTTCTGGATGCAATGAAGTACACGTGGAACACAGAGAGAGATGAACTCCCTGAGAAGTAGGTCACAACCATCCTCAAGAGCAAGATGCCAAGCGAGATGAACTTCATCTTCGCACATCTCATCAGCTGTATGACAGCAAAGGTCGGATCAACTGATCAGGCTTCAAAACCCCAGACTACTATGGGGTATGCGCTGATGAAAGGGCTCCACATCGACTGGGCCAAGATAATCTTCGATGACATGATGTTAAGGGTCGAAGAACTGAAGCGACCAACGAATGTCCCCTATCCTCGTATCCTCAGTGGTCTCTTCAAGCAAGGCCTCGGGGATAAGTACCCTAAAGTAGGAGACTTGAGGTTGTCCCAGGTCGGCCCTAAGGTACTCGACTTCAAGTCACTCTCCAATGAGGTACGTCTCTCTACACTCTTACCTATTCTCCACCCTCCTACTTCTTCTACTTCTGCGGATACCTCCTTGGCAGCGGTCGTCCCAACCGCTGGTACCCAGGCTGCACCAATCACTCCATCTCGAAAGAGAAAACCATCTGACACCCCACTTGGCATCCATAAGACCAAGAAGATTTCTAAGGAGCAACCCCCCAAGCCTTCCCATGCTGAAGACTCCACGCCTGTCTCTCTACAAAAGACGCTTGACGGTTTTGTGGCATGCTCCGCCACATCTGCTGAACCAACCCCTTCCATACCCACTTCAATGCCTCAAGACACTGAAGTTATCCTGGATCAGGACCCCCCTTCCTCAGCACCTCTAAGTGCTGCTGAAGTATTCCTTGGAGGATTCAACGCTGAATCTGCTACCCAATCCCTCTTCTCAACTCTTGTTCCTCCCTCATCTTCTTTGGTCACTCCAAACTTCATAATTCCTACAACCTCAGGCGTTATTCACCTGAGCGACACATCGGCTGATGATCTGCAACGGATGATAGATCAAAATCTAGGACCTGCGGGCTCTCAGCGTCAACCATCTCTGGAAGACGAATTCGAGCATTTTACTGGTCACCGGCATTTCGATGACTTCACCAACCCACCCGCAGGTATACATAACACCCTAAACACTCCTCTCTCTGGACCCCCAACTTCTGAGCTTTCCTTTGTTCATAAGTTTTTCTCTATTGCAGGTCCTAATTTGGGGACAATCAACACGTCCCTCAAGGATTTGTCAACAAAGGTGGAATCTCTCACCACCACTCTCTCCAACAACTCCTCAGCGGTTACAGACGCTGGGGACGCTTTGAAGAAACTCACCACTGAGGTGAAAGAGCGCTGGAAGGTGGCCTCTCCAATGTTGCCACAGCTCTCGCTGACAACTCCACCTCCATCAACACCTTGAACACCACCAACAGCGAACTCTCCAATAACTTCACCACACTGTCCAGCGAGGTCACAACGCTGAAGACAGTGGTGGGAAAACTTGAAGGAGAAGTCTCCTCGCTGAAGACGGAGATGAGCGATCTAGGTAAAAAGGTCGACTCATCCAACTCTTTTCTTCAACAACTCTTGGATCGACTCAACGCTCCCACTGTCCCTCTATCCTACTTCTCTCAGAATGACCGGGAGAAGGTGGAGATGGCAGTGGACTTCATACTCAATAGTACCCCTGCTATTTTTGGCCTGGAAGACAGAATGGCAGTGGTGGAAACCTCCCTTGGGATCCCTGGCCACGAAGACAAGGATCCTAAGGACGTTGCGGCTGACACTACTACCTCCCCCATCCGTCATGAGGAAGAGGGGGAGAAGAATCAAGAAGACCTTCCCCATAACTCTAAGGGGGTGGGTATCGTTACTGAAACTGCTGCTGCTAAACCTCAAGGAGATGAAAACCCTGAGGTAACCGAATTCTCTGACCCTGCAAATTCTGAGGGGGAGAATGTCAAAGAACATGCCGATTCTCCATGACATATTAAGTCTGAAGAAGAAGCTGAAGAAGAAGCTGAAGAAGAAGAAGACGATGAAGATCTTGATCTCCAAGATGACGAACCCTCATCATCACCCAAAGATGATGATGATGATGATGATGATCTCGACTTCTCCTTCCAGCCCAAACCCAAGAAGACCCCTGCTCAAAAAGGGGTAGTTATCAAAGAATCAGGGGAGGAGACCAGAACTAAACCTGCAACTACTGAAGCTGACAAAGGCCTTGCAAATGAAGGCAACCTGGCTATTCTCTACTGCAAGCCAGTTTGTCAGGTAACATATATTCTTTTCCCTTACACTGCATCCCTCCTCTATCCCTTCTCAACCTCAGTTCTACTCTCCATAAAACCTCTATACAGTTAACCTTATTCTTTCTCTATCTCTTCTCTCAAATGATCTTACCTATTTGATCATTTTCTTTCAGCTAGTCCTCTTCCTTGCTTGAGGGTCAAGCTGAAGCTCCTCCTACTACAACTCCAATAATCCCAGCCCCGAGTGCTGATGAAATAATCACGGTCTTAGACTTCGCTGAGACCGATGACGTTTTTGAAGAAGAAGAAGAAGAAGAGTTGCTCACACACGACAAAAGACCTTCCTTGGTTCCACAAAAACCAAGTGAAGAAGAAACGAAAAAGAGAGCAGTTATGATTCAAAAGATTGAAGCTCAGCGTTTTTTTCCTCCTCACCTAAGGCAATTCACAAACAAGGAAATCACTGAAGCTCTCAAAGCTGAACAAATCTTCGCTGAACGAAAGAAGGCTGAAGAAAAAGATAAAGAATATGCCTTAGAGCTTGCTCAGCGTTCAGTTGAAGATCCAGCCCTGAAGAAATTTCCCGTTGCTGTTCAAAAGAAACTGATGAAGGACGCACAGAAGATCCACCATGAAAAGACCAAAGTCAGTGACACCACACTGGCATGGTGTAAAAAGATGTGCCACTACAGACAACATGGATCAAGGATATAAGCTGTAAAAGTCCAAGGGAAATATGCTATGAAAAATTCTAAAAAGGTACTGATCGTTCATGTCCAAGTAATCAGAGAAAGCGGCCACAACAGAACTTACTACATGTCAAGCCTAGACAAATTTGGTTTCACTGAATGGTTGAAAATGAGAATAGCAATTCAAAGATCCTTCTCAAGTTTTAAAACCTATGTTGAACAAGCCATAAACAGGATGATCGACTTGGTAACCTCAGCGGTTGATATTCCTCCTCCACTAATTCAAAAGAAATGAGCTGCTCCAAAGAAGAAGAAAACTCCTTCCTCTCCAGGCCCGACAATATAGTTCGGGTTTCGGGTCGGGTCCGGTGAGGGAAATGGAGACCCGACCCGAACCGATATATCCGATCCTAAACCTCGGGTTCGGGTTGCGAGTTCTCGGGTTGTCTTTTTTCGGCTTGTTCAGGTTTGGGTTCGGTTGGGTCGGTCGGGTGGTTCCATTTTTGCTCACCCCTACTAGATATATATAACCCACAAAAGCAAATATACACTAAAAGGAGGACATCTTTTACATGTACATCGTTTTCAGAGAGTAACTTGAAACTAACCTTTCTAGGTTAAGTTAAACCTATATTCGAAACTCAAGCTCTATCTTACCAAGGAATCTTGAGATCCACAAGGAATTCTCTTCAAGAAACTTATAAATACCACAAACCAAACCAAAAGACACCAAATAGTATCACCAACTTCAAATCCAATAAAATTCCAAACATAGATATCAAATATTCAAGAAGACTTACCACTTCAAGGACTTGAGGCCTTCCAATCAAAAATCTTCTAAATTGAAGCTTCCCTTTGTTTCCAAAGAGCTCATGAAGGATCCAATATTCAACCTAAAATTAGATACAACATAAAGGGGTGGAAAAGGAAGAGGTGAAGATGAGATCCAACCATATAATTTTCCAAAGACTTACCAAACACCAAATCCTCACCATAAAAGGCTACAAAAACATATCATAACTTCAAAAATCACCCAAAATGATCGGAGGAAGAAGGTTGTGAAAGAAATCGTCAAAACCTTGAAAAAGGAGGCTTAAAAACACACATAGGGCTTCCCGCGACCTTGGACACAACCTCAGGTCGCAGGCCTGGTCGGGCCATGTATCTACCTTTGATGCAACGTTTCTAAACTGTGTCCCTTCTGTTTCCCGTGTGTTTCTTGACTGTTTCCCGACCGTTTTTTGACCATTTTTCGATCATTTCCTGACTTTTTCCCTACCATATCCTGATCGTTTTCCCAACCGTTTATATTTTAATAGTAACAATGGAATTGTAGTTGTTACAGTTTATGTGATGCTTTTCGGGCTCGCCTCAGGTCTCTCTCAATGGTGTACGCATTGGGGTTTTGTCAGTAACTTTCTAGTTGCTTTTGGTTTTGCCTTTTGGTTTTGCTTGTTTCTTCGATTTTGTTGTTTGTTTTGCCTTCGATTGGTCATGCTTCTTCCATGCCTTGTGTTTTGTTTTCCCTCTATAATTTCTCCTTTTTTGGTAATATATTGTTGCCATTAAAAAAATGCTTTCCTAAATTAGATCTCACGAATCTCACGAATTATGAAGTTCTTAAATAAGATCCCATATATATATACATATATATATATATATATATACATATATAGGCTCCGTAAAATGCAAACCTTGCATTTGTTGCACACCTTACAAACCATAGTGTGTATATGTGCAGAACCAGTGCCCATATGTGCAGAACCAGTGTGCATATATGAACAATGTGCATATGCATACATGCAAGAATATACATATAATGGACATACATTCATATGGGATAATGCATATATGCATCTCAGATTATGCATATATGCAAATTGGTTTGTAAGGGGTGCAACAAATACATGGTGGTGTGGAAGCAAAGATCAAGAGTTCATCATCAATCACCTCCACCTTTAAGAAAATTAGGGTTTTCTAGGTTTTCATCAAAACCTAAGTGGTGAGTTCATCCTCCTAGCTTCTAAACTTTCATACGAGTTTTAAATGCTCCATTGATGACTTCCTAGTGTTTATGTTTCTCAAATTTCGGTTTGGATAATTTTGGGGAAGTTAGGTCAAATTGGAGTTTTGGTCAAAATATAGATTTTGATATAAGATGTTTGGGGAATGATTCTAAGTGCTTGAACATGTATATTTATGTTTGGAAAACTTTTGAATCTAGGGTTTGATGGAATTGCTTGTGGATTCAAGTTACTTCAAGGAGCTCTTATTGGGGTAAAATATAGATTTAGCCTAAATCTAGTAAGGTGGGTTCAAGTTGATTTGTGAAAACATTGTACATGTCAAAATGTTTACAAAATGTTTATTTTAAAGTGTTTATGTGTTTTACATAAAATTATCAAATGTTGAGTTATTTAGTGGGTTTTGATTATTTGAAGTGTTGAGTTTTACAAATCTTGTAAAACACCCACATTTGGGATTTTTGGGTAATTGATAAATAAATCACAAATGAAAGTGTTTTGTTAATTTATTGCATAAGTGGAGGTTGTTAGGTCAAAATACACTTTTAGTGTTTGTTGAGATTATGCAAAGTTTATGATATGTTACGTTTTGAAAATGTGAACGTGTGAGTTGTGGATTTTGGTCAATCTTGACCTTATGAACATTTTGGGAATTTTAAACCTTTTGATTTTGGGCTGAAAGCCAATTGAGAGTCAAGAGACAAAGATTTTGGGTAACGATGTATTTTGGTTTATGTAACTGTGATGGCTCGTGTATTTAGCCAAAAGTTTATTTTACCTCTAAGGGCTTGATTTGTACTCAAATGGGTCTTTGGGTGTTGCCGTTTTAGTAGCTCGAGATGGAGCTTTGGATGTGTTATGCACTTAATTGCGTTTTATTTGAGAATATGCCCTTTTGAGTGTTTTGTCTCATAAGTGAATACCATTTGACATTTATGCACTCTTGGTACTTTTTGGGTTTTATAAACCATTATGAATTATATACATTATCAAGTTATAAAGTATTTGAGTATATATGTATATATGGTTTGACTTCATTGGAAAGTGGCAATGAAAGGGTTTTGAGCTAGTCATGCCTTGGAGCATGTATTTGCATAATGTGGGTTAGTTACACTTCATTTGCATATGTTGACTTTTAACAAATGGTCATTTGATCTTTTAAGCTTATGGCTCGGTTTTTGACTCTATTGGGGCTTGAGGACATTTGTCCGATTTTGATACCTCGATGTAGAGCTTTGGTTATGAGTTGCATGTATTGCATCTTATATGGGAATTACATGATTTGAATGCGTTGGTTATTCTTTTGGAGTCATGTGTAAATTTCTAAATTAAACAAGCTTGTTTTGGATGGTGAGATCCCAAGGTAAAGATCCGGTTTGGGTTGAACTTGGTGGTTTAGGCTAAAGATCCGGTTTGGGTTGATTCCTCAATAAACTAAAGATCCGGTTTGGGTTGATGTCTCACTAGGCTAGAGATCCGGTTTGGGTTGATGCCTCACTTAACTAAAGATCCGATTTGGGTTGATGTCACAATAGACTAAAGACCCGGTTTGGATTGATCTTTCCTTAGACTAATGACTCGGTTAGAGTTGATATCTCCATGGACTAAAGATCTGGTTTGGGTTGATGTCCAAGATTAAAAGACTGGATAGGGTTGATGTCATAGGCTTTTCCATCCATGAAACATACTTATAACTTATAATTGTGGTTTAACTTGTGTATCCGTCACCGAAAGGTATTGTTTCGGGTATTTCTTTTCTCCATGTTGTCAGTGACGTATTATATTTATATGGATGTTTTCCATGATTTATGGGCGGTATATTATGTCTTATCCTTGTTTGGATGTTTCAATTATTGGAGCTTTATTCGTGTTGATATTATTTGAAAATTTAATATTTATTCACATCTTGAGTGAGTTTTGGAATTGAGTCCATTGTTGAGAAATGATTGTTATTGGAGCTTTCGTCACGGAATTTGTGTGCGTTTGGAAAAAGGGTTGTTGGTATATTTAATACAAATCCCTTTTAGGAAATCATGATTTAAGTTGCATCCTTTTTGTCTAACGAATTATTTAATCATAATGTAAACTCTTGAAGTCACTAGGTGTTAGCCTATCCTTTTTATTTGTCGGCATGTGCAACAGGTTCAGGTTCAGGTTGGGAATAGTTCTAGTGACACTGTGAAGAGATGAGTGCTAGTAGTGTGCTCGAGAGATGAATTTCTTAGTGAAGTCTTTCGCATTTATTTTGGGAATAACAACTTGTATTTGGGGTTAAATAACACCCGAATTTATTTGGTCATGTTGTATGACTTGAGTTATTAATTGTGGGAGTTGTTACGTTATAAATTTTGAGGTGTTTCCAATGATGGTTTGTAGAAAGGATTTTTATCATCATTTGGTTATTTTATCGAAGTTTTTAGTAGTTGTTATTTCCAATTTTGAGAGTGTTACACACACACACACACACACACACACACATATATATATATATATATATATATATAGAGAGAGAGAGAGAGAGAGAGAGAGAGATGTGAGTTTAAACGAGACCGCTAACCTATTTAAGAAAACACGAGAACAACCTCAAACGAACAAAATCAAACATGATCCACGCACAAAATCATATACACTACTAAACGAAAGACTTTTCCCTATGAATTTCTTCCCTGGGAAATCTGTCGCTAAAGGGTGATTCATCACAAAACCTTCACAAAAGTTGGTGGGTAATTTTTTGGTGGGTAATGCAAATCAGTGACAGATTACCCAGGGATTCTCTGGGTGATCCATAAGTATTTTTTCGAAAAACATCGGATTCTACCCAACCATAGGTATTTTTTGGGTGATCCCTGGGTAATCACCGACGGAAATTCCCTTGGGTAAATTTTTGTGGGTAATTTTTTGGTGGGTAATGCAAATCAGTGACAGATTACCCAGGGATTTTCTGGGTGATCCATGAGTATTTTCTCGAAAAACTCGGATTCTACCCAACCATAGGTATTTTCTGGGTGATCCCTGCGTAATTACCGACGAAAATTCCCCTGGGTAAATTTTTGTGGGTAAAAGCCAATTGTTTTGTAGTGATATGATTCATGCGACTTGCCCCGCGACTTTAAGTCGCGGCCAAAGTCGTCCGAGTCCAATTTTTTGAGTTAGTGTAAAATCACATGTGATTTTGCACATGAACGACTGTTTTCGTGTTACCTTAAATAATTAGCGTTCTCGTTTGAACCTTCCTCTATATATATGTATGTATATAGGTGTAATCATTTGTTAACCCATTAATTAGTGTTAACTTTGCAAACTCATGTGAGTCGTTCGGTTTTATTTTTATTTTTTTAATGAACGGTTATGGTTATATTGGAGGTTATAAACCGATGAAAAATTAATAAACTTAAATGAAGAACAATTTTGTAACAAATTCCGTTTTATTTTTGGAAGATAAATTCCTTTCTTTTATCCCTTAGATTCAGTTTTAATTCTGATTATTCCTATATTCATTTGATTGTGGAATTTAATTTATTTTTTAGTGTATGAACTTTGGTTGTTCAATTTTTTTTACCAATGTTTATAAGTGAAATCAGAAAGCGAACATGATAATTAAGGTAGTTTTAACAAAGTTCATAGATGAACTTTGATTTTTGTTTAAAGTTCATAATGTTGTTTCGTGTATGAACTTAATTTGTTGTTCCAAAATTTTTACTAAAATTCATAGGTGAAACCAGAAAATGTATTGGATAATTAAGGAAATCTAAACGAAGTTAATAAGTAAAACCAAAAAGATCATAAGTAACACAAATTATTTTTTTGTTTAAAGTTCAATCAATGATTGTCTTTTTCTTGTAAGATTCAGTTTGTGATATGAATACGAATAATTTGTAGAAATAGAAGATTCAAATGTTGAATATATCAAACATTAGAATTATTGAAATAAACAATAAAATGTGATCATTAAGTGAATTAGACACTTAGGGGCCGTTTACAAAATGCTTACCCGAGTAAGTGCTTACCAAGTCATATTAGCTTACCGTATGATATGGCAAAGACCAAGAATCTTACCCGGTAAGAGCGGAAGCAAGGACCGAGAGTCTTACCCGGTAAGTGAGTGCGACGACTCTTACCACGGTTAGCGCTTACCGGGTAAATTGTAGCATACGATGCCATTTTGGTGGACTAAAATCTTACCTAAGAAGTAGGTGATAGTGTTTAATTTTACCGATAAGCACTTACCCGGGTAAGTGATTAGGTAAACGGCCCTAATAGTGTAAGAAAATAAGATAATTATAGAATATAATAAATAAATAAATAAATAAATAAATGAGATAATTAATAAATATAATATCATTCGGTTAGTGACGTAAATGGTATATTTGCCCATGGAGATGATGTCCCTGGGTGTTTGTGGATCACTTTAATTCGGTTCTTGGAATGGTCGACCCCTTGGTGGATCCGTCTATTCCTACGGAGTGGTTCACGAAGAAGCTCACGATGACCGAATCTCTTCATATGATTCGTCCGATCACGGATATGGAAATCAAACAGGCCACGTTCCATATTGGCAATGATAAAGCCCCGGGCCCGGATGGTTTCACATCACGATTCTTTAAGGCGGCTTGGGGAGTGATTGGCATGGATGTTTCGGTAGCGATCCATAACTTTTTTACCGTGGTCACTTGGCTAAAGAGCTCAATCATACTCTCCTTTGTTTGATTCCGAAGCGGGAGAATGCCACTAAAGTGACTGACTATCGTCCCATCTCGTGTTGTTCAACAATCTACAAATGTATTAGCAAAGTCATTGTTGATAGATTGAAAGGGTATTTGGATGGTTTGGTGGGGCCTACTCAATCTGCTTTTATCCCGGGGAGACGTATATCGGATAACATCTTACTTGCTCATGAAATTGTTACTGGCTATCAAAAGCACTCGGGACCACCAAGATGTGCTTTTAAAATTGATCTACAAAAAGCGTATGACACGGTTAATTGGTCCTACCTATTTAACATGTCGGGTTTTGGGATTCATCCGGTAATGCTTAATTAGATAAAGGAACTGGTTTCTTCCCCGTCGTATTTGTTGGTCCCGAAGGCCTATACAAGTTTGTAGAAGGGGGGGGGGGGGGGGGGGTTGAATACAAACACACGGATTTTACTTTTCTAAATTGTTTATTGATAAATCATTAACAATTTACAGCTTGTTGCGGAAACAAGATTAAGGATAAACCTAAATCTAAACAAGTTGGAACACTAAGGTTTCTTGCACTAAGAAAGATAAAAAAATTACTAATAATAACCTATCTTGAGATAAGAGATTGAACTTGTCCAGAGTTAGCAAGTTACTTCAAATGAAGTGGGTTCATCTCTTTATATACTGCATGCATTTAATGCAAGTCAGTATACACTTTACATGTGTCATCAGCTGGTTGGTTGCATGTCATTAACCTTGGTTGACAACCTTAGTAGCCGCATGGATGAACAGTGTAGTATCAGAGTGGTTGTACGATTTCAGACAGTCGGAGGTTCTTTTCTGACATTTCGTACGGAGTCGTGCAAGGGAGGTTAAGACAAAAGTACTTTGTACGGAGGACTTCATGATCATCTTTCGTTGATTCAGCGATCTATCCTTTCATATCAGCGAATGATAGAGTTCAGCGATAGCTGAAGTCTTGTACTTGATACTTCACGTTGAGTGGACAAATCTGAGTCTTCGCTGATCCGCATCAGTTCATTAGGAGACTTGTCGCTGGTTCTTGAGCTTGATCTTCGACTTTAGCGTAGAACCTTTGTTGACGTGAAACTTGTCTTCAGGGATCATAAGTAAACAACCAACTTATCAGCGATCATCATAATGACTGAACAGACTCAGTATTAATGGTGAACAATTTCGCCGAATGTTTAATTTAAAGGGCGAGAGTTCCTATCAGCGGTACTGTAAGATCTTAGTACTTATCAGCGATAATGAAACTCTGATACATATTGTTTACTTACAATTTTCACTAAGTATATAAGAGAGGGTCATTATCAAATCACTGAGGGTTTGGATCAACAATCTCCCCCTATTTGATTATGACATAGCAACAAAGAAAATTGCTATTTAATGAAAACATAAGGATAAAAAGAACTCATAAAATATTTGTCCCTTTTACTGTTTTCTGGGATCTTTTCAGTACTGATGGAGTAAAGTACATTCGCTGAAATCTTTCTTTAAAACTTTGAATCAGGTTACAAAGAGAAATGGAAAGATTACAAGTACGAGCGAAATAAATTACAAGTACAGAAGAATAACTGATACAATAGAGAAAAGGCGATCATATCAGCTTATAAAGGTTCTTCCTTAATGAGAAGTTCATCATGGGTCTTTGATGTGGGGATCATCCAGTCAGGGACATCTTCTCCTTGATTCTTTTTCTTCGGAGCTGCTTCAAAAATCAAGGGCTTCAGGTGTCTAGCTTTGATGTTGCGTCTGACTTCACACCAGTATACGAGATCTCTGAGTTGTTCGATGGGAGCGATGTCTAGCTCAGAGATACGTTGAAAGTGATGATTTCCATAGTAGTCTAAAAAGAATATACCATAGGGATCACTTACAACTGTGCCAGGAATGAATGTTTCTCCAGGTGGTAGAGAGGTGTCAAGCATTGAGAGATCGGCATCAGGGCCAACAATTTCAGCACGAGAGAAACCAATACCCGTTTCATTCCGAATATGAGGACCTGAATCAGAGGCTTTCTTTTTCTTATCAGGGACTTTTCTTGGTTGAGGAAGAGTAGGAGGAATATCCACAGCAGATGAAAGCAGGTCGATCTGTTTGTTTAAGATCTTCTCGACATGGCTTTTGAACTTTGAGCGCGATCCCTGAATGGCTAATTTTGTTTCTAACCATTCAGAGAGACCAAACTTTTCTAAGGTAGCAGCATAGAAAGTTTGCTTGGTTTCGTCATCTCTGTAGACGTCCACTTCAACAACAGGAACTTCAGCGTACAGTCTTCCTCTGATGTTTGCCTTAACGATTTTGGATGGTCTAGATCGATAGGTCAGCATTTGTTTAGCCCATTCCAAATTCGTATCAGAGACCTTAGTCTTTTCTCTAACGATCTCTTGAGCATCATCCCATAGCTGACGTTGAACATCAATGGGAACTCTTTTCAGCTTGGGGTCTTTTATTGATCGTTGAGTAAGTTTGATGGCATATTCTCTGTCTTTTTCTTCAGCTTCCTTTCTTTCAGCGAGTAGGCGTTCAGCTCTGAGGTGTTCCTGGTATTCAGCTTTGGAAATTCTGAACTTTGGAGGAACTGAAGGAAGTTGATCACGCCTCAGAATGATTCGCTGATCCTCGAAGCGCTTTATTATTTCCTCTCTTCTTTTCTGATCCTCTTCACTTAGCTTTTGAGGAGCTAAGGAAGGTCTGCGATTGTGCGAGAGTAGCTGTTCTTCTGGTTCATCAGTCTCAGAGATTAAATCTAAGACTGGGATTATTTCTTCAGCAGCAGCTGGTATTATTGGTGAAGTCGCAGTTGTGGAGCCTTCAGCGATATCCTCAAACAGGGGAGAGGACTAGCTGAAACACAACGATCTTACGAGTAAGAACTTGGGTAGAATCAGATAGAGAGAATTGGTTCAAGTGTATAGGCTTGGGTAGTAGAACTGATAGGTATGATAGAGGAGGGATGGAGTGAGATGTTTAGCATACCTGACAAACCGGCTTTTCAAGCAAGATCATCAGATTGTCATCTTCAGCGACGCCTTTTCCTTTGCCTTTCTCAACTCCAGAGGCTGAGGGCTTTGTATTTGTCCGCTCCCCTGAAGGTTCATTTATCGAGATTCCCTTAAGAGCTTTGATCTTTTGAGCAGGTTTGACGATAAAGAAGTCATCGTCATCTTCGTCATCATCATCATCATTCTTTGGAGAAGAAGATGGTTCATCATCGGGGATGTCGACGGCTTCATCATCTTCTGCTTCGGATTCAGTTTTCTCAGCTTCTTCTTCGAGTTGCTCCCCCTCAGATACAGAGGCGAGCTTCTCGGTTTCCTCAGGATTTTCATCTCCCAGAGGTCCAGCGGTGGTTTCTTCAGCATTCTTCTTCTCTCCCCTGATAGATTCATCATGGGAAAGGTCAGCGCTCTTGGCGAGATCTTCAGCGCTCTTCTCCCCCTCTTTTTCATGATGACTGGGGGAGGAATGGCTAGATTCAGCAGCGTTGGTAGGTTCTCTGTCTTCTTGGCCAGAGAGACCTACACAAACTTCAATCTTTGCTAATCTCTCTTCAAGGCCAGAAATAGCAGGATTGATCTTCCCGAGCTCAATGCGATCTGCCGCTGTAAAGTGTTCAGATTCAGGGACAGGGGCAGGAGCAGGAGTATTCGCCTTGTGCAACAGCTGTTCGATCATAGTCTTCATCGAACCAACGTCAGTCTTTACAGAGCTTAAGTCAGTCGTCAGAGTGTTGACATTTGTCTTCACAGCAGACATATCTCCCTCTAGTGTTCCAACCGATGTCTTCAGCGTTGTTACCTCGCTGGACATGGATGAAACTGAATTTTTGAGAGAGGTGTAGTCTGTGTAGATATTAGCGAGCACCTTGGCAAAGTCGCTGAGAGTTTTATCAAGTTGCTTCATGTCATCTGTGGAAGCCTTCTTCTCCACCACCGTTGTCAGTTTGTTCAGATTCTCTCCAGCGTTTATTACAGCTGTAGAGTTATTGGAGAGAGTAGTGGTGAGACCTGTCAGCTTTGTCTCCACGGACTTCAGAGATGCGTTGATATCTCCCAAATTAGGACCTGTAACATATAAAAACTTGTGAACAGAGGAAAGCTCAGAAGTTTGGGGTTTAGTCACAGTGTTTATGGGTTGTTGTTTACCTGTAGGAGGATTGGTGAATTCATCGAAATCACGGGTTCGTGAGTAAAGTTCCATGTCATCTTCAAAAGTGCCCATGGATTTTTCTGCAGGTCCTGTCTTCATCATTCCTGGAGAATCAGCTTTATGTTCCGAGGAAATGATGGCATCTCCAGTTAGATCTGGAGTAGAGACCAAATGAGTGGAGGGAGGAGCGAAGGATAAGAGTGGGGGTTGGGTTATGAGTTCAGCGTTGGATTCGCTGACAATCACTTCATCAGTCTTTTGAGAGACTGAAGGAGGTTGGGTAGGTTCCAAGTTTGTAACCTCAGCGTTTAGAGACGCTGAAGTTGGGATAAAAGGGATGGCTTGTTCAGGTATGGCAGAGCGTACCACTGAACGTTCCTTCAGCTCTGCAGAAAAAGCTGAGGAGTCTTCAGCATGAGATTGCTGGGGTTGCTCCTTTGTTTTCTTGATCCTTTTAGAATCAAGTGGGGTAGATGAATGTTTCCTTTTCTTAGAAGGAGAGGATTTTGTGGTCAGGGAATCAGCGATGGGTATTGTCGCTGAAGGAGCCACAGAAGTAGAAGAAGGGTTGAGAAGAGTTAAGAGGGTAGAAAGACGTACCTCATTTTCAACAGGTTTGAAGTCGAGTACCTTAGGGCCAATCTAAGAGAGTTTTAGATCGCCCTCTTGCGGGTAGCTGTCCTTCAGGCCATATTGAAAGATAGCGCTGATGAATCGGGGGTTGGTAACCCAAGCAGGCCTGTCAGCGGCAGAGTCTACTCTTTGCAGCAAGTCATCATAGATGAGAGATGCCCAGTCAATGTGTAGACCTTTCAGCAGAGCGTATCCCATAGCTTGCTGAGGTTGAGCGGCTTGATCAGAAGAGCCGGTCTTGGCAGTCATGCAGCTGATAAGGTGAGCGAAGATGAAGTTCATCTCGCTGGGCATTTTCGATTTCTTCTGCAGTGTTAGCTTCTTCTCAGGCTTCTTGTCTCTGCCCATTTCCCATACATAGCCCATTGCATCAAAAAATGCAATAAGAGCTTCTTTGTCAGCGATCTTCTTATGGTCAGGGAAAGGAACAAAAGGTTTTTCCTTTGTAGCGATGGGAAAGTTCAGAGCTTTGCGAATGATGGCGGGTGTGATCTTTATCGTGCCATATTCAGTATCGCAGAGGATACAATCAACTGTTTTGGAGGGATCTTTGGCGGATGGTAGCTGAGAGTGTCTGGCAGAGTACCAGAACTGAGATAGTAGCAGCTGACTTGCAGGGGGTGAAATGGTCAGGGCTGTTGAAATGCAACAATTCTTCAGGAAATTCACAGCATCAGTCAGATGTGTGACTTGCTTTCGAGGAGGAAACTCGAGAAGCGCAGAAAGGTTGTTTATCTTAGTCCAGTCTAGTTGATCAAGTTTGAACTTAACCTGAGGAGCCTTGATAATTTCCACTTCCTCAGAGTCAGTAGAGAAGTTCTCAGCGGTAGTAGGAATGTTAGATGTTGCCATTTCCTGTATTATCAGTTCAACCAAAGATTAACAAATAAGATTAATCTTAATGTGGAAAGAATTTCCAATAAGATGTTTCGAATTTTATCCATTTCATTCAGACACAAATGTCTTAATGAAGATTAGGGGTTTTCATGATTTTTGAAACGAAATGTAAAACCCATTTTCTTGTTTTCCAGTTTTCTATGAAGAAATAGATTCTGGAAACGAATGAAGAACAAGTTTAAGATTTTGCATTTAAACTTGAAGAACAACCATGAAATGGTTGTGTTCATAAAACCACGAAAGAAAAATGATTTCATTTTACGAAGTTCTTTTGTTTGATCTTGTTAAAACAATGAGAAGATCGGAAACAAGTTATACGCATTCGGTAATAAATAAGAACATATTAACCTTGATGTTTGATGAAGAAGATGATGAACAGTTCTTGAAGTTTTTGAAATCACAAATGCAATAGTGAATTCTTTCTTGCGGAGGAAGATTGATCGCGTAAAAGAAAAATATAAACAAAGAATTTGTTTATATAGAGATTTTAGAAAGAGAAAATCTTGAGCGGGAAAAGATTTTCATCATGACACGGACACGTGTTTGCATTTGATTGGAAGTTTGAACGAGACGTGCAAACGTGTGTCAGGAAGAGAAAACGTGCCGGGGTTTTATCCGTTGCAATGACGTCACAACTGTCCTTTCATATTCTTGGTTGTCTCTGAAATTTTGAAAAACTCAGAGATACTTTTGAAAACATGAAGCACTGAATGAAAATATTCAGTGAAGGTTTTAAGAAATTTCAAAAATATCGCTGTTAAGGAAGAGATATTCAGCGATTGCATTTTGTTTTGAAATCTTGCATTTTCATGCGATTGTCAGAGAGAGTAAACATACCTTGATATCAGTGAATCAAGTTTATTCAGAGAGAAGATGATAGAATGGGTTATACAAGTTGATTTTATCCTTTCGCTGATCAAAGTGAACCGCTGAAGATTTTATCCTTCAAAGTTCAGCATTCCAAGCTCGCCGATGAGAAAGTTGAATCTTGTATCATCAAGAGGTTTGGTAAATAAGTCAGCTAACTGATAATCAGTTGGGATAAAATGAAGTTCTATATCACCATTCATCACATGATCTCTGATAAAATGATATCTGATTTCTATATGTTTGGTCTTTGAATGTAGTACTGGATTGTTTGCTATAGTGATGGCACTTGTGCTGTCGCAATAAATTGGAAATTTGGAGAGCTGAAGATCATAGTCTAGTAGCTGATTTCTCATCCACAAGACTTGAGAACAACAACTTCCAGCAGCTACATATTCAGCATCAGCTGTGGAAGTGGACACTGAATTTTTCTTTTTACTTGTCCAACTTACCAGCTTTCTACCCAGGAGCTGACATCCTCCTGTGGTTCTTTTCCTATCCATTTTGCAACCTGCAAAATCACTATCTGAATAGGCGGTTAGATCAAAACCTGAATCTTTGGGATACCAAAGACCTAGATTCGCTGTACCCTTAAGATATCGAAAGATTCGCTTTACAGCTTTCATATGAGATATCTTAGGTTCAGCTTGATATCGTGCACACATGCATGTTGCAAACATAATATCGGGTCGGCTAGCTGTAAGATACAATAGTGAGCCGATCATCCCACGGTACAGCGTGACATTGACAGGAACACCCTTAGTGTCCTTATCAAGTATCAGCGGTGGTGCCATAGTGGTTTTCATAGCTGAACTTTCAGTTAAGTCGAATTTTTTCAGCATATCTTTAACATATTTTCCCTGATTTATAAAAGTTCCTTTTTCAGTTTGCTTAATCTGAAGACCAAGGAAATATGTTAGTTCACCCATCATGCTCATTTTATACTCATCTTTCATTCTATCAGCGAAACGAGTACAAAGCTCAGGGTTAGTAGAACCAAATATAATGTCATCAACATATATTTGAACTAAAATGATATGACCTTTCACTTTTCTAAAAAATAGAGTTTTGTCAATCTTACCTCGCTCAAATTTTTCAATATGGAGATAAGTAGAAAGAGTGTCATACCATGCACGAGGAGCTTGCTTCAAACCATAAAGTGCCTTATCCAGTTTATAAACATAACCTGGACGCTTAGAATCTGAGAATCCTGGAGGTTGTTCCACATACACTTCTTCATTCAGCTTTCCATTCAGAAACGCTGACTTAACATCCATCTGATGTACTTTGAAGTTTTTGTGTACAGCATATGCTAAGAATAGACGAATAGATTCAAGTCTTGCTACAGGAACAAATGTTTCATCATAATCTATACCTTCCTCTTGTCTGTATCCCTGAGCAACAAGTCGAGCTTTGTTGCGGGTTACAGTACCATGTTCGTCCAACTTATTTCGATAGACCCATTTAGTGCCTATTACTGTTTTATCAGTTGGTCTCCGAACAAGTTTCCAAACTTTGTTTCTTTCGAATTCAGTCAGCTCTTCTTGCATGGCGCTGACCCAGTTTGGATCTTTGAGGGCATCATCTACTTTCTTTGGTTCAGTTAGTGAAATAAAATTTACAAATAAACAAATATTACCTGCACTTCGTCGAGTCTGAATCCCAGCGTTTGGATCACCAAGAATTTGATCAATTGGATGATTTATAGTCTATCGCTGAGCCGGAGCGTGAGACGCTGACTCAACTTGAACTGGAGGAGCTGAAGATGAAGCTTCAACGACGTCAGGAGTATCAGCCAAGAGAGGAATGGATGCAGATGTCATTATATTCACTGATTGCTGAGAAGTAGATGGAATGTCTGAGACATTTGGTTCAGCGTTAGGTATAGTGTTTATAGGAACAGCTGAGACCCAAGAAGTTTCAGCTTCACTGTTCTGCATATTTGGAATGATTGGACTATCATCTTCTACTGGATGAGCATTAGTGGGAATATCTTCTGAATCACCAAGATGAGAAAACATCCATTGATTCAGTTCTTCAGTATCAGCGGACGGTTTAGAGTTCGCTGAACGGGATTCGTCAAACGTGATGTGAATAGTTTCTTCTACAGTTTGTCTTCTACGATTGAAGACTCTGAAGGCTTTGGAAACTGAGGAGTATCCAAGAAAGATTCCATCATCAGCCTTAGGATCAAACTTTCCAAGAGCATCTCTGTTGTTCAGTATAAAACACTGACATCCAAATATGTGAAGAAAGCTGATTGAAGGCTTTCTCCCATGAAAGAGTTCATAGGCTGTCTTTTTGAATCTTTTAACTATTAGCGACCTGTTTTGCGTAAAACAAGCAGTGTTGACAGCTTCTGCCCAAAACTGAGTAGGCAGGTGAGAATCGCTGAGCATTGAACGTGCAACTTCAATAATTGTTCTATTTCTTCTTTCAGCGACTCCATTTTGTTGCGGTGTTCTCACTGAAGAAAAGTTGTGAGAAATACCCTTACTCTCAAGGAAGGAATCAAGAGAACTGTTTTTGAATTCAGTCCCATGATCACTCCTTATTGAGCGAACGGTCAGATTGTTCAGGGTTTCCATCTTCCGAACAAAATTGATGAGTTCTTCAGGGGTGTCACTCTTAGAACGGAGAAACATTACCCAAGTGAAGCGAGAGAATTCATCAACTATGACCAGCGTATATTTCTTTCCAGCGATGGATTGTTTGTTAACAGGGCCAAACAAATCCATATGGAGTAGTTGTAGAGGAGATGACACTGAAGAAACTTGCTTTGGTCTGCTTCCCTTTTTCACACGCTGAACATAACGACTCTTTGGCGTATGAATGCTGAGGTAGACCAGTGACTAACTCTTTTGAAGAAAGAGTGTTCAGTGTCTTGAAATTTAGATGAGATAGCCTCTTATGCCATAGCCAGTTGACATCAGATGAGGCCTTTGAGAAGAAACAGGAGTTCTCAGTGGTTGTTGAGTCCATGTTTATTACATAAACATTTTCCAAACGATAACCGCTGAGAGCTATCTTCTCCTATTTGTCAGAGACAAAGCATGATTCCTTAGTAAAGATTACTTTGTTATCCATGTCGCAAAGCTGACTGATGCTTAGAAGATTATGCTTCAGCCCTTCAACATATGCGACTCTTCTGAAGGAGGTTGTACCATTTGAAAGTACACCATACCCTCGGGTATGTCCTTTTCCATTTCCACCGAAAGTCACAGAGGGACCCTTCTCTTCTTTGTATTCAGCGAGCAGGCTTTTCTTTCCAGTCATGTGTCTAGAGCATCCGCTATCAAGATACCAGATACCCTTCTTAACCTGCAATACAAAGGAAGATTAGTTTTTCTTGGGTACCCACTTAACCATGTATACACGTTTGTCAGTGGAAGTAGTTGGAATGGAAGGTTCAGCAGTCTTCGCAGCATTTGAAGATTCAGCTTTGTCTTTCTTTACTTTGGTTAATTTCTTAACCTCAGTGGTAGAATTCACCTTGACCTGATTTGCACCAGGGTTGGTCTTTTTGCCTTGGGGGCAATCTTCACCTTAGCTATCTTTTCAGCTTTGGTGGCTGTGGGGCACTTACTAGCAATATGATCGGTAAGTCCACAGTGATAACATTTCCTATAACTAAAAGTAGTTCTAGGACCATTTGAATGCTGAGCTTTTAATTTCAAATTAGAAGTGCCAGCACCAAGTAAACTATTGGCTTTAGAAATGGGACGAACATTCAGTTCTTCAGATTTCTTACCAAGGACATCCAATCTGAGTCTAGGAGTAGATCGCTGAATAAATCCAGATATCTGCTTCCTTGATCCAGAGGGATGGGCCACTGAAGCTTTAGAAGCATTCAGTTTTGGTACTAAGGTACCCTTCTGAGGATTCTGGTAAATAACAATTCCTTTACCTTTGTCTTTAAATACAGAGGTAGGTTTTGAATAAACCATTTTCTCCTTGCCTTTTGAGGAGGTAGGAGTTTCCTCAGGGATTGGTGTAACGGACGAGGAGCACTGAGAAGATGAAGTATCAGCGACTAAGGATACGAACGTTCCAAATTTAAGCATTGAACGCTCAGTGGTTGTTTTTGGAGTTTCATATTTGTAACCCAAACCACGTTTATCACTCAGATGAATCTGAGACTTTATTATCTCAGTGATCTTTGTTGAAGAATTACACCATCCTTCAACAGTAGCTTTTTCAGCCTTTAATGCAGCGATAGCTTCTGCTCGTTCGATTTTGACTAGCTGATTTAAATATACTTGATCTTTAAAATCTTCTTCAATTTTAGAAAGCTTTTCTATTTGAAGGTGGCAGTTTTTAAGCTTTTCAGCGAGATCAAGATTTTGGTTTTCAACCACAGTTTTGCCGTTCATGGCTTCGTATAAACTTCTAGTCAAGAGATCGATCTTACGGAGACTATCAGCTTCATCAATATTTGCAATATTGGTAAAGAAAGAAGGTGATACCTGAATAGCAGATGTTGAAGTGGAGGGAATGTCTGAACTTTCTTCCTCTTCTTCAATCTTGGCCATAAGACATAGATTTGCTTCATCATCTTCAGAGTCAGATGATGATGCTTCTTCATCAGAAGCAGCCCAATCATAGTCAGCCATCAGGCCTTTATTCTTCTTAAAGCTTTTCAGCTTTGCATATTTTTCTTTCAGCTTTGAATATTTGTCATCTTTATTTCTTGGAGCAAAGGGTTTCTTTGTAAAAGTTGAGGGTCTAGAAGCTTCCTTTGACCTGCACTCGTTAGCGAAATGTCCTGTCTTTTCGCAGTTAAAACAAGTAGCAGTAGCCTTGTCAACAAAAGCTGATGATCTAGGCTTGTCAGTTATGGAAAGAGGTTTGTTCTTTTTAAACATTTTCTTTTTGGCAAATCTCCTGAACTTCTTAGTTAGGAGAGCCAAAGATTCATCATTATCTGAATAATCAGAATCTGATGACCTTTCAGAGTTACTCTCTAACTCAGTGATAGTGACCGAGGGTCGCTGAGTAGAGAGTTCCTCTGAGATTAAAGCAACAGGGGTGCTTTTGGAATCTTTTACAAGATTCTTCTTAAGATGGCTTGATTGCTCATGATTCAGCAACGTGCCATATAAGGTAGCAAGGGTCATTGATTTTAGATCCTTTGACAGCTTGAGACACATAGAATAATTGTCCCAGCTTTCAGGTAAACATTCTAGAAACTTTGTCAGCACTTCAAAGTTAGAATATTCCTTACCAACAGTTTCAGATCTATAATTAAACAATTAAAACGTTGGTGAACTTCAGAGAGAGTTTCATTCTTACCAGAAATGAAGCTTTCGTATTGTCTTACCAGGTTGATCTTTCTTGAGTCCTGGACTTCAGACGTTCCTTCATACTGAACACATATTGTGTCCCACATGGCTTTTGATGTTTTCAGATTCATGACGGAATGGTAGACTTCGTCAGGAAGAGCCATGGATAGTATGGATCTGGCTTTTGTATCTATAGCCACTTTCTTCTAATCTTCGTCAGTCCATTGAAGGATTTCCTTAGGTACCAGCCTTTCTGGAATAGCAGGTCTATTTTCAGCGCCTGGAACTGCAGCATCAATTCTTACAGGGATGAATGGACCATTCTCGAGATAGTAAGGCATAGTAGGGTCTACACCTTCTAAGAAGAGTGTCATCCTATTTTTCCATAAGTTGAAGTTATCTTTGGAAAATCTGGGAGGTTTAGCAAGAGAACCATTGTCTATATAATTTGTGTTTGTGTTGGTGGCCATTTTCAGATAATAGCAAGGAAGAGAAATATCTTAGATTAGATATTGTTTATGAGATTAAACAAATCTGCTTTGATACCACTTGTTGGTCCCGAAGGCCTATACAAGTTTGTAGAAGGGGGGGGGGGGGGTTGAATACAAACACACGGATTTTACTTTTCTAAATTGTTTATTGATAAATCATTAACAATTTACAGCTTGTTGCGGAAACAAGATTAAGGATAAACCTAAATCTAAACAAGTTGGAACACTAAGGTTTCTTGCACTAAGAAAGATAAGGAAATTACTAATAATAACCTATCTTGAGATAAGAGATTGAACTTGTCCAGAGTTAGCAAGTTACTTCAAATGAAGTGGGTTCATCTCTTTATATACTGCATGCATTTAATGCAAGTCAGTATACACTTTACACGTGTCATCAGCTGGTTGGTTGCATGTCATTGACCTTGGTTGACAACCTTAGTAGCCGCATGGATGAACAGTGTAGTATCAGAGTGGTTGTACGATGTCAGACAGTCGGAGGTTCTTTTCTGACATTTCGTACGGAGTCGTGCAAGGGAGGTTAAGACAAAAGTACTTTGTACGGAGGACTTCATGATCAGCTTTCGTTGATTCAGCGATCTATCATTTCATATCAGCGAATGATAGAGTTCAGCGATAGCTGAAGTCTTGTACTTGATACTTCACGTTGAGTGGACAAATCTGAGTCTTCGCTGATCCGCATCAGTTCATTAGGAGACTTGTCGCTGGTTCTTGAGCTTGATCTTCGACTTCAGCGTAGAACCTTTGTTGACGTGAAACTTGTCTTCAAGGATCATAAGTAAACAACTAACTTATCAGCGATCGTCATAATGACTTAACAGACTCAGTATTAATGGTGAACAGTTTCGCTGAATGTTTAATTTAAAGGGCGAGAGTTCCTATCAGCGGTACTGTAAGATCTTAGTACTTATCAGCGATAGTGAAACTCTGATACATATTGTTTACTTACAATTTTCACTATGTATATAAGAGAGGGTCATTATCAAATCACTGAGGGTTTGGATCAACAGTATTCTATCTCTATTAATGGTGATACCCACGGGTTTTTCAAAGGTTGCCGTGGTATTAGGCAAGCTGATCCCCTATCTCCTTATCTCTTCACCATTGTTATGGAGGGCTTTGCAATGATATCCAACCAATGTATTCAAGAGGCCACCGACTTCGGGTACCATAAAGGTTGTCAGGAGCTGGGTATTACACACCTTTGCTTCGCTGATGACTTGTTCATGTTTACAAAAGGGGATGTGGCTTCGGCTGAGGTTTTAAAAAGGGCTCTCCACATATTCAAGGTGCGATCGGGCCTCTCCCCAAGCTTGGAGAAGAGCGAAGTTTTCTTTGGTAACGTCCCGGAAGGTGAGAAACAAGATATTCTCTCGTGTCTTCCTTTTCGATTGGGAGCCTTCCCAATTAGATATCTTGGGGTGCCTCTCTCACCAAAAAAGCTTAGGGTGGCGGACTTTGGTACGTTGGTGGTGAAGGTGAGAAATAGAATTCATAATTGGAAGGCTAAATTTCTTTCCTTCGGGGGAAGATTACAACTTATTAAATCGATGCTTCAATCTCTTCAACTCTATTGGATGGCAATCTTCCTTATTCCGTCGGGAGTTATTCATGACCTTGAAGCTCTTTTTCGAAGTTTCCTATGGGCGCAAGGGGACTCCGCTTTGGGTAAATGCCACCTTGCGTGGGAAGATGTTTGCCGTACCCGTGAGCATGGTGGACTTGGCCTTAAAAGACTTGCAATTTGGAACCGTGCTCTCCTCGCCAAAAATGTTTGGGACATTCTTTGTAGGCGCAAGTCGCTATGGGTTCGATGGATTTACATGCATTCTCTACGATCTAAAAGGTTTTGGACGGCGCATAGAACTGCCATGTGGTCGTGGATCTTGGTCAAGATTATGGACCTTCGGTTATACCTGTGGAGACTTTTCGTATACAAGTGGGTGATAGTAACTCAACTAATGCTTGGGAGGATTCTTCGTTGAGTTGTGGTAACCTTTCTCGCTTTATTTCTTACCGGTTTGTTGCTGCTAGAGATTTGACGCCATCTTGCACTGTGCGTGAGCTTGCTACCTCTATTAATGGTTTGTGGCCTCTTGATTGGATCCAAAGGTATGATGAGTTAGCTACTGTCCTGTTTCCAGATTTGAATAATAATGCAGCCGATACTGTTCGTTGGGTCTCCGTGCATGGCTCCGTCTTGTCTTCGGCATAAGCTTGCTCTATCGGCTTTGGTATATTTTGTTTGGCAAGAGCGGAATAGACGATTATTCTCTAATTCTAAACGTTCAGTCCAGCAATTGGTCAAAGAGATTTTGGATGTTGTTTCGGTGCGTGCCAACTGGAAGGAAAGGAGGAAGAGAATGACGAATCATGAAGACGGCTCATAAGGTTTTTGATTGTGTGTGGCTTGATGGTGTTTGGGCTTTGTTTTGGAGGCGGTGTCTTGTCCTTTTTTTCTATATTTTGTACCGCTCGATTAGTCTTTGTTTGTATTGGTTGTTAGTCGCTTGGTATGGTGTCATGTCCAAGTGGTTTTGCTTTGCCGATTTGGCTTGGTTGTGGGCTTTGGCCTAACTCTGTTGTTTATTTTCCTTCGTTTTATAAAATTGCCTAGATTTTTCCTCTCAAAAAAAATATCAATTTATAAAGTTAATACTAATTATATGGTTAAAAAAACATATCTCTATGTATAAACCGAAAACAATTCCTAAAAATTTGGAAAGTATTATATTTTAATCTTCCAAATTCCAATGCGTGAGTCTCGTGACTCAACAGTAAATATAATACAATATATTTTTTCTTCCAAACTAAGGGGCGTTTACGATATAATTACCCGGATAAGCGCTTATCAGTCAAATTTAACACTATCACTTACTTACCGGGTAAGATATTCAATCCGCCAAGGTTCGTATGCAACAATTCACCCGGTAAGCGCTAATCAAGGTAAGAGTCGTCGCCATCACTTACCAAGTAAGACTCTTGGTTCTTTCATTCACTCTTACTGGGTAAGATTTTTGGTCTTTGTCGTATCAATCCGGTAGGTAATGTGACTTGGTAAGCGCATACCCCGGGTAAATGTTTGATAAACGGCCCCTAATTCAAGACCGAAATCGAACGACTTTTATTTCTTTAAAATTTGAAATGAAATGATTTTTAATTTTAATTTTACACCTAACCAGAGAAAACAGGAGACAGAAACGATTGATCATATCTTATTTTCTTGCGAAGTTGCGGTGGCCGTATGGAGGAGGGATCAAGGATGGTGGCAGCACCCGTTCTCCACATATTCTTCGTTAACAGCGGCTACAGAAGATATAGGAGCGGTTCAGGGCTCTTCTTTGAAACGTAAATGTCTCGAAGCAATTCTTTTTACGGTATGTTACTCGTTATGGTGCTTTCGTAACATGATCGTATTTGCGGGAACGGGACAAAACCGGAGAGAGTTGTTTGATCGATAACATTATTGATAATTCGTTTAGATGGATGGTGTTGCGTAATAAGAAGTGTCTTAAAGATGTAGGCGTTTGGAGAATCTCTCCTCTTAATTGTTTTGATGCCTTATAACTTGTTGCTAGTCGTTTGCTAGTTTTTTAATGCATTGCCTTTTAAAAAAAAGAGAAAACAAAATATTATTCAGAACATTACATTTTGAAAAATAATGGAGCAATTATGCTTCTTTGAAAAATACTATAGTTGCAAAACAACTCATTTGTTTAGTGAACATTATTGGATATTTATGTATTTTTTTTTGTAAAACTAGTTGACTTTTTAATATGGTAAATAATTGAAGTTTAATTATTGACTTGGTCCATGTGTTATTTGAAATATTATCCACTTGATTCTTTATTTTTATTTATTGCATGATTAACCTTTATCTATGCATCTTGTTAGGGATTTGATCGTTCATCGTAACAATCATCCACTATTTTCATTAAGGGGTTGTTTGATAGTTGCTGAATGGTTTGGTGCTGAATCATCAAGTGGTTAGAATTATTAAGAGGCTTTTATATAGTACAAAATGAAATCTAATTGTTTGGTAATTATTCAGAATGCAATTAAGGCTCTGAATGGTTAAGGGAGGCCCAAGGTACAAAATCATTCACAGGGTTTTAAAACCATTAAGAGACAGATTCTTTTTTTGCCAAACAAGATTCACCTCTTAGCGATTCAGATGTTGCATCTTAATGGAACTATTAAGAGTTAAACAAACAGCCCCTAACTTTAAGAGCAAATGTGTTAATTTACAAACTTTCTTTTATTTTAGTGATTCTTTATATAGTTTTTAATTATAGTTGCACACTATACATATATATAGAGGGAGGATCATGCGAGAAACCGGTCAATATGCGAGAAGATGAGAAGCAATCAGGACCTTACACCTCATCCAATCAAGGTTAAATTATAGCAATAATAATTTTGTAAATAATGAAAAAAGATCACGTCATTTTTAGAATGTTAAAAATCATTTAAGAGTAAAATAGGAATAAAAACAAGGATTTCCTATTTAGATGGAAGGATCACGCCTAAAATAAAAGGTAAAATATTCAATTTAAAAAAGGTAATTAAATTATTCTAAATAAAATTTCAAGATTTAAGAAGAACTAGCCATTTCATCCATATCTTCTTAACCAACACAACCTTACCTCTTTAAACGACGATTTCACCAACAACAACGTCGATTTCAACGATTTCACCAACAACACCGGTTTCAATAAGTCGATTTCAAGGTTTGGTTGAAGTAGTCGATCGATAGTTTAGGGTTTTATTTGATACAAATCTTATTTCAATAGAAATATATGTTTTTAGTTCGATTAGAGGATGACCCGGATAAACTCAATTTCATGGTTCGATTAAAATACTCGAGAAGGTTAGCGTTTTATTTGTAAACTTGAAATCAATATACACTTGTGTTTCTCATATGTATCCAATAACTTAATTCAGTAAGATTATCCTTAATTGCTTCTTTTTTGATTACCCAAATATGTGATGATATACTAATTATCACATGTGATAATAAGTTCGTGTTTGTATATTATCACATGTGATAATAGATTCACACATGTATGTAATCACATGTGATAATATAATCTTAATTGTAGTATCACATGTAAGATTATCCTTAATTGCTTCTTTTTTGATTACCTTGTGAAGATATACTAATTATCACATGTGATAATAGATTCATGAATATATGTAATCACATGTGATAATAAAATCTTGACTATAGTATCACATGTGATATTGTATAACATCATTCTTTGATCCAATATTAGTGTGAAAAACATAATTTTTTTATTAAAAACGTGAGAAAAGATTAATCTTATAATATATAAAATCTAAAATAAAGTTTAATTAAGGATATAATGAGATTTTTACAAGAATAAAATAATTATCTGGATAATCTTTAAAATCAAATTACCTTAATGCTCTTATTAGTCTAATTTTGGCAAGTTAATCACAATTATAAGATTTGATGAGGTGGCAGCGTGATTGCATGAGGTTGCTTCTCGCCATCTCGCAAATTGATTGTCTTCTCGTTTGAAGTTGCCCTATATATATATATATATATATAGGTGGGGAAAGGTTCAATAGAGAAGTGCAAATATTTAGAGAAGCAGAGAAGTAAAAAAACACGGGTCCGTTCATATAGGAACGTTCATATATAAACAGTCATATATGAACGTTCATATAACAGTCATATATGAACATTCATATATGAACGTTCATATATAAACAGTCATATATGAACGTTCATAAATGAACGTTCATATAACAGTCATATCTGAACGTTCATATATGAACGTTCATATATGACTGTTTATATATGAACGTTCATATATGAACGGACCCGTGTTTTTTTTACTTCTCTACTTCTCTAAATATTTGCACTTCTCTATTGAACCTAAGGCTATATAGGTGGTTTCATTTGCAAACCATGTTTATTTTACAAACTTTGCAACTCATTTACATACGATAGATTTTATCAATCAACGGTTAAGATCTAAATGGTGTTATTTTAGGTAATAGAAAATAAAATTTGTTTTATTAAATTCATAAAATTGTATGAGAAGGACAAAAGAGTAATATAGACCATGAAAGCCTAATAATGGAAAAGATCATCAAACCACACAATTTTAGGGACGTAATTAAAAGTGTGCCGAATATTAGATGACAATGAGATTTTTTTGAATATATTATAGATCATTAAAATATTATTGAAACACTAGAATAAAATCTTATTAAAATTATAGTGAAACATAATAAAATTTTATTTTATCATTGACATGGTGAAATCGTAGGAAAACCAAGGTGAAGGCATAGTGAAATTTTATTGAAACCATAGTGAAACATTATTAAACCATAGTGAAATATTATAGTGAAATAGTTTCACTCTTATATAAAGCTCTAAAACATATTTCATCATCTAAATGAAACTTTATTGCAACCATAATGAAACCTTATTACAGTAAAATAACATTTGCCAACCGAGTTACATGCCAAAGGCTATAATGATGAAACCTTATTGAAACGATAGTGAAACATAATAAAGCTTTATTGAAACCAAAGTGAAATCATAATTAGAAAAAAAGAAAAACTATAACAAAAAAATGTTTAAGATTAATTAGAAAATAAAACCTTAATTAGAAGATAAAAAGTTAGAAAATAAAACCGCAATTAAGAGAAAAAATAATTAAAAAAACCAAAATTTAATTTCTTGGATACAATGAATTTGCTTTAATATTAGTTCGTTTAACTAATAAGAAATGGGAAAACATTTAAGATATATACAAATCCAAGATTACCATGATTAGCTATCTATAATTACGGCTAAATTCAAAAAATAATCCCATAAATATAACCATTTAGTGTGGATTGTCAACTATACCCTCCAAATTGAAATTATTTAAAAGTAAATGAAAAAATCTTATTGGTTGATTTTAGTTTTTATAGTTTGTAAAATAAATATGGTTTGTAAAAGATCCCTCCCCTATATATATATATATAGAGAGAGAGAGGTTCAGGGTAAAACCTTAAATAAATGGAAAACTAAAAAACACGTTATCAACCGTTAGATTAGATAATCTGATGAATGTGGTTACACGAGCGGTTACAACAATATTAATTAAATTAAAAAACCTCACCCCCCTATTTTTTATTCTAAAAAAGACGAAAAATAATCAAATTTCGAATGAAATAAATTACACCAAATAAATGATCATATTTTTCTCGTTAATTTGACATCCATATTGATATACTTTTTCCTCCATATTTTTGTGGTTTTCCGGTTTTCCAGTTATTTAGGGTTTTTCCTTGAAACTGACCCTATATATATAGGGATGAGTTCAAATAAAAACTCATTTTCAATTGTGAACATGAGGATAAGTCACAACCATTGATCAAGATTTGGAAAACTAATCAATCGTTAAAACTTAATTAAATCAATTGAGAAGTGATTAGGGGCAAATCTGGAAATTTGAATCAACGCCTACCGTGTTTGACTTTTTATTTTCTTTTTTAATTAAAAAAATTTTACCCTCTTAAAGTTTAAAATAATTTATCTTAAAAATTACTAATATTTTAATCAAACAAATTACATCAAAAAAAGAGAATTTCGTGCTCTTCGATATGACATCCATCTCGATATAGTTTTTTCTTCATTTTAACCGTTTTTACGTGAAATGCTATGTATGTGTTATATTCGGTATGAATATGTATGCACGTTTTCTGGTGTGCATATTCAGTATGAATAACAAAGAGGAACGTTCATTCACTATTTATGACGAACAACACAGTATTCAAAATGAATAATACAATATTCAGGATGAATAATACAATATTCAGGATGAATAATACACGAATTCCTGATTCATGTATTATTAAACATGAATCGTGTATTATTCATCCTGAATAACACATTATTCACCCTGAATAACACATTATTCACCGTGAATAACACATTATTCACCCTGAATAACACATTATTCACCCTGAATAACACATTATTCATGTTGAATAATATATGAATGACCCGTGAAGGTTGAACACATGACACACTCTCTTTGTTTTCCGATTCACAACCGAAACTTGGTTTTATTCTTTATGAATATGTATGCACATCTTCAGGTGTCCACATTCAATATGAATAACAAAGGTGAACGTTCATTCACTATTCATGATGAATAATACAATATTCAGGATGAATAATACAGTATTCAGGATGAATAATACATGAATTCATGAATCGTGTATTATTCACCCTGAATGATGTATTATTCATACTGAATGATACATTATTCATGAAGAATAATAAATGAGTGACTCGTGAAGGTGTGGAGACGTGACGCACTCTCTTTTGTTCATCGGTTCACAATCGAAACTCGATAGGTTCCCGATTCATCTCGATAGGTGTTGGGTTATGGTAATGAAGAACACGATACCTTAGGACGCTGAAGAAAGTGTTGTAGAAGGTGATGTCGAGTTACGGACTTATGGTGTCGAGATTTTGTACGCACTTGAACATACATAAATATTCATACCGAATATAACATGTATATGACATTACACGTAAAAACGGTTAAAACAAAAAAAAAACTATATCGAGATAGATGTCATATCGAAGAGCACGAAAATCTCGTTTTTTTGATGTAATTTGTTTGATTAAAATGTTAGTAATTTTTAAGTTAATTTATTTTAAACTTTAAGGGGGTACAAAAATTTAATTAAAAAGGAAAATAAAAAGTCAAACATGGTAGGCGTGTGTTTTAATTATCTTCCCTTTTTACTCCTAATCATCTTAATTAATAATTTCAATTAAAAACTCTATTTAATATGAGTCATTGGATCAATATAGATGGAAGGGCCAAGATTCGTCCTCATGTTCACAATTGAAAATGAGTTTTTATTTGAACTTTCCCCTCTCTCTCTCTCTCTCTCTCTCTTTCTCTCTCTCTCTCTCTCTCTCTCTCTATATATATATATATATGTACATTTATGTAAAAAGTTGTGAGCATAAACACTTGGCATGACAAACCACCTTTATCTGCAACATCACACCCCAACCTCCATTAAGCCATCGTCCCCATCTCATATGTCGTTTTGTTGGAGCAACAACCTCCGTGTTGATCCAAACCCTCAGTGATTTGATAATGACCCTATCTTATATACTTAGTGAAAATTGTAAGTAAACAATATGTATCAGAGTTTCACTATCGCTGATAAGTACTAAGATCTTACAGTACCGCTGATAGGAACTCTCGCTCTTTAAATTAAACATTCAGCGAAACTGTTCACCATTAATACTGAGTCTGTTCAGTCATTATGATGATCGCTGATAAGTTAGTTGTTTTGTAAAGCCCGTGTCCCGGTACGTTTTTCTTTTATTTATTTAATTAATTAAGTGTGTACCGTTATTTGTTTTGGAGTCGGGGTTTGATGTCGTTAAGGACCAAATGCTAAAATCCATCTTTTCCTAGGATAGGTTGTGAATGTTTAGGATAAGTTCAGGGGCTGTTTTTGTTTATTTTCCATTGTCCTTGCATGGGGCTCGGCCCATGGAAGGAAACCGAGCCCCTCCCATTTTCCTCTTTCCCTTTGTGATCACGCAACCACACCAGAATTCAAAAACCCTATTATACTTCCTTTTGGTTGGTGGTGCGGCAGTGTGGTAAGACGAGAGAGAGAGACCTGCGTTACGAGAGAGAGTAAGATAGAGAAGGATCGTGACCGCTGTTCGCCGGAAAGTGAGGGAGACCGCTGTTCGCCGGAAAGTGAGGGAGACCGCCGGAGGTCACTGCCATCGTGACCTGCAGTTCGCCGGAGTTTCGAGGGAGAGAAGGATCGTGTGCGTTTGCGTAGCGTCGTCGTACGGTAATCACTTTTCTTGTTTCGTTTTCTTTCCTTCTCGTTCCCGTCGCCGCCGCCGTTCGCCGCCGCTGTGGCGGTGGTGGATGGACGGCCGTGGCTGCCGTTGTGGGTGCGTATGCGTGAGAATGGCCGAGAGAGAGAGAGAGGGAATGGTCGGGTGTTGTCTCGTGCGTTCGTAATCGAAAATCCACCGCCGGCCGCCGCTGGCCGCCGCCGGCCGCCGCCGGTCGCCGCCGGCAACCACCACTGCCGGAGATGGCAGTGGGTGGCGGGTGGCCGTAGCCAGACCTTAGTAGCTTCAGAGCCTTAAACCGTGACTTAATCGTTAAGCCGTATAATTTAAACCGTTGCTTCTAAAATCATTCTTTTTATGCGAAAAAAAATGGTCCAGCCCCTGTTTTGTGACGGCAATAACTTCTCCGTCGTAACTCCGATTGAGCCGAAACTGGCGCCCACGCTTCGAGCTCGGGACCGAGTACGTTTTCTGTGTTTTGACGGAAAACTGGTTCGGCCTCGAGTTGGGAGAAAAAGGGGTCGCAAGTTCTGCGGTTCGTCATTTTATGTGAAATTTCCTGGAATCTGCCACTGTTTTGCGTAGACCGTAACTTTTTACTCGTAACTCGTTTTGAGGTGATTTTGGTGGCCATAGTTCCCTGTTCGAGTCGGGAAGGTTTTTCGTGTTTTGCCGAAAGTCTGATTTAAACCGTAGCTAGGCTGTTTTGGACTGTTTATGCAGGCTGGACCGAAACTGGCAGTTTTGGTAACCGTTCGTAATCAACTCATAGTAAATTGTAGAAAAATCGTTAAGAGGCGTATAATATGTCCTTGGAACCCCAACTCAGAGGACTTTCTGGTCATGAAATAATATTGGGATTTTTCTAGATTTAAGAGTGTCGAAACGGGTCCCGAACAGACCTGTTTTGAGTGATCGGAAATTAGTTTTAGTGACGTTTTAAGCGTGTGTCGTGTCATAGGGTCCGGGTCTCGTATTGACACGTTTTGACATGCGTTTAGGTGCTGGAAGGTGACCGTGATTGTGAAGTTTGATTCGTGTTGATTAAGCTAGGCGCGCATTTGAGGTGAGTTCTCTCACTATATCTAATAACGGTTATTTTATCATTGCTGTAGTACGTGAGTGGTAGCTTTATGTGCTTGCGTTGGGGAACTAGATAGTGGGGTGTCTAGTTGATACTATTTTGCCATGTTAACTCGGTGGGACCGAGGGTCCGGCGGGGCCGGAGATTTTATACGCGGGGCGTAGAGACTCGGTGGGACCGGGGATTCGGCGGGGCCGAAGATGTTATCATGTGGTCGGTGGGACCGACTTGTCGGTGGGACCGACTTGTCGGTGGGACCGACTTGTGCCTTTTTGGTGGGCGGGTGTGGATATACATGTTTATGGTTGTGTTCGTAGACCTGTATGATTGCTTATGTGTCACTATCTGTTTTAGGGGTAGTGTGGAATAACTGTATTATTTATGGTGTTTGAATTTACTAAGCTTCGTGCTTACCCTTTCCCAATAAACTGTGGTTTCAGGTACGAGTGGATCTAAGGCGTGACGGGTACACACTGGCGCGTGGGATGAGCTGGCTGATATTGGTTTTATTTATTGAACATTGTTTCCGCTGGTTTCTGATTACTTGAACGACATTTATGATTTTGCAATTAATATGTTGAGATTATTTAATGAGTTTTTATATATAAAGCGTTTAATTAAAATTTTAAATTTCCTTGAAATTTTGGGATGTTACAACTTGGTATCAGAGCACAGCTTGAGTGAATCAAACGCACCTCGGTGTGTTTGGTCTCAAGTTGCGGCTGGGAAATTTTCAAATTCTTTATTAAATCTTTTTGGAAATAAAAGAAAAAGTAAAAACCCGTTCGAGGAACGGTGATCGAGGGCGCAGTGTGTACAGTCAGCCGGAGCCGAAGGGAAAGGTACAATGCTTAGTGGTTTATTGCTTTCTAGATCATAGAGTATGCATGCTAGATTGCCCGTTGTTGACACTATGCGGTATGTTGAATTACTTGCTATTAGGAGTTTATGCTAATTATGGTAGGTTACTAAGTGAATGCCCTCTAGGTTGTATGCAGTAAAAGACTTATAGCCTTAGAATATTCGATTTAGTTCTATTGCGCAGCTCTTGTTTGAGTCCAACCGTTCTAGGATAGAATCTTGTATTCGACTGTCTATTTGTTTTGCACTGCATGTAATCGGGTATTCGCGAGGCCACTCTTTATGATTAGTGAGGATTCATTAGTAGCAAGGGTAGTGATTGGGATGGAATTCCTAGGGAGCTAGGAAGAGTGAGTATATATGCCGGTGCGGGCATATGTGTGTAGTTGCGGCGAGAAGCTACTTGAACCCCTCGGGATGGGACTCGGAACGAGCGATGATAGGTGTGGAAGGTAGTAGTAGAGCTCCTACTACCGGAAGCACAGGATCAGTGCTCGAGTCGGGAAAGTCGCGAGGATCCAAGGAGCTGAGCGTGAGTATTGTTGATGTGAGTTATTAGGTACTAATAACTCTTTGTATGTTTCTTCTTTATAGAATGGCCATTACTAGGAGGAACAACGCGACTGAGCCGCGAGCTGAGGCGGGGATCACGGAGGAACAGATTCGAGAGATGATTGCGTCTGAGGTAGCGCATGCGGTCGGGGAGGCAATCCCCGAGATTATCACCGCCATCCAAGATCAGGTGACGGTTCTGCTAGAGGAGCGCATTGCAGCGATTCCGCCGCCTGCTGGGGGACAGCCCCGTAATCGAGAGTTCCAGTATCGGGACCTCTCTGCCTGTTCTCCACCAGAGTTCAAGGGAGACTCGAACCCAATTGTTAGCATGCGTTGGATTTCTGATATGGAGTGTGCCTTCTTGACTAGCGGCTGCCCGAATAATCTGAAGGTCCGTTTTGCTGTGAATTTGCTTCGCGATGGGGCGAAGGATTGGTGCGCCACAGCGCTGACTCTTACCGAGCGTACTACCCTTACTTGGGAGGAGTTCGTTACTCGGTTCCGTGCCGAGTACGTGCCTCCGGTAGAGATGGAGCGGATAGCGAAGGAGTTCTTGGAGCTGACCCAGACCACTGAGACTGTTAAAGAAATGAACAAGAAATTTACTGAGATGGCGCTGTTTTGTCCTCAATATGCCGCTTCGGAGGAAATGAAGATGGCTCGGTATAAGGATATGTTACGTACCGAGATCAGAGAATTCGTGAGCACGGTGCCGTACGCTTCTTTGTCAGCAATGATGGATGCAGCCCGGAGAAGGGAGCTGGAGTTAGAGACCCAAGCCAAGAAGAGAAAGGCGACACAGGCGGTGACGCCAATTTCTGCGGCGCAAAAGAAGTCAAGGTTTTCTGATTCGCGCGGGAGCTCGAGGAGTGGTGGGTTTAAACCCAGGGATATTAGTGGGAGAAGGGCTGATGTGTGTTTTAAGTGTGGGCAGTCCGGTCATTTCAGCCGGGATTGCAAATCGCCGTTAATGGTCTGCTTTAGCTGCAAGCAGACGGGCCATGTGAAGGCCAATTGTCCGAATGCGAGGGCAACTGATGGGGGTGGTGTACAGAGGGCTCCTGCAAATGCCCCACTGCGCATCACTGACGGTCGTACGGGTCAGCCGGGGACAGAGGCAGCCCGAGGTAGGGTCCACCAGCTGAAGGTGGAAGAAGCGCAGGCGACGCCTAAGGTGGTGACAGGTATGTTTTATCACCCTCTTTCTTTTCGTCCTTCCTTTTCATGCCTTGTTTTTTTTATATGTTGTTAATTGTATGTTAGGTACGTTTCTAGTTAACTCGGTGCCTGCGGTTGTAATGTTTGATAGCGGGGCTACTCATTCATTTGTGTCTCGCACTTTTAGCGAGAGTTTGGGCCGAGTGGTGGGACGGTTAGGATGTCCTTTGGTAGTCGAGGTGGCCGATGATAGAACCTTGACGGTTACGGATGTGTATCGGGGATGCACGTTGGAAATCTCGGGTGTGAGGTTTCCCATAGATTTGATTCCGATAGCTATGCGAGAGCTTTGTGTGATTGTGGGCATGGATTGGATGGACGCGTTTGATGCGGAAATTGTTTGTCGCCACAAGCAAGTGCGGGTTCGAACCCCAAGCAGGGGAGAGTTGTTGATTCAGGGAGACTCGCCCAGACGGACTACGGCAATATGTTCCGCGGCGAGGGCTCGGAGATACCTTCAGCACAGTGGGCAGGGGTACTTTGCGTATGTGATAGATACGCGTATTGACGAGGCGAAGAAGACTGCCGAAGATGTGCCAGTCGTGAGGGAGTTTGTCGATGTGTTTCCCGATGAGTTACCGGGGATACCTCCCGAACGACAGGTGGAGTTTCGAATCGATCTGATTCCGGGTGCTGCTCCGGTGGCCAAGGCACCCTATCGCCTGGCTCCACCGGAAATGAAGGAACTGTATGATCAGTTGCAGGAACTTCTCGAGAAAGAGTTCATTAGGCCGAGTTGTTCACCGTGGGGAGCTCCGATCTTGTTCGTGAAGAAGAAGGATGGATCTCAACGAATGTGTATTGATTACCGGGAGCTGAATAAGCTTACGGTAAAGAATCGTTATCCTCTTCCAAGGATTGACGACTTGTTTGATCAGTTGCAGGGAGCCTCGTGGTTCTCTAAGATCGACCTGAGATCCGGGTATCATCAGATGCGGGTACGAGGTGAGGATACGGAGAAAACGGCCTTCCGTACACGGTATGGCCATTACGAGTTCGTGGTGATGCCTTTCGGACTCACCAACGCACCAGCAGCATTCATGGACCTCATGAACAGGGTATGCAGCCCGATGCTGGATCGCTCGGTGATCGTATTCATCGACGATATCCTCGTATATTCGAAGACGAAAGAAGAGCACGAGGTGCATTTGCGGGAAGTTTTGGATGTTTTGAGGCGGGAGAAGCTTTATGCTAAATTCTCCAAGTGTGAATTCTGGTTGCGAGAGGTCCAATTCTTAGGACATGTCGTGAATCAGAACGGTATCATGGTCGATCCAGCCAAGATCTCAGCGGTAATGCGGTGGGAGGTGCCGAAAACTCCTACCGAGGTGCGGAGTTTTCTCGGGTTAGCAGGATACTATCGGAGATTTATCCAAGATTTCTCCAAGATTGCCTTGCCCATGACTCGACTGACGAAGAAAACTGCAGCTTTCAGTTGGGGTGAGGAGCAGCAGAAGGCATTTGAGGAGCTACGCAGACGTTTATGTGAGGCTCCTGTTTTAACTTTGCCCGAGGGTATGGAGGATTTGGTGGTTTATTGTGATGCTTCATATCAGGGGTTGGGTGCCGTGCTTATGCAACGCGGCAAGGTCATAGCTTACGCTTCGAGGCAGCTAAAGCCTCACGAAGTGAACTACCCGACTCATGACTTGGAGTTGGGAGCAGTGGTGTTTGCTCTGAAGATTTGGAGACACTATCTTTATGGTGTCAAGTGTACTATCTACACTGATCATAAGAGCCTTAAATACCTGATGGATCAGCAAAATCTTAATATGCGACAGCGTAGATGGCTTGATGTGGTCAAGGATTACGACTGCGAGATACTTTACCACCCGGGTAAAGCGAATGTAGTCGCGGACGCACTTAGCCGACATCCGGTTGGGGGATCGCTGAAGGGTCTGTGTCAGCGGTTGACAGTAGTTGCACCTCTTTTGGAGTCGATAGGTGTCGCTCAGGAGGTGGCCGTGTTGGCGGAAAATGCAAAACGTGAGAGGGTTTCGGGAGAGATTCCGAAATTAGTACGGGATAGTCGAGGATTATTGACCCGATATGGTAGAGTTTGGGTCCCATTCACCGGTGGAAACCGACAGATACTATTGGACGAGGCGCATAAGTCCAAGTTTTCGATTCATCCGGGAGCTACCAAAATGTACAGAGACTTACGGGAAGGCTATTGGTGGCCCGGCATGAAGCGGGATGTAGCCAAGTGTGTGGAGGTATGTTTGACCTGTCGGAAGGTCAAGGCGGAGCACCAGCGACCGCACGGGAAATTGCAGCCTTTGGAGATTCCGGTGTGGAAGTGGGAGCAAATTACGATGGATTTCATCACGAAGCTTCCCAAAACTCAGCGAGGGAATGATACCATCTGGGTAATTGTGGATCGTCTGACTAAGAGCGCTCACTTCTTGGCGATTAAAGAGAGCTTCTCGGCGGATAAGCTCGCGGAGGTTTTCATCCGAGAGATTGTAACTAGGCACGGGGTGCCAGTCTCGATTGTCTCGGATCGGGATACTCGTTTCACCTCCCGGTTTTGGGAGAAGTTTCAGAATGAGATGGGTACGCGGTTGCATTTCAGTACAGCATTTCATCCTCAGACCGACGGGCAGAGTGAGCGTACTATTCAGACACTTGAGGACATGCTGCGAGCATGTGTGATTGACTTCGGGGGTAGTTGGGATCAGTATCTTCCACTAGCTGAGTTCTCCTATAATAAAAGCTATCACGCTAGCATCGGTAGAGCGCCGTACGAAGTGTTATATGGCAGGAAGTGTCGGACGCCCATTTGTTGGGGCGAGGTTGGTCACAGGGTGCTGGGAAGTACCGATGTGGTGCTAAAGACGACAGAGATGATTCAAATGGTGAGGGATCGGTTAGTCACTGCTCAGAGTCGACAAAAGAGTTACGCCGATAAGAGACGATCGGACTTGGAGTTCCAAGTCGGGGATTACGTTCTTTTGAAAGTGTCACCCTGGAAGGGGGTAATCCGTTTTCGCAAGCGGGGAAAGTTGGGTCCCCGATATATCGGACCATACAAGGTCATCGCGCGTGTGGGGAAAGTAGCTTACTGATTGGAGCTACCGGAGGAACTGAGCCTGATCCATGTTTCTCAGTTGCGGAAGTGTATGATGGATGAGTCTGCAGTAGTTCCCCTTGAAGATATTCAGATTGACGAGCAACTCAACTATGTAGAGAAGCCGGTAGCCATCGTCGAGAGGAAGACGAAGACTCTACGGAACAAAGTCATTGGATTGGTGAAGGTCCAGTGGCAGCACCGGAAAGGTTCGGAATGGACGTGGGAACCAGAAGCCGAGATGCGGGAGAATTACCCGGAGCTGTTTGCAGGCGTGGACTTCGGGGACGAAGTCTAGTCCAAGCGGGGGAGAGTTGTAAAGCCCGTGTCCCGGTACGTTTTTCTTTTATTTATTTAATTAATTAAGTGTGTACCGTTATTTGTTTTGGAGTCGGGGTTTGATGTCGTTAAGGACCAAATGCTAAAATCCATCTTTTCCTAGGATAGGTTGTGAATGTTTAGGATAAGTTCAGGGGCTGTTTTTGTTTATTTTCCATTGTCCTTGCATGGGGCTCTGCCCATGGAAGGAAACCGAGCCCCTCCCATTTTCCTCTTTCCCTTTGTGATCACGCAACCACACCAGAATTCAAAAACCCTATTATACTTCCTTTTGGTTGGTGGTGCGGCAGTGTGGTAAGACGAGAGAGAGAGACCTGCGTTACGAGAGAGAGTAAGATAGAGAAGGATCGTGACCGCTGTTCGCCGGAAAGTGAGGGAGACCGCTGTTCGCCGGAAAGTGAGGGAGACCGCCGGAGGTCACTGCCATCGTGACCTGCAGTTCGCCGGAGTTTCGAGGGAGAGAAGGATCGTGTGCGTTTGCGTAGCGTCGTCGTACGGTAATCACTTTTCTTGTTTCGTTTTCTTTCCTTCTCGTTCCCGTCGCCGCCGCCGTTCGCCGCCGCTGTGGCGGTGGTGGATGGACGGCCGTGGCTGCCGTTGTGGGTGCGTATGCGTGAGAATGGCCGAGAGAGAGAGAGAGGGAATGGTCGGGTGTTGTCTCGTGCGTTCGTAATCGAAAATCCACCGCCGGCCGCCGCTGGCCGCCGCCGGTCGCCGCCGGTCGCCGCCGGCAACCACCACTGCCGGAGATGGCAGTGGGTGGCGGGTGGCCGTAGCCAGACCTTAGTAGCTTCAGAGCCTTAAACCGTGACTTAATCGTTAAGCCGTATAATTTAAACCGTTGCTTCTAAAATCATTCTTTTTATGCGAAAAAAAATGGTCCAGCCCCTGTTTTGTGACGGCAATAACTTCTCCGTCGTAACTCCGATTGAGCCGAAACTGGCGCCCACGCTTCGAGCTCGGGACCGAGTACGTTTTCTGTGTTTTGACGGAAAACTGGTTCGGCCTCGAGTTGGGAGAAAAAGGGGTCGCAAGTTCTGCGGTTCGTCATTTTATGTGAAATTTCCTGGAATCTGCCACTGTTTTGCGTGGACCGTAACTTTTTACTCGTAACTCGTTTTGAGGTGATTTTGGTGGCCATAGTTCCCTGTTCGAGTCGGGAAGGTTTTTCGTGTTTTGCCGAAAGTCTGATTTAAACCGTAGCTAGGCTGTTTTGGACTGTTTATGCAGGCTGGACCGAAACTGGCAGTTTTGGTAACCGTTCGTAATCAACTCATAGTAAATTGTAGAAAAATCGTTAAGAGGCGTATAATATGTCCTTGGAACCCCAACTCAGAGGACTTTCTGGTCATGAAATAATATTGGGATTTTTCTAGATTTAAGAGGGTCGAAACGGGTCCCGAACAGACCTGTTTTGAGTGATCGGAAATTAGTTTTAGTGACGTTTTAAGCGTGTGTCGTGTCATAGGGTCCGGGTCTCGTATTGACACGTTTTGACATGCGTTTAGGTGCTGGAAGGTGACCGTGATTGTGAAGTTTGATTCGTGTTGATTAAGCTAGGCGCGCATTTGAGGTGAGTTCTCTCACTATATCTAATAACGGTTATTTTATCATTGCTGTAGTACGTGAGTGGTAGCTTTATGTGCTTGCGTTGGGGAACTAGATAGTGGGGTGTCTAGTTGATACTATTTTGCCATGTTAACTCGGTGGGACCGAGGGTCCGGCGGGGCCGGAGATTTTATACGCGGGGCGTAGAGACTCGGTGGGACCGGGGATTCGGCGGGGCCGAAGATGTTATCATGTGGTCGGTGGGACCGACTTGTCGGTGGGACCGACTTGTGCCTTTTTGGTGGGCGGGTGTGGATATACATGTTTATGGTTGTGTTCGTAGACCTGTATGATTGCTTATGTGTCACTATCTGTTTTAGGGGTAGTGTGGAATAACTGTATTATTTATGGTGTTTGAATTCACTAAGCTTCGTGCTTACCCTTTCCCAATAAACTGTGGTTTCAGGTACGAGTGGCTCTAAGGCGTGACGGGTACACACTGGCGCGCGGGATGAGCTGGCTGATATTGGTTTTATTTATTGAACATTGTTTCCGCTGGTTTCTGATTACTTGAACGACATTTATGATTTTGCAATTAATATGTTGAGATTATTTAATGAGTTTTTATATATAAAGCGTTTAATTAAAATTTTAAATTTCCTTGAAATTTTGGGATGTTACATGTTTACTTATGATCCCTGAAGACAAGTTTCACGTCAACAAAGGTTCTACGCTAAAGTCGAAGATCAAGCTCAAGAACCAGCGACAAGTCTCCTAATGAACTGATGCGGATCAGCGAAGAATCAGATTTGTCCACTCAACGTGAAGTATCAAGTACAAGACTTCAAGTATCGCTAAACTTTATCATTCGCTGAATAGAAAATGATAATCGATGAATCAACGAAAGCTGATCATGAAGTCCTCCGTACAAAGTACTTTTGTCTTAACCTCCCTTGCACGACTCCGTACGAAATGTCAGAAAAGAACCTCCGACTGTCTGAAATCGTACAACCACTCTGATACTACACTGTTCATCCATGCGGCTACTAAGGTTGTCAACCAAGGTCAATGACATGCAACCAACCAGCTGATGACACGTGTAAAGTGTATACTGACTTGCATTAAATGCATGCAGTATATAAAGAGATGAACCCACTTCATTTGAATTAACTTGCTAACTCTGGACAAGTTCAATCTCTTATCTCAAGATAGGTTATTATTAGTAATTTCCTTATCTCTCTTAGTGCAAGAAATCTTGGTGTTCCAACTTGTTTAGATTTAGGTTTATCCGTAATCTTGTTTCCGCAACAAGCTGTAAATTGTTAATGATTTATCAATAAACAATTTAGAAAAGTAAAATATGTGTGTTTGTATTCAACCCCCCCTTCTACAAACTTGTATAGGCCTTCGGGACCAACAAGTGGTATCAGAGCGGATTTGTTTAACCTCATAAACAAGATCTAATCTAAGATATTTCTCTTCCTTGCTATTATCTGAAAATGGCCACCAACACAAACACAAATTATATAGACAATGGTTCTCTTGCTAAACCCCCTAGATTTTCCAAAGATAACTTCAACTTATGGAAAAATAGGATGACACTCTTCTTAGAAGGTGTAGACCCTACTATGCCTTACTATCTAGAAAATGGTCCATTCATCCCTGTAAGAATTGATGCTGCTGTTCTAGCCGCTGAGAATAGACCTGCTATTCCAGAAAGACTGGTACCTAAGGAAATCTTTCAATGGACTGACGAAGATAAGAAGAAAGTGGCTATAGATACAAAAGCCAGATCCATACTATCCATGGCTCTTCCTGGCGAAGTCTACCATTCCGTCATGAACCTGAAAACATCAAAGGCCATGTGGGACACAATATGTGTTCAGTATGAAGGAACGTCTGAAGTCCAGGATTCAAGAAAGATCAACCTGGTAAGACAATACGAAAGCTTCATTTCTGGTAAGAATGAATCTCTCTCTGAAGTTCACCAACGTTTTAATTGTTTAATTATAGATCTGAAAACTGTTGGTAAGGAATATTCCAACTTTGAAGTACTGACAAAGTTTCTAGAATGTTTACCTAAAAGCTGGGACAATTATGCTATGTGTCTCAAGCTATCAAAGGATCTAAAATCAATGACCCTTTCAACCTTATATGGCACGTTGCTGAATCATGAGTAATCGAGCCATCTTAAGAATAATCTTGTAAAAGATTCCAAAAGCACCCCTGTTGCTTTAATCTCAGAGGAACCTTCTACTCAGCGACCCTCGGTCACTATCACTGAGTTAGAAAGTAACTCTGAAAGGTCATCAGATTCTGATTATTCAGATAATGATGAATCTTTGGCTCTCCTAACTAAGAAGTTCAGGAGATTTGCCAAAAAGAAAATGTTTAGAAAGAACAAACCTCTTTCCATAACTGACAAGCCTAGATCATCAGCGTTTGTTGATAAGGCTACTGCTACTTGTTTTAACTACGAAAAGACAGGACATTTCGCTAACGAGTGCAGGTCAAAGAAAGTTTCTAGACCCTCAGCTTTTACAAAGAAACCCTTTGCTCCAAGAAATAAATATGACAAATATTCAAAGCTGAAAGAAAAATATACAAAGCTGAAAAGCTTTAAGAAGAAGAATAAATGCCTAATGGCTGACTATGATTGGGCTGCTTCTGATGAAGAAGCATCATCATCTGACTCTGAATATGATGAAGCAAATCTATGTCTTATGGCCAAGATTGAAGAAGAGGAAGAAAGTTCAGACATTCCCTCCACTTCAACATCTGCTATTCAGGTATCACCTTCTTTCTTTACCAATATTGCAAATATTGATGAAGCTGATAGTCTCCGTAAGATCGATCTCTTGACTAGAAGTTTATACGAAGCCATGAACGGCAAAACTGTGGTTGAAAACCAAAATCTTGATCTCGCTGAAAAGCTTAAAATTTGCCACCTTCAAATAGAAAAGCTTTCTAAAATTGAAAAAGATTTTAAAGATCAAGTATATTTAAATCAGCTAGTCAAAATCGAACGAGCAGAAGCTATCGCTGCATTAAAGGCTGAAAAAGCTACTGTTGAAGGATGGTGTAATTCTTCAACAAAGATCACTGAGATAATAAAGTCTCAGATTCCCCTGAGTGATAAACGTGGTTTGGGTTACAAATATGAAACTCCAAAACCAACCACTGAGCGTTCAATGCTTAAATTTGGAACGTTCGTATCCTCAGTCGCTGATACTTCATCTTCTCAGTGCTCCTCGTCCGTTACACCAATCCCTGAGGAAACTCCTACCTCTGTCTCTAAAGACAAAGGTAAAGGAATTGTTATTTACTAGAATCCTCAGAAAGGTACCTTAGTACCAAAGTTGAATGCTTCTAAAGCTTCAGTGGCTCATCCCTCTGGATCAAGGAAGCAGATATCTGGATTTATTCAGCGATCTACTCCTAGACTCAGATTGGATGTCCTTGGTAAGAAATCTGAAGAACTGAATGTTCGTCCCATTTCTAAAGCCAATAGTTTACTTGGTGCTGGCACTTCTAATTTGAAATTAAAAGCTGATCATTCAAATGGTCCTAGAACTACTTTTAGTTATAGGAAATGTTATCACTGTGGACTTACCGATCATATTTCTAATAAGTGCCCCACAGCCACCAAAGCTGAAAAGATAGCTAAGGTGAAGATTGTCCCCAAGGCAAAGAAGACCAACCCTGGTGCAAATCAGGTTAAAGTGAATCCTACCACTGAAGTTAAGAAATTAACCAAAGTGAAGAAAGACAAAGCTGAGTCTTCAAATGCTGCGAAGACTGCTGAATCTTCCATTCCAACTACTTCCACTGACAAATGTGTATACATGGTTAAGTGGGTACCCAAGAAAATCTAATCTTCCATTGTATTGCAGGTTAAGAAGGGTATCTGGTATCTCGATAGCGGATGCTCTAGACACATGACTGGAAAGAAAAGTCTGCTCGCTGAATACAAGGAAGAGAAGGGTCCCTCTGTGACTTTCGGTGGAAATGGAAAAGGACATACCCGAGGGTATGGTGTACTTTTAAATGGTACAACCTCCTTCAGAAGAGTCGCATATGTTGAAGGGCTGAAGCATAATCTTCTAAGCATCAGTCAGCTGTGTGACATGGATAACAAAGTAATCTTTACTAAGGAATCCTGCTTTGTCACTGACAAAAAGGAGAAGATAGCTCTCAGCGGTTATCGTTTGGAAAATGTTTATGTAATAAACATGGACTCAACAACCACTGAGAACTCCTGTTTCTTCTCAAAAGCCTCTTCTGATGTCAACTGGCTATGGCATAAGAGGCTATCTCATCTAAATTTCAAGACACTGAACACTCTTTCTTCAAAAGACTTAGTCACTGGTCTACCTCAGCATTCATACGCCAAAGAGTCGTTATGTTCAGCGTGTGAAAAAGGGAAGCAGACCAAAGCAAGCTTTAAGTCAAAGCAAGTTTCTTCAGTGTCATCTCCTCTACAACTACTCCATATGGATTTGTTTGGCCCTGTTAACAAACAATCCATCGCTGGAAAGAAATATACGCTGGTCATAGTTGATGAATTCTCTCGCTTCACTTGGGTAATGTTTCTCCGTTCTAAGAGTGACACCCCTGAAGAACTCATCAATTTTGTTCGGAAGATGGAAACCCTGAACAATCTGACCGTTCGCTCAATAAGGAGTGATCATGGGACTGAATTCAAAAACAGTTCTCTTGATTCCTTCCTTGAGAGTAAGGGTATTTCTCATAACTTTTCTTCAGTGAGAACACCGCAACAAAATGGAGTCGCTGAAAGAAGAAATAGAACAATTATTGAAGCTGCACGTTCAATGCTCAGCGATTCTCACCTGCCTACTCAGTTTTGGGCAGAAGCTGTCAACACTGCTTGTTTTACGTAAAACAGGTCGCTGATAGTCAAAAGATTCAAAAAGACAGCCTATGAACTCTTTCATGGGAGAAAGCCTTCAATCAGCTTTCTTCACATCTTTGGATGTCAGTATTTTATACTGAACAACAGAGATGCTCTTGGAAAGTTTGATCCTAAGGTTGATGATGGAATCTTTCTTGGATACTCCTCAGTTTCCAAAGCCTTCAGAGTCTTCAATCGTAGAAGACAAACTGTAGAAGAAACTATTCACGTCACGTTTGACGAATCCCATTCAGCGAACTCTAAACCTTCCGCTGATACTGAAGAACTGAATCAATGGATGTTTTCTCATCTTGGTGATTCAGAAGATATTCCCACTAATGCTCATCCAGTAGAAGATGAAAGTCCTATCATTCCAAATATGCAGAACAGTGAAACTGAAACTTCTTGGGTCTCAGTTGTTCCTATAAACACTATACCTAACGCTGAACCAAATGTCTCAGACATTCCATCTACTTCTCAGCAATCAGTGAATATAATGAGAACTGCATCCATTCCTCTCTTGGCTGATACTCCTGACGTCGCTGAAGCTTCATCTTCAGCTCCTCCAGTTCAAGTTGAGTCAGCGTCTCACGCTCCGGCTCAGCGATGGACTATAAATCATCCAATTGATCAAATTCTTGGTGATCCAAACGCTGGGATTCAGACTCGACGAAGTGCAGGTAATATTTGTTTATTTGTAAATTTTATTTCACTAACTGAACCAAAGAAAGTAGATGATGCCCTCAAAGATCCAAACTGGGTCAGCGCCATGCAAGAAGAGCTGACTGAATTCGAAAGAAACAAAGTTTGGAAACTTGTTCAGAGACCAACTGATAAAACAGTAATAGGCACTAAATGGGTCTATCGAAATAAGTTGGACGAACATGGTACTGTATCCCGCAACAAAGCTCGACTTGTTGCTCAGGGATACAAACAAGAGGAAGGTATAGATTATGACGAAACATTTGCTCCAGTAGCAAGACTTGAATCTATTCGTCTATTCTTAGCATATGCTGTACACAAAAACTTCAAAGTACATCAGATGGATGTTAAGTCAGCGTTTCTAAATGGAAGGCTGAATGAAGAAGTGTATGTGGAACAACCTCAAGGATTCTCAGATTCTAAGCGTCTAGGTTATGTTTATAAACTGGATAAGGCACTTTATGGTTTGAAGCAAGCTCCTCGTGCATGGTATGACACTCTTTCTACTTATCTCCATATTGAAAAATTTGAGCGAGGTAAGATTGACAAAACTCTATTTTTTAGAAAAGTGAAAGGTCATATCATTTTAGTTCAAATATATGTTGATGACATTATATTTGGTTCTACTAACCCTGAGCTTTGTACTCGTTTCGCTGATAGAATGAAAGATGAGTATAAAATGAGCATGATGGGTGAACTAACATATTTCCTTGGTCTTCAGATTAAGCAAACTGAGAAAGGAACTTTCATAAATCAGGGAAAATATGTTAAAGAAATGCTGAAGAAATTCGACTTAACTGAAAGTTTAGCTATGAAAACCCCTATGGCACCACCGCTGACACTTGATAAGGACACTAAGGGTGTTCCTGTCAATGTCACGCTGTACCGTGGGATGATCGGCTCTCTATTGTATCTAACAGCTAGCCGACCCGATATTATGTTTGCAACATGCTTGTGTGCACGATATCAAGCTGAACCTAAGATATCTCATATGAAAGCTGTAAAGCGAATCTTTCGATATCTTAAGGGTACAGCGAATCTAGGTCTTTGGTATCCCAAAGATTCAAGATTCGATCTAACCGCCTATTCAGATAGTGATTTTGCAGGTTGCAAAATGGATAGGAAAAGCACCACAGGAGGATGTCAGCTCCTGGGTGGAAAGCTGGTAAGTTGGACAAGTAAAAAGCAAAATTCAGTGTCCACTTCCACAGCTGAAGCTGAATATGTAGCTGCTGGAAGCTGTTGTTCTCAAGTCTTGTGGATGAGAAATCAGCTACTAGACTATGATCTTCAGCTCTCCAAAATTCCAATCTATTGCGACAGCACAAGTTCCATCGCTATAGCAAACAATCCAGTACTACATTCAAAGACCAAACATATAGAAATCAGATATCATTTTATCAGAGATCATGTGATGAATGGTGATATAGAACTTCATTTTATCCCAACTGATTATCAGTTAGCTGACTTATTTACCAAACCTCTTGATGAGACAAGATTTAACTTTCTCATCAGCGAGCTTGGAATGCTGAACTTTGAAGGATAAAATCTTCAGCGGTTCACATTGATCAACGAAAGGATAAAATCAACTTGTATAACCCATTCTATCATCTTCTCTCTGCATAAACTTGATTCAGTGATATCAATGTATGTTCTCTCTCTCTGACAATCGCATGAAAATGCAAGATTTCAAAACAAAATGCATCGCTGAATATCTTTTCCTTAACAGCGATATTTGGAAATTTCTTAAAACCTTCACTGAATATTTTCATTCAGTGCTTCATGTTTTCAAAAGTATCTCTGAGTTTTTCAAAACCTCAGAGACAACCAAGAATATGAAAGGACAGTTGTGACGTCATTGCAACGGATAAAACCCCGGCACGTTTTCTCTTCCTGACACACGTTTGCACGTCTCGTTCAAACTTCCAATCAAATGCAAACACGTGTCCGTGTCATGATGAAAATCTTTTCCCGCTCAAGATTTTCTCTTTCTAAAATCTCTATATAAACAAATTCTTTGTTTATATTTTTCTTTTACGCGATCAATCTTCCTCCGCAAGAAAGAATTCACTGTTGCATTTGTGATTTCAAAAACTTCAAGAACTGTTCATCATCTTCTTCATCAAACATCAAGGTTTATATGTTCTTATTTATTACCGAATGCGTATAACTTGTTTCCGATCTTCTCATTGTTTTAACAAGATCAAACAAAAGAACTTCGTAAAATGAAATCATTTTCTTTCGTGGTTTTATGAACACAACCATTTCATGGTTGTTCTTGAAGTTTAAATGAAAAATCTTAAACTTGTTCTTCATTCGTTTCCAGAATCTATTTCTTCATAGAAAACTGGAAAACAAGAAAATGGGTTTTACATTTCGTTTCAAAAATCAAGAAAAACCCTAATCTTCATTAAGACATTTTGTCTGAATGAAATGGACAAAATTCGAACCATCTTAATGGAAAATCTTTCCACATTAAGATTATTCTTATTTGTTAATCTTTGGTTGAACTGATAATACAGGAAATGGCAACATCTAACATTCCTACTACCGCTTAGAACTTCTCTACTGACTCTGAGGAAATGGAAATCATCAAGGCTCCTCAGGTTAAGTTCAATCTTGATCAACTAGACTGGACTAAGATAAACAACCTTTCTGCGCTTCTCGAGTTTCCTCCTCGAAAGCAAGTCACACATCTGACAGATGCTGTGAATTTCCTGAAGAATTGCTGCATTTCAACAGCCCTGACCATTTCACCCCCTGCAAGTCAGCTGCTACTATCTCAGTTCTGGTACTCTGCCAGACACTCTCAGCTACCATCCGCCAAAGATCCCTCCAAAACAGTTGATTGTATCCTCTGCGATACTGAATATGGCACGATAAAGATCACACCCGCCATCATTCGCAAAGCTCTGAACTTTCCCATCGCTACAAAGGAAAAACCTTTTGTTCCTTTCCCTGACCATAAGAAGATCGCTGACAAAGAATCTCTTATTGCATTTTTTGATGCAATGGGATATGTATGGGAAATGGGCAGAGACAAGAAGCCTGAGAAGAAGCTAACACTGCTGAAGAAATCGAAAATGCCCAGCGAGATGAACTTCATCTTCGCTCACCTTATCAGCTGCATGACTGCCAAGACCGGCTCTTCTGATCAAGCCGCTCAACCTCAGCAAGCTATGGGATACGCTCTGCTGAAAGGTCTACACATTGACTGGGCATCTCTCATGTATGATGACTTGCTGCAAAGAGTAGACTCTGGCGCTGACAGGCCTGCTTGGGTTCCCTACCCCCGATTCATCAGCGCTATCTTTCAATATGGCCTGAAGGACAGCTACCCGCAAGAGGGCGATCTAAAACTCTCTCAGATTGGCCCTAAGGTACTCGACTTCAAACCTGTTGAAAATGAGGTACGTCTTTCTACCCTCTTAACTCTTCTCAACCCTTCTTCTACTTCTGTGGCTCCTTCAGCGACAATACCCATCGCTGATACCCTGTACACAAAATCCTCTCCTTCTAAGAAAAGGAAACATTCATCTACCCCACTTGATTCTAAAAGGATCAAGAAAACAAAGAAGCAACCCCAACAATCTCATGCTGAAGACTCATCAGCTCTTTCTGCAGAGCTGAAGGAACGTTCAGTGGTACACTCTGCCACACCTGAACAAGCCATCCCTTTTATCCAAACTTCAGCGTCTCTAAACGCTGAGGTTACAAACTTGGAACCGACCCAACCTCCTTCAGTCTCTCAAAAGACTGATGAAGTGATTGTCAGCGAATCCAACGATGAACTCATAACCCAATCCCCATTCTTATCCTTCGCTCCTCCCTCCACTCATTTGGTCTCTACTCCAGATCTAACTAGAGCTGCCATCATTTCCTCGGAACATAAAGCTGATTCTCCAGGAATGATGAAGACAGGACCTGCAGAAAAATCCATGGGCACTTTTGAAGATGACATGGAACTTTACTCAGGAACCCGTGATTTCGATGAATTCACCAATCCTCCTGCAGGTAAACAACAACCCATAAACACTGTGACTAAACCCCAAACTTCTGAGCTTTCCTCTGTTCACAAGTTTTTATATGTTACAGGTCCTAATTTGGGAGATATCAACGCCTCTTTGAAGTCCGTGGAGACAAAGCTGACAGGTCTCACCACTACTCTCTCCAATAACTCTACAGCTGTAACAAACGCTGGAGAGAATCTGAACAAGCTGACAACAGTGGTGGAGATAAAGGCTTCCACAGATGACATGGAGCAAGTTGATAAAACTCTCGGCGACTTCGCCAAGGTGCTCGCTGATATCTACACAGACTACACCTCTCTCAAAAACTCAGTTTCGTCCATGTCCAGCGAATTTACAACGCTGAAGACATCGGTTGGAACACTAGAGGGAGATATGTCTGCTGTGAAGACAAATGTCAACACTCTGACGACTGACTTAAGCTCTGTAAAGACTGACGTTGGTTCGATGAAGACTATGATCGAACAGCTGCTGCACAAGGCGAATACTCCTGCTCCTGCCCCTGTCCCTGAATCTGAACATTTTACAGCGGCAGATCGCATTGAGCTCGGGAAGATCAATCCTGCTATTTCTAGCCTTGAAGACAGATTAGCAAAGATTGAAGTTTGTGTAGGTCTCTCTGGCCAAGAAGACAGAGAACCTACCAACGCTGCTGAATCTAGCCATTCCTCCCCCAGTCATCATGAAAAAGAGGGGGAGAAGAGCGCTGAAGATCTCTCCAAGAGCGCTGAAGACCTTTCCCATGATGAATCTATCAGGGGAGAAAAGAAGGATGCTGAAGAAACCACCGCTGGACCTCAGGGAGATGAAAACCCTGAGGAAACCGAGAAGCTCGCCTCTGTATCTGAGGGGGAGCAACTCGAAGAAGAAGTTGAGAAAACTGAATCCGAAGCAGAAGATGATGAAGCCGTCGACATCCCTGATGATGAACCATCTTCTTCTCCAAAGAATGATGATGATGATGACGAAGATGACGATGACTTCTTTATCGTCAAACCTGCTCAAAAGATCAAAGCTCTTAAGGGAATCTCGATAAATGAACCTTCAGGGGAGCGGACAAAGACAAAGCCCTCAGCCTCTGGAGCTGAGAAAGGCAAAGGAAAAAGCGTCGCGGAAGATGACAATCTGATGATCTTGCTTGAAAAGCCGGTTTGTCAGGTATGCTAAACATCTCTCACTCCATCCCTCCTCTATCATACCTATCAGTTCTACTACCCAAGCCTATACACTTGAACCAATTCTCTCTATCTGATTCTACCCAAGTTCTTACTCGTAAGATCGCTGTGTTTCAGCTAGTCCTCTCCCCTGTTTGAGGATATCGCTGAAGGCTCCACAACTGCGACTTCACCAAAAATACCAGCTGCTGCTGAAGAAATAATCCCAGTCTTAGATTTAATCTCTGAGACTGATGAACCAGAAGAACAGCTACTCTCGCTAAGTGAAGAGGATCAGAAAAGAAGAGAGGAGATAATAAAGCGATTCGAGGATCAACGAATCATTCTGAGGCGTGATCAACTTCCTTCAGTTCCTCCAAAGTTCATAATTTCCAAAAAGGAATACAAGGAACATCTCAGAGCTGAACGTCTAATAGCTGAAAGAAAAGAAGCTGAAGAAAAAGACAGAGAATATGCCATCCATCTTTCTAAACGTTCAATAAAAGACCCCAAGCTGAAAAGAGTTCCCATTGATGTTCAACGTCAGCTCTGGGAAAACGCCAAGAAGATAACTGAAGAAAAGAGAATTGTGTCTCAGTCAACTTTAGTCTGGTGCAAAGAAAAGGTCAACTACAGAGACTCTCCTGCCAAAATCAACAAGGTATTCATCTCTGGAAGAACAACCCTTGTTTCAATCGTTGAAATCGAGATATTCAGAGAAGATAAGAAGTCCGAAAAATTCTATGCTGAAGCCATAACGAAGTACGGTCTCTCTGAATGGTTGGAGATCAGGTTAGCCATCCAGAAGTCCAAGTCGAAATACAAGGAACATGTTGAAAAGCTGATCAACAAACAAATCGACTTAGTCTACTCCTGTGTGGATATTCCTCCTCCTCCTCCTCTCGAAAGTCAGAAAAGAAAGGCCTCAGCGAAGAAGAAGAAGAAATATATATCTTCAATTGATGGCCCTGTCATTCGAAATGAAACAGGTATTGGTTTTTCACGTGCTGAAGTCCTTGGTCCTGATCCTGATCTTTCCATGCTTGACACATCTCTTCCTCCTAGTGAGACTTTCATCCCTGGCAAAGTCATAAGCGAACCCTACGGGATATTTTTTCATGACTACGATGGTGGAAAGCGTTTTCAATGGATCGCCGAGCTTCCAATCACTCCAATCGAACAGCTCAGAGATCTCATCTACTGGTGTGACTTCAGAAATGACCCTCAGGCACGACATCTGAAACCCTTGATTTTTGAAGAAGCGCTGATAAAAAGAAAACAAGGTGTAACCGTTCCTGACTGGATGATTCCCACCACATCAATGACCCTTGATGAACTTCTCATTAAGGAAGAACCTTTGTAAGCTGATAGGATCGCCTCTTTCATCTATTTTATCAGTTATCCTTTTGTACTTGTAATTTATTTCGCTTGTACTTGTAATCTTTTCATTTCTCTTTGTATCCTGATTCAAAGTTTTAAAGAAAGATTTCAGCGAATGTACTTTACTCCATCAGTACTGAAAAGATCCCAGAAAACAGTAAAAGGGACAAATATTTTATGAGTTCTTTTTATCCTTATGTTTTCATTTAATAGCAATTTTCTTTGTTGCTATGTCATAATCAAATAGGGGGAGATTGTTGATCCAAACCCTCAGTGATTTGATAATGACCCTCTCTTATATACTTAGTGAAAATTGTAAGTAAACAATATGTATCAGAGTTTCACTATCGCTGATAAGTACTAAGATCTTACAGTACCGCTGATAGGAACTCTCGCTCTTTAAATTAAACATTCAGCGAAACTGTTCACCATTAATACTGAGTCTGTTCAGTCATTATGATGATCGCTGATAAGTTAGTTGTTTACTTATGATCCCTGAAGACAAGTTTCACGTCAACAAAGGTTCTACGCTAAAGTCGAAGATCAAGCTCAAGAACCAGCGAAAAGTCTCCTAATGAACTGATGCGGATCAGCGAAGACTCGGATTTGTCCACTCAACGTGAAGTATCAAGTACAAGACTTCAGCTATCGCTAAACTTTATCATTCGCTGAATAGAAAATGATAATCGCTGAATCAACGAAAGCTGATCATGAAGTCCTCCGTACAAAGTACTTTTGTCTTAACCTCCCTTGCACGACTCCGTACGAAATGTCAGAAAAGAACCTCCGACTGTCTGAAATCGTACAATCACTCTGATACTACACTGTTCATCCATGCGGCTACTAAGGTTGTCAACCAAGGTCAATGACATGCAACCAACCAGCTGATGACACGTGTAAAGTGTATACTGACTTGCATTAAATGCATGCAGTATATAAAGAGATGAACCCACTTCATTTGAAGTAACTTGCTAACTCTGGACAAGTTCAATCACTTATCTCAAGATAGGTTATTATTAGTAATTTCCTTATCTCTCTTAGTGCAAGAAATCTTGGTGTTCCAACTTGTTTAGATTTAGGTTTATCCTTAATCTTGTTTCCGCAACAAGCTGTAAATTGTTAATGATTTATCAATAAACAATTTAGAAAAGTAAAATCGGTGTGTTTGTATTCAACCCCCCCTTCTACAAACTTGTATAGGCCTTCGGGACCAACACTCCGTCTTCTAGATTCGTTGGGAGAATGTAACACCCTAAAATCAGTGCAAATTTAAACCTGAACTAAAAGGGCTTACGTATCTAATATCCATAAATATTCATTCATAAAGTTTGGAAATAGCGACAAGATTCAGATTACATGAAAGGATCACTAAATAACAACTTATTAATCTAAACCATTCATACATGATTCTAGATTATCTAAGTTGTCTAAAAGATCTCCAAAAGACTATCATATCTTCAAAATATATTTACATCAACTTGTCACCATCAAATACTCTCCACTCATCCCGTTACTTCCCCGAGCTTGTACCTGGTAAGAAAATTTAATTTGAAACGATTAGGCTAACGCCTAGTGAGAACATTCAGTTTCAAAATAATACTTTCAAAAGTTAATGTAAACAAGGCATAACAAACCTGATTTACCATCATTCTTACCATACGTATAAACATCTTTCGATGACGGGATCTTACCCGATTCCATGAATATGACTAACACTAAGTCAGTCATGATATCACGTTCAAGAGCCCACTACGAATCTCCACGGATTCTATATTAATGCTCATATCCAAGAAATTACAATTAGTCCATGCCTATTTCTTGGAAGGGAAGTAGAGATTACAATTAAGCCATGCCTATCTCTTTCCTTCCTACAGAAATCGGGAATTACGATTAGTCCACGCCTATCCCACGATTTCACATCAATATGAAATGGGAATTACGATTAGTCCACGCCTATTCCTCATTTCATCTAAACGGGAATTACGATTAGTCCACGCCTATTCCACGTGTTCATATAAAACTAGTGCCTATAGATCCCTTACACTTATTCGTACTCGTGCATGTTATTTCTTAATATAAATCATTTTCAAATAACGTTAATGAAATTAAGCAAAACCATTAATTTAAAGATAAACAATCTTATTTCGTATAATTATCCATCCAGGTCATCTCATTATAAAATGTACCTTACCATAATTTTAAATACGTTATAAAAGGGTAAGGTAAGAATGAACTCACTTGGTAGCAATAACGTCACTCCTTAAGTTTGTATGATTTCCGCCACCAAACTTCCAAAAGTCTGAAATATCCAAATACATATTGTACTTGTATCAATCTACTGAATAGGACTCTTAAAAGACTAAAAATCCTACATAGCCCAAAAGCTCATCACTTATCGCAACCCAAAAGAAATGCATCTTCACTTGTCGCAACCCACTATTTGCGACATCACTTGTCGCAATCCACCTCTTGCGACAATCACACTTATCGCAACCAACTGTTGCGACATACCCTCTTATCGCAACCAACTGTTGCGACATAAATTCTTATCGCAACTAACTGTTGCGACATAACCTTTTATCGCAACTAACAGTTGCGATGTTCATACTTATCGCAATTATCATGTTGCGACATTCATACTTGTCTCAACCCACAGAAATCGTAATTTAAACTAAAAACGATACTTTTAAGCCATATCTAATTCTATAAACTTGCAGATCTGCTTAAGATTACTAGTAGAAGAGACTTATGAACTCAGATTTTCCATAACTTTCAAAAACATCAAAACCTAATTCTAAACCAATAAAAAGCTTTATATACATAAGAGAAGTAATTTATGTGAAGACATACCTTTGTTTTCACCAATATGTACTCTTAATTTACTGCTAAAAATCTGTTCTTCTTCTTCTTCTCTTGCTGCCGTAACAGAACCCACAAGAACCAAAAGAAGTGAATGAAATGCCTTCATATAATCTTTATCAAAAATGAGGCGGTGGTGATGGATTAATTTTCATCATCTTAACCAAACCAACCCTACACTTCCATCAATTGGCAATTTTAACCCTCCAACATATATATGAAAATTAAAACTTACCCCTTAACTTATCATTCCATTAAAATAAATAACGAAACTTACTCAGGGATAAACTCTAAAATTAATCTATCAAATAATCATTTATCAATAAAACTAATCGTAACACTTTATAAAAATCGAGGTGTTACAAATCTCCCCAACTTGAAAATGATTTCGTCCCCGAAATCAAAGCTAGGTGAATAGATGAGGATATCTAATCTTCATATCTTCTTCCGCTTCTAATGTCACGTTAGCACCTCGGTGATGTTTCCATTGTACTTTTAACATAACAACATCCTTATGTCGTAACTTCTTAATTGATCTCTCTAAAATCGCTTCCGGTTCTTCCACACAGCGACTCTTTTCATCCACTCTTACATCAGTAAGTGGAATCACATCATTCTCTTCGGCTAAACATTTCCGAAGATAGCAGACATGGAAGGTATTGTGGATGCCTTCCAATTCAGGTGGAAGATCCAACTGATAAGCTTGTAGCCCAACTCTGTTAGTTATAGTGAAAGGTCCTAGAAAACGAGGACTCAACTTTCCACGTTTACCAAACCTTATCACCCCTTTCCACGGGGATACCTTAAGCATTACGCGCTCCCCAACTTGGAACTCTTTTGGTCTTCTTTCCGGATCGGCATAACTCTTTTGTCGATCTTGAGCTGCTTTCATATGCTTCCGAACCTCTTTCACTTTATCAACCGTTTGTTGCACAAGTTCAGGACCAGCAAATTGCTTTTCTTCAGCTTCTAACCAACATACCAGAGTTCTACATTTTTGACCATATAAAGCTTCGAAAGGTGCTCTTCCGATACTGGAATGATAACTATTATTATACGCAAACTCTACCAACGGTAGATGCGTATCCCAGTTACCTCCAAAGTCTAACACACACGACCTGAGCATATCTTCCAAAGTTTGAATGGTTCTTTCACTTTGCCCGTCCGTTTGTGGATGGTAAGCAGTGCTCAAATTGACCCTCGTACCCAATTCTTCTTGTAGTGACTGCCAAAACCTCGAGGTAAACCGGCTATCTCGATCAAAAACTATAGACACTGGTATACCATGTCTTGACACCACCTCATCAATATAAAGCTTCGCCAATTTATCTATTGGTGATGCTTCTTTTATTGCCAAAAAGTGAGCACTCTTGGTCAATCGATCCACAATTACCCATATAGTATCGTTACCTTTTGACGTTCTTGGTAACTTCGTCACAAAATCCATGGTAATCTTCTCCCACTTCCATTCTGGAATCTCCAAAGATTGTAGACTTCCGTAAGGCCTTTGATGTTCAGCCATTACTAACGAACATGTCACACACTTTTCTACTATTCGTGCCACATCTAACTTCATAGCTGACCACCAATAGTGTAACTTCAGATCCCTATACATCTTAGTATTTCCAGGATGTATAGAATATTAGACTTGTGGGCATCTTCGAGAATCAATTCCCGATTTCCTCTTGCCTTTGGCACCCAAACGAGGCCTTGAAACAGTTTGACCCCACGACTATCTTCAGTCAGTTGAAGATGTTACTTGCTCATGACTTCGTCTTTCAGATTTTCTTCTAATAACGCTTCTGCTTGTGCCTCTTTTATTCTTTCAACCAAACTTAATATCACATCAATTCTGGCGTCAGTCGTTTTCAAGCACCCACTATATTCTTTTCTACTTAAAGCATCAACAACAACATTTGCTTTACCGGGATGATAATGCAATTCACAATCATAATCTTTAAGTAGTTCTAACCAACGCCGCTGCCTCATATTCAACTCCTTATGATCAAAGACATGCTTCAAGCTCTTATGATCAGTGTAAAGTGTGCACTTCGTTCCATACAGATAATGTCGCCACAGTTTCAATGCAAACACTACCGCTGCAAGTTCCAAATCATGGGTTGGGTAATTCTTCTCATGTTCTTTGAGTTGCCTTGATGCATAAGAAATCACTTTGCCTCGTTGCATCAACACACACCCTAAACCATCTTTGACGCATCACTATACACTACTAAATCTTCCGTTCCTTTCGGTAATTCAAGAATAGGAGCTTCACACAGCTTTTGACGTAAAGTTCTGAAAGCCGCCTCTTGCTTTTCAGTCCAAACAAACCTTACATTCTTCCGAGTCAACATGGTCAAAGCAGAAGCAATCTTTGAGAAGTATTTGATAAACCACTGGTAGTAACCTACTAGACCCAAGAAATTTGATAAAGATTGCTTAAACTTCGGCTCTGATACCATATTGTAACACCCTAAAATCAGGGCAAATTTAAACCTGAACTAAAAGGGCTTACGTATCTAATATCCATAAATATTCATTCATAAAGTTTGGAAATAGCGACAAGATTCAGATTACATGAAAGGATCACTAAATAACAACTTATTAATCTAAACCATTCATACATGATTCTAGATTATCTAAGTTGTCTAAAAGATCTCCAAAAGACTATCATATCTTCAAAAGATATTTACATCAACTTGTCACCATCAAATACTCTCCACTCATCCCGTTACTTCCTCGAGCTTGTACCTGGTAAGAAAATTTAATTTGAAACGATTAGGCTAACGCCTAGTGAGAACATTCAGTTTCAAAATAATACTTTCAAAAGTTAATGTAAACAAGGCATAACAAACCTGATTTACCATCATTCTTACCATACGTATAAACATCTTTCGATGACGGGATCATACCCGATTCCATGAATATGACTAACACTAAGTCAGTCATGATATCACGTTCAAGAGCCCACTACGAATCTCCATGAATTCTAGATTAATGCTCATATCCAAGAAATTACAATTAGTCCATGCCTATTTCTTGGAAAGGAAGTAGAGATTACAATTAAGCCATGCCTATCTCTTTCCTTCCTACAGAAATCGGGAATTACGATTAGTCCACGCCTATCCCACGATTTCACATCAATATGAAATGGGAATTACGATTAGTCTACGCCTATTCCTCGTTTCATCTAAACGGGAATTACGACTAGTCCACGCCTATTCCATGCTTATCATACACACGGGAATTACGATTAGTCCACGCCTATTCCACGTGTTCATATAAAACTAGTGCCTATGGATCCATTACACTTATTCGTACTCGTGCATGTTATTGCTTAATATAAATCATTTTCAAATAACGTTAATGAAATTAAGCAAAACCATTAATTTAAAGATAAACAATCTTATTTCGTATAATTATCCATCCAGGTCATCTCATTATAAAATGTACCTTACCATAATTTTAAATACGTTATAAAAGGGTAAGGTAAGAATGAACTCACCTGGTAGCAATAACGTCACTCCTTAAGTTTGTAATGATTTCCGCCACCAAACTTCCAAAAGTCTGAAATATCCAAATACATATTGTACTTGTATCAATCTACTGAATAGGACTCTTAAAAGACTAAAAATCCTACATAACCCAAAAGCTCGTCACTTATCGCAACCCAAAAGAAATGCATCTTCACTTGTCGCAACCCACTATTTGCGACATCACTTGTCGCAATCCTCCTCTTGCGACAATCACACTTATCGCAACCAACTGTTGCGACATACCCTCTTATCGCAACCAACTGTTGCGACATAAATTCTTATCGCAACTAACTGTTGTGACATAACCTTTTATCGCAACTAACTGTTGTGACATAACCTTTTATCGCAACTAACTGTTGCGATGTTCATACTTATCGCAACTATCATGTTGCGATATTCATACTTGTCTCAACCCACAGAAATCGTAATTTAAACTAAAAACGATACTTTTAAGCCATATCTAATTCTATAAACTTGCAGATCTGCTTAAGATTACTAGTAGAAGAGACTTATGAACTCAAATTTTCCATAACTTTCAAAAACATCAAAACCCAATTCTAAACCAATAAAAAGCTTTATATACATAAGAGAAGTAATTAATGTGAAGACATACCTTTGTTTTCACCAATATGTACTCTTAATTTACTGCTAAATATCTGCTCTTCTTCTTTTTCTTCTTCTTCTTCTTCTTCTTCTTCTCTTGCTGCCGTAACTAGGGGGGCTGACGGGTTGGGTTGGCCGGGTTAAAGGCACTTTGACAACCCAACCCGATCATTGCGGTTTGAAAAATCTTAACCCAACCCAACCCAATCAAAAGTGCAACCCAACCCAACCCAAACCGTTCGGGTTGGGTTGGGTTGGTCGGGTTGAAACTTTTATCGATCATTTCACTATTTTACTAAGTTGTCGTGTCTAAACAAATTACTAAATGTTTCTAAATATTTAAATGTTCAACCGTTTTCTAAATCGTCTAATAAAAGATTTCTTATAAATATTTTGTTTATAAATGCGACATCAAGAATCAATAACAAGATTACTAAAGTAACAAGTGACCAACAATTGTCTATTTATAAATTTTCAATAGTAACATTGCTTCGACATTAACAAAATGACGGTAACAAGAATCTAAAATTACATTTAAATGTTTTTCACGGGTTGGCGGGTTGGGTCGGTTTGGCTTGGGGTTAACCCGTTATCAACCCAATATATGCGGGTTGGTGAAAAATAGTATCGATTATACATCGGGTTGGCTAGGTTTGAGTTTTTTGCCTCGAGTTGGGTTGGGTTGGTCGGGTTGGTCGGAAATTTGAGCACCCCTAGCCGTAACAGAACCCACAAGAACCAAAAGAAGTGAATGAAATGCCTTCATATAATCTTTATCAAAAATGAGGCGGTGGTGATGGATTAATTTTCATCATCTTAACCAAACCAACCCTACACTTCCATCAATTGGCAGTTTTAACCCTCCAATATATATATATTAAAATTAAAACTTACCCCTTAACTTATCATTCCATTAAAATAAATAACGAAACTTACTCGGGGATAAACTTAACTAAAATTAATCTATCAAATAATCATTTATCAATAAAACTAATCGTAACACTTTATAAAAACCGAGGTGTTACAGAGAAGCTCCCCATAGCCACCTCCGTTTGCACCCGACAACCTGAAATCTCATTTACCCGGTGGTAATTTGTTCTCCACCGTCTTCCATTTGAGTAGAGGGTCACGACAGGGGTGGTATGTTTATTGATGTTGTTCAATGTAATATAGAGAAGCAAATCTGGAGGTGCGGGTGGGTTTTTAATTGAACACATTAATGAGTTTGATAATTTGATTTATGTTTTGATTTTCGGTTTTTTAAATGTTGGTCCGACTTAAGCTATAGAAGTTTTTGATGTTCTTGATGAATAAGATGAAATTTCTACTATAAACGTGTTCTTCAAATATTCTTTGATGATTGTTCTTGATTTGGTTATGCGTTCAAATTATGAATTTTGATTTAGAAAATGTTTCTTGATACTTCTTGATTGTCAAGGTGAGAAAGATGAGGATTTAAGTAAAAGCAAAAATTAAAAAAATATTATAATGAAAGAAAATGGTAATAAAACATCATATTGTTCTTGATTTTAACAGAGATAGTGGATGGTCGTTAAAGTGAAAGACCAAATTCAAAACAAATTACATAAGTTAAGGTTTATCATATCATATATAAAAATAATGACCAAATTCAAAACAAATTACATAAGTTAAGGTTCACACATAAAAATAATATTTATAATATAAGAAGCTAGAGAGAATGAGGGAGAGAGAGAGAGAGAGAGAGAGAGAACGTGAGGAAGGAATCGCCGGTGAGGAAAAGAGCGTGGGAACGGGGGAGAGGCAGAGCGAGGGAGTGGGTAAGGAGAGAACCGGGGTATCGAATCTGGAATAGGAATAATGCTACGCAACCGAATCCACGAAACCAAGGAAGTAGGAATCTGATCGAGACATCATTTATGTTCTACAACTTCCCAATGACCTGGGAAGTTACTCATCTGTGGCGACTGTTCAAGAGATATGGATTGGTCTCAGACATGTATATGGCCAATAAGAGATTGAAAAATGGAGAGAAATTTGGATTTGTTCGTTTCAAAACGGTACAGGATGCATGTGAACTGGAAAGACGGCTACAAGGCATCTGGATAGGGTCGTATAAAATGAGAATTTTCCTCGCAAACAAGAATGGAAGCATAGAGAAAGGTGAACGACAGACGGCCGAAAATAAGCAGAAACAAGAACCAAAAAACACAGGAAAGGAAATGCCAGATATGGTACCGTCATTTGCGGAGGTGGTGAAACGGGGACGAGTGGAAGAGGAAGTGAGAAAAGATAAAAACAAAATGTGATTGGAAGTTGGGAAGCAGACAAAGATGATCTGGCATATCTTAAAAAATGTGCAGTTGGGAATATAATGACGTTGGAAAGTATTGAAGTAATCCAGGCTTTTCTCAAAACGTCGGCAATAGAAGGATGAGGGACTAAGCTACTACGGGGCAGGAATATAATGATCGAATTTGGTTCATCACATGAGCTGGAGAATGTAATAAAGAATAAGCAACATGAGATTCATAATTGAGTGAAGAATCTAAGAAGGTGGACAGTAGGATACCGATCTGCCGATAGATTAGTATGGCTGAGGATTGAAGGAGTCCCACTCCGTGTTTGGAAAGAGGGTGTTTTTAAAGAAATAGCAAGTAAATGGGGTAGGGTGTTAAGTATGAGAAATTGCCAAATGAAGGAAAATTTAAACCTGTTGTGGGCTAAAATTCTGATCAGTACGAGTCTGGTAGGAAAAATCAGTGAGATAAAAAGCATAAAGGTAGGGAACTTGTGTTATGTGATAAAAATCGAAGAAGAGGATAATAGCTTTCTAGAGTTACAAGTCGGAGAGGAACTGAAAAACGATTGGGGCGAGGAGGAAGACGATGAATCCTCAATCCCGTCAGAATGGTCGGAGGGGGAAGAAGAATCGGGGGAAGAATGGATGGTGGAGGAGAGCATCTTTGAAGGAGACAACCAAAAACAGGAAGGGGGCGATGAGAAGGGGACGGAGGAAAGCCGTACGGTGGAGATTCCGACGCAAGTTGTCGGAAACTTACCGGAGATGGAGGAAGCCGTTAAGGAAGCTGAAGAGACAGAGAAGAGGATAGAGATCAGAAGGTATGCTGGTTCCAATGAAGGAAGTGCAAATTCCAAAGTGGTGGAGGATTCCTTGTCGGCTAACGTGAACACATGAACCAAGAGGGATAATTGTGTTGGGCCAGAAGTAGAGGGGCCCAAAATAAACAAAGCAAATTCGGATGGGCCGAAGGAAACTCAGAAGAACAGGCCAAATATGGAGTATGGAGTTGGGCTGGACTCAAAGAAACAAAAAGAAACAGGTGGTATCATGGCCCTAAATTCTAGAAACACAAGTTCACACAAAGAAGGCCAGACTAGCTGATCGAGAAAAAGGAAAACCTCAGGAGAAAAGTCAACAACATTGGATGATTCAAGAATGACAAGAGAAGAAAAAACAAAAAATTCAATTCCAAAAAATAGCAGGGCAGAAAGGTGCATATTCAGACGGGGAAGGGTAAGTTTCCATTACCTAAAACAGATGGCACGAAAAGGGCAAAGGAAACAGACGCGATCAGGAGATAACCAAAAAACAAATCACTCGAATTCGGAAAATGGAGGTGGAGCAGCAGCGAACCACGTCTCAATCTCCAGCGATTTGAAGGGTATGGAAGAGACGGAAGGGTTGGAGGCGTTCGGAGATGAGATTGGCGTTAATTGGGGAACAGGAGCAACTCAGGAAAGGGGTCAAGGGGAAGGTGACAAATGAGAAGGGAGTCTAGTAAGTTCGCAGATTAAGTTTAAACCATGAAAATAATATCCATGAATGTTAGAGGATTAGGGGCTGGTAATAAAAAGACATGGCTGTAAGAATTTTGTAAAAAGGAAGGGCCTTGTATGTTGGGGGTGCAGGAAACAAAAATGAAAAAAATCTCAAACGATTTTGTTTCATCGGTGTGGGGGATAAAAGATTGGGATTATATTCACGTCGAAGCCTCGGGGAGGTCGGGGGGCCTTTTGCTAATATGGAATAAGAACATGTTCCAATGCGAAATTTTTCGTTAAAGAGGATAACTTTGTGGCAGTGGTGGGAAAATGGGAGAAGAAAGCGGGTCTCGTGGGTTGTGTAAATGTGTATGGACCTTGCGATCAAAAGGGGAGGGCTGAGGTGTAGTCAAAGTTGGATGTTTTGTGCAGCAAGGAGGAGGTAAAATGGGTAATTTTTGGTGACTTTAATGAGGTAAGAGGGCCTCGAGAGCTGGTTAACTCGGTGACATGCACGAAAGGCATGGATGAGTTCAATGAGTTTATTCGGAGGAACAAGCTTGTAGACGTGAGGTTGGGGGAAGCAAGTTCACTAGAGTAAGTGACGATGGTACGAAGTTTAGCAAACTAGATAGATTTTTGGCAACTAACGAATTCATGGACCTTTTGAAAAACTTGGGAGCGAAGACCTTGGTAAGGAAATGGTCGGATCACACGCCGATTATGTTATGTGACTAAGGGTTTGACTTTGGCCCGGCACCGTTCAAATTTTTTGACGCTTGGTTGGGGGATGATAATCTAGAAGAATTAGTGAAGAAAACTTGGGTAAAGGAAGTAACGTCGACAAGGCCGGATTGTAGATTCCGAGATAAACTCAAAAACGTCAAGAGCGAATTGAAAGAATGGTGGAGAACAAAGTGGGGAGAGGTGGATAAAGAATTAGAAAAAACTAAAGAAGAGGTGAAGAAGTGGGAACAAAACATGGACTCACAGAGGAGGAGCGTAAGAAGTGGATTGAAGTAAGGAAAACATGGCTCTCTTTAGGGGGAAAACGTTTAGCTATGGCGAGACAAAAAGCAAAAATAAATTGCATAAAAGACGGAGACGAAAACTCAAAACTTTTTCATTTGGCTACAAAGAATCGGGAGCGGAAAAATACCATTCGGAGACTAAATATAGACTCGGTTTGGATAGAGGAACCCGGAACTATTAAGGGGTACGTGCAAGATTTTTTCAAAACGAAATTTGCAAAACAAAAGGAGAGGCGGCCGAAGTTGAGATGGAGACCGACGAATAAACTTACGGAAGAGGAGGCCATGGCGTTGGAAAGAAGAGTGACGGAGGAGGAGCTTTGGGCCGCGGTGAAAGATTATGGGAGTAATAAATCACCGGGGCCGGATGGCTTCACGATTGGGTTCATAAAAAAGTATTGGGAGACTATAAAAGGGGATCTAATGGCTGTATTAGATTGGTTTTGGGAAAAGGAGGAAATAAGTGAAGGTTGTAACTCATCTTTCTTGACGCTGATCCCGAAAAATGCAAACCCGATTGGTCTAAATGACTTTAGACCAATAAGTTTTATTGGGATATTATATAAAGTGGTGGCGAAGGTTTTGGCGGAAAGATTAAAGACGGTAATGGGAAAGCTAATTAGTAAGGAACAAAGCGCATTTCTAAAGGGAAGATCCATACTTGACGGTGTTCTTATAGCCAACGAGACGGTCGTGTTTTTTAAGAATACAAAGAGAAGGGGATTAATTTTTAAGGTGGATTTTGAAAAGGCATATGATACGGTGGAGTGGTCGTTTCTATTAGAGGGTTTGGAAAGCATGGGTTTCGGCAAAAAATGGAGAAATTGGATTGAGGCATGTTTAAAAACATCAAGGACTTCCGTATTATTAAATGGATCGCCGACTAACGAATTTACCATGGAGAGGGGCTTAAGACAAGGGGACCCTCTATCTCCTTTTCTATTCTTGGTGGTGGCCGAAGGCTTACACTTCATGATGGAGGAAGTTGTCCGGAAAGGGCTCTTCAAAGGTATCAAAGTGGGCAACGACGAAGTGGCCATCTCCCATCTCCAATATGCGGATGATGTGGTGTTTTTTGGGGAGTGGGAGACGTCGAACATAAAGAATCTAGTGAAAGTATTGAAGTGCTTCTATGAGGTATCGGGCTTAAAAATAAATATGAGCAAAAGTAAAATTTATGGGGTGGGCGTCGCGGAAGAGGATGTGCATGAATGGGCTTCAAGATTGGGATGTGGGAGCGGTACCTTGCCATTCATCTACCTTGGTCTCCCGGTAGGTGCAACAATGGCTAGAACATCCTATTGGAAACCGGTAATTGATAAAATGAAGAAAAAATTGGCAAGTAGGAGAGCAAAAATGATCTCGTTCGGAGGCCGGTGGACTTTGGTAAGAGCGGTTTTAGGTGGTGTCGCATTATACCATTTCTTCTTATTTCGTACCCCGGTGAGTGTTATAAAAGAATTGGAGCGTGTGAGATGTCAATTTTTTTGGGGAGGGGGGACCAGTGAGGGAGAAAACGTAGGAAGAGTAAGATCGTGGGTAAAATGGGAAAACGTTTTGGGATCATTTGGGAGAGGCGGGCTGAACGTGGGAGGCCTCAAGGAACTAAATTGGGGCTTAATTGGGAAATGGTGGTGGAGATTCTACAATGAGAAAGAAGCGCTTTGGGTTAGGGTCATCAAAAGCATGTATGGGTGAGATGGGGGGTTAATGGATGGGATTTCTAGGGGAAGGGGAGGGAGCTCGGCTTGGGCACAAATCATTAAAGTGGGGAAGGACTTAGATAAGGCGGGAATACGGTTCTCAGAATCGTTTGGTAAAACTCTTTGGGACGGATCGGGAACCAAATTTTGGGAGGAGAGATGGACGACAAACGGGCGACTTAAAGAGAAATTCAAGAGGTTATACCAACTTGAAGCAAGCAAAGGGGCAATGGTATCGGATAGAGGAGACTTTCAAGGGGGAGATTGGGTTTGGCAATGGGGTTGGAGGAGGGAGCCTAGGGGAAGAGAAGTGGGGGAGTTGGAGGTGTTAGCGTATTAATGTCAATATGTATAGTTTAGGGTCCTTTCTGTAATTATGTGTAACTTCTCTTTGTATAAATAGTCTCTTAGGGTTTCATTATTAGGTTAGACACTTCACTTGTAAACACTCTCTCATTATATGAAAACGGCCGATTCAGCCATCTCGTGTGTCTCTCTATCAATCGACTCTCCAATTCTAACATGGTATCAGAGCTGTAGGTAAGTATCCTCAGCCATCTTCCAGATCTGCATTTTATTACTTTTCTCTTTATTTTGTTGCACTCCTTTTTGCTCCAAAAAACCATTCTCTGCTGGTTTTTTGACAAAACACCAAGTTATAAAGTTGCCCAGAATAGTGTCACGAACCTGCGTACCAAATTTCAGCCAAAATCGACCTGTTTTGAAAACTCGAGTCAAGAACACCTTGCGATTCATAACTATCGCAACCAACACACTCATAACTATCGCAACCCTCAGACTCATCTATATCACAACTGACCATTGCGACTTGCCTCTATATCGCAACCGACCATTGCGACTTGCCTCAAATCGTAACCTTCACTTGCGACATCAGCCTCAAATCGCAACCTTCACTTGCGATATCAGCCTCAAATCGCAACCTTTACTTGCGATATCAGCCTCAAATCGCAACCTTCACTTGCGATATCAGTCTCAAATCGCAACTCTTACTTACGATATCAACCTCAAATCGCAACCTTCCCTTGCGATATCAGCCTCAAATCGCAACCTTCACTTGCGATATCAGTCTCTAATCGCAACCCTCACTTGCGACACCTTCAGTTATCACAACCTTCAGTTAGCTGTGATAACCTACCACAACCCACCAGAACCACTTACGACATCAGTTCCATCACTCACAACTCAGAAACTCCTTTGTTCGATTTTCAATTCCGGAACACACAGTTTCGGTACCTCACGATCAGTTTCTTGCACTCCGGGTTTTCCTTCCAGTCTTCAGTTCCAGTTCTAAATCAGTTTTCTATTATGTCAGATGGCTCTCAATAGCCAGTCTCAATACAGTGACTGCACTTTTTGTCACTCTACTTCTCATCTTCTTCTCAACTGCCCAATTCGAAAATGTCGCTGGTGTGGGATCACACAGCCACGACACTATGGGTCAGACTGTCTAAAACATCCAAGGAACTCAGGAAATCAACGGCACTCCAGTAATCTAAGGCAACTGCGTACTCAGTCCTTTGCTGCATCAATCACTCCAGACTCCTCTACACCGCCAATTCAGGCACTGCATAACAACAACTCAGCACCTGACCTCATGGCACTCCTACGCCAAAACCAAGACCAAATAAAGCTACTCATGACAGGTTCTATGGGTACGCATAACACCAACTCATCACCTATGCATAACACCAACTCTTCACCTGACTCTGTGGCACTCCTGCGACAAAACCAAGACCAAATAGAGCAACTCATGACAGGTTCTATGGGTATGAATTCTCAGTGCAATATCTCAACACCAGGCAATCCTTGGCTATTTGACTCTGGTTGCTGTAACCACATGACACCTAAGGCTGACGGGTTTATCTCAAAGCAAACCTCCAGCATGTACTCATCAGTCCGCACTGCGGATGCCACTCGTTTACCCGTATCTTTCAGTGGAACTGTATCTACCACCAACCTTCAATTACCTTATGTGCTACATATTCCAAACTTATCTCTGAGTCTGATTTCTATCACTCAACTTATGGAATCCGGCCTAATTGTTTTGTTTCATCCTACTGGTTGTGTTGTGCAGGATCCAAAGACCAAGCAGATCCTTGGAGTAGGCCGTAAAGTTGGTCGGATGGTTGAAGTGGCCTACCTCCGTCTCCCCTTACAATCATCGAATCATGTTGCCTCTGTTTCCAGTACCCCTTCCTTTGAATAATGGCATAAACGCCTAGGACATCTATCTCTAGCTAGGATAAAACTGTTAGCTAGTTCAGGACTGTTAGGCAACACCTCTTCTGAAAACGTTTCTTGCTTATCCTGTCAACTTGACAAACATCATGCCTTACCTTTTCAACTAAATGAATTTAATTCTGCTTCCCCTTTTGACCTCATTCACTCTGATGTTTGGGGACCAGCACCACATCCATCCATGGGTGGTTATCGATACTTCGTTATCTTTATCGATGATCACACACGTTTTACATGGATATATCTCATGAAACATCGCTCCGAACTACCTCAAATCTACATCACCTTCGCCTGTATGATCCTGACCCAGTTTTCCAAACCTATAAAGATTCTTCGAGCAGATAATGCTATGGAATACAAAGAATCTTCTCTCCTCTCTTTTCTTCGATCTCAGGGTACTCTTTCTTAGTACTCGTGTCCAGGCACCTCTCCACAAAATGGACGTGCTGAACGTAAACATCGCCACATCCTCGATACTGTTCGTACTCTATTAATCTCAGCCAAGTGTCTAGAACGTTTTTGGGGCGAAGCTGCCTTCACGGTTGTCTACACCATCAACCGTCACCCGACTCCCATCCTCAATCAAAAGTCTCCCTATGAAGTGTTCCATGGGGTCTCCCCTGCATATGACCTCCTAAAAGTATGGGGTTGTGCCTGCTTTGTTCAGTTGCAACCTCATGAACACACCAAACTTGAACCTCGTTCTCGATTATGCTGCTTTCTTGGCTATGGTATTGAACACAAAGGTTATCGTTGTTGGGATCCAGTCTCTAAAAGACTACGTATATCCCGTCATGTCACATTCTGGGAACATCTTCCCTTCTCAACAGTGTCAAAATTTCAATACATACCCAATCCTTCCACTTCCTACTTCACTGATAACTCTATCTCTTTGGACTCCCTCCAATTAGATTCCATGCTGACCTCACCATTTGTTCCACCTCCTTCCGCTTCTTCTCAACCGGAACCTTCATCTGTTCCATCTGAACCTTCACCTGACCCACCTGTGCCATCTGATCACGATCAATCATCTGCACCAACTCCAAGTACTACTTCTGAGCCATCTGCTGAGTCTATGGATCCTAGCTCCTCTCAACCACAAGATGAAGCACGACGCTCCGCTCGGGTAAGACAAGTTCCTTCTCACCTTCGTGATTATCATTGTTATGCCACTTTACTGTCCACCCATGAACCAACTTCCTTCAAGGAAGCCGAGTCTAACCCTGTTTGGAAGCAAGCTATGACCGAGGAACTTCAGGCACTTGACAAAGCCAATACATGGGAGTTTGTTCCTCTCCCACCGGGAAAGTCACCCATTGGTTGCAAATGGGTCTTCAAAATCAAAACCAAGTCTGATGGATCCATTGATCGATACAAAGCACGGCTTGTGGCAAAAGGCTTCAATCAAGAATATGGCATTGACTACGAGGAAACGTTTGCTCCTGTGGCTCGTGTCACATCAGTTCGTAGCCTTCTCGCCATAGCTGCCACCAAGAAGTGGCCACTCTATCAGATGGATGTCAAGAATGCCTTTCTGAATGGCGATCTCGAAGAGGAAGTCTACATGAGACTTCCTCCAGGTGTGACCTCCCGTCAGGGACATGTATGTCGACTTCGAAAAGCCCTCTATGGCCTCAAACAAGCTCCTCGTGCTTGGTTCGAAAAGTTTAGCAACACTGTCATCTCATTGGGTTTTTCTCCAAGTAACTATGATTCTGGCCTGTTTACTCGGACTACTGCTGCAGGTACTATCTTACTTCTGTTGTATGTTGATGACATGATCATCACCGGCAGTGACACTACAGGTATCAATCATCTCAAACAATCTCTCAGCTCGTGTTTTGAGATGAAAGACCTTGGCAAACTACACTACTTTCTTGGACTTGAAGTTCTATCAGACTCCTCCGGCATCTATCTCTGTCAAGCCAAGTATATTTCAGATCTGTTGTCTAAAACTGGGATCACGGACAACAAAGTTGCATCTACACCCATTGAGCAAAATCTGCACCTTGCTCCAAATGCCGGAACCCCACTGAAAGACCCCACACGGTACCGTCAACTAGTTGGATCTCTGGTCTACCTGACTGTTACTAGACCAGATCTTGCCTATGCAGTTCATATAGTTAGCCAATTCATGGCTGCCCCGTGCTCAGACCACTATGCCGCTGTTCTTCGTATACTTCGGTACCTCAAAGGGACAATGTTCTATGGACTTCACTTCTCATCCACTTCATCCTTACAGCTTTGTGCCTTCTTAGATGCTGACTGGGATGGTGACATAACCGATCGTCGTTCAACTACCGGCTATTGTTTCTTTCTTGGGGACTCTCTTGTCTCCTGGCGCAGCAAAAAACAATCACTGACAGCTCGCTCCAGCACTGAAGCGGAATATAGAGCCTTAGCTGACACTACTCAGGAACTTGTATGGCTACGCTGACTACTATCTGATATGGGTGCTCATCAATTTTCCCCAACACCATTATGGTGTGACAACACTAGTGCTATTCAGATTGCTCACAATGATGTCTTTCATGAGCGTACAAAGCACATCGAGATTGACTGTCATTTCACTCGTCAACATGTTCTTCGCAAGACGGTTAAACATTTATCAATCTCCACCCTTGATCAGACTGCAGATATCTTCACCAAAGCTCATCTTCCAGGGCGTTTTCGGGCCCTTGTTTCCAAACTCAATTTGTCTCATTCTTCCCCTACTTGAGTTTGAGGGGGGATGTTAGAGTATTAATGTCAATATGTATAGTTCAGGGTCCTTTCTGTAATTATGTGTAACTTCTCTTTGTATAAATAGTCTCTTAGGGTTTCATTATTAGGTTAGACACTTCACTTGTAAACACTCTCTCATTATATGAAAACGGCCGATTCAGCCATCTCGTGTGTCTCTCTATCAATCGACTCTCCAATTCTAACAGGAGGCATTAAAAAATGTAATAAAGGAACATAGGACAAGAGGAGGAGGCGAGGATCGGGCGATATGGAGGGCGGACAATCAAGGAGAGTTCTCGGTGAAAAAGGTACGGGACTTGATTGAGGAGAAGAGAGTAATGGAGGAAAGGAGTGCGGTTACCACGGTGTGGCGAAAAGCGATTCCAAAGAAGATATGTATTTTCATTTGGAGAGCGAAATTAGGAAGATTACCCTCTCGATCGGTCTTGGAAAAGATGGGGGTCGATCTAGACTCTACTCTTTGTCCGAGATGTGGAAGGGAGATAGAGACAATAGATCACGCGTTGGTAACTTGTGAAGCGGTGCAAATTCTGTGGAGGTCAATCGGAAGATGGTGGAACATCAATGTGGACTCGGTACGATCTATGAACGATTTGTTTGAGGTTGGAGGACAATTGCAAGACAATGGCAAGGGGTTGAGGCGATGGACAGCGGTGGTTGAGGCGATGGACAAGGTAGTTTTTGAAAAAGGTAACAGTGCGGTCCATGAGTTACTGTTCGAATTTCAGCGAAGAATTTTCGAATGGGTGTCCCGTAGAGATAGAGACCTGGTAGTGGATTGGAGTTCGTGGTTATCGGCGCCATACGGATTGTGACTAACGGTAAGGTTGAAGGGCTGAAAAGAGACGCATAACCTGTTCGTAGCAGCAACCTGCTGCATTAAGACTTCTGGGTATAAGGGTGCTGTTAGATGGGTATAAGGGTGCTGTTCGATGGGTATAAGCCTACTGCATTAAGACTTCTGCATTAAGCTTACGGCTGTCATGCAGCCTTACTCGGTCTGCCTCTCGCAAGCTGGGTATAAGGGTGCTGTTTGATGGTCTGATCATTGGTTTAATTGGTGGTCGGTTCATATATATGTACGTTTTTTCTTTTTTTGATCTCTGTTTTCTGCTCGCATGTTTGCTTGCTGCCGTGCTGCTGAATTTTGTATCTGGTTGTTTTTGTTGTGGGTAATAATATTTGGTTACTGTTGTTCAAAAAAAAATCTTATACCATAGAGACCAAATAGAATAAAATCGGGAAAACGCATTGTTATAAGTTATAACATCCATAGACTTGGGCTTCTTCAAGTGGCCCTTTTCTTTAATAATACTCTCTCTCTCTCTCTCTCTCTCTCTCTCTCTCTAAATTATTAGGTTAAGGAAAACTTCAAGATCAGTTTATTTTGTACGATTGAACTAGATTTAAAAAGATTTGGAATTAGAATTTTATTTTAATTTCAGGTTTGGTTCTGAAATATTTTATGAATTTATTAAAATATTGGGATTCCATTAAAAAAAAATCCTGTAAATATATATTTTTGAATCTTCATGAGGATGGTTGGTATTTTATAGAGATTCGTATAATTTATACGAATAATGTTTAAAATATTTTAAAAGCATTTGAGTAGTAATAATCAACTAATAATAATGTAATTAAATTATTTTTATAATTATTTATAAGTTGTGTTAATATATTTATAAATAATGAAATTCAATTCCATTCCGGTTGATATCGTACAAACCAAACACATCAAAAATTCAAATCCTTTTAAATTCAAATTCCTTCAATTCTAAATCATTCACCAAATCCAAATCTTTCAAAACCATTCCATCAACCCAAATAACCACTAAATAAATGGAAAGAATGGGTGATAGTTAACAACCTACTAATATGAACCAAATATAAAGTTCAGATTACAATCGGGGTTGCTACAATCACCAAAAAAAATCTATCATCTCAATTCGCCAATGTGTCACCAAAAGTCATTAACTACAAAAATACCTCTACCGGCACTCGCACCCCACTCAAGCATTCATGCCCCTACCACCAAGAGAGCCTGATATACATGTTATTTAAAAAAAATGTTTGGCTTAACGCCTAGTGAAATCAAACAGTTTATAAATGAAGTTAATAAACATAAAACCGGAAACATAAACTGTTTTCAGTCCGATAATCCACATATCTCATTTTAAGTCTATAAAGTTAACACACATTATGATGACATGGAAGACCTTATTTTCCAATTTAATAATGGCTAAGCATAAAAGTAAGCCACATATCTATGTTGATGAGCCCACTATGGATCAGTGGTCATCTAGTTCAACCTTGCACAGTTCATGGCATAAGATGATCTCAGATATTCAAGTTCACTAGAAATGACAACTTTGGTCAATGGCCGATGTTCAACTCCAAGAGCCTGCACCACAATGCCCCCGATGACCCAATGCCTATTTGTAGCTACAATACGGGAAATACTATCTCATATTCAAACCCAATAACTTGACTCCTATGCATATGGGTCCATTGCATTACAATCTAATATATCATAACTTCTAGATATGCCAAACCATATCTATTCTTTTTTATAAGTAGAATAGATTAACTGTCAAGTGGGTAAAATTCCATTTTATCAACAAAACCATAGGAAGTACTAAACTCTTGATTTTAGGTTCCAAAACATATTATAACTTTGAAACAATCATCCTTATAACATAACATGATTTCTCAAGCTTAATTTATTAAGGTATAAACAGGGCCGGTCCTAGGGTTTTTGATGCCCTGTGCAAAATGCTAAAAAAATGCCCCTATGTCTATTTTTAAGCAAATGAACGACAAAAACATGCGATTTTTTAAAGGGTTTGAAACCTAGTCAAGTTAGGTGACTCGTCTTCACATAAATTTTTATTAATTATAACTAAAAAAATACAAAGGGGACATAAAAGCCAAAACCCCGAATTACAAAATATAGAATGATAAATCATGAATTAAGACTGTGCTTTCCGGTATTCCCTTTTCCAAATTGAAATTAGCACAATAAAACATTAATTCCATATATGGAACTTAAAACTAAAAGATAAGGAAAATAATAATTTTAACTTAAAATAGTAAATTACATGGAAGTTAATTTCATAGTAAGCAAAGAGTAAAATTCATACAGTTATAAGTCTAAAGACTAAATTTTAAATCTAATATGGTAATATCAAACCTCAAAGTAAACAAGTGTCAAAAGAAAAATGATAAATTATAAAATTCATAATATATGCTATTATGCATTGCAAAGAACAAATACCTAATTAGACAATATCATAATATGTTGTTACTGTTGTTGATACATTGATGTGCTTTTGTGCATTGCAAATTTCAATATGCAAAACAAACTGGACGAACACGAGCGGAGGGTTGTTTGTGTTCATTCGTTTAACTTAACTGAACAAACAAGCATGAATGGTAAATGAACGAAAGTTTTTTTTGTTCTTGTTCGTTTGTTTAACTTACACGAATGGTAAACAATGGAATTTTTAGTATGCTTGTTCATTCGTAAAGAAAATGTGTTCGTTAATGTTCATTCTTTAAGATACTAAACGAACGAACGTAAACGACTAGAACTTTTTGCGATCATATTTGTTCATTAAGAAAATTTATTATTTCGTTAAGATGCTAAATAGAAATAAACTTGAGTTGTTGAAATGTTGGGTGTTCACCGGTTCATGATGTGCATTCAATATCTATCACTACCAGGCCTTAGTCTATTTTATAGTTAAAACTTAGTTGTCCAATTCCCAAATTATTAAACCCAAAACTAGTAATAAATCACAACTTGATGCCCCCTTAGGCTTTGATGCCCTGTGCGGTCGCACGGGCTGCACATGGCCAGGGCCGGCCCTGGGTATAAAGTAGTCAAATCTTCCAAATTTTGACCTAAATCGTCCAAATCATGGAATATATAAAATGGGAGTTTAAGAGATTAAAATATAATATTTTGACATGTATATACCTTTAAAGATACGTAGAATGAATTCGCATTGCTAGGTTTTGGATAAAACCTATGGATTAAACAAACCCTAGAAAAATGGAGAGAAACCTTGAAGCTTTGACTTCACTTTGAAACCACAACCTACATAATGTCAAACTGTGAAGGTTATTCAATGCTTTCTTAAAAGATTTCTAGATGAAGTAAATGGGGACATAGAGATGAGAAGAAGACGAGTTAAATGAGGTTTTGCAAAAGAAAAAGGCACCCCGGCCACTTGGTGCTGATCAAGCTAACAGGCGCTCAAATGGCTTATGGAGCAACATAAGTCGCCCCATAATCCCACCCACACGACCTTATGTGGGCGACTTTCCTTTGAGGATTTAAGCGCCCCGCTGGTGGCCTTGGCCCGTGTTTGTTTCCTCTCGAGCTGGACAGTTGATCAACCCAAATAGAAGCTAAGCCGACCGAAAAGTTGCATGAACTCTCTTCCCTTTTCCACTAATTTAATCCTTCACAATTCAAAACACAACAAGGCGATAAAATGTAATCGAAACACTAAATTCCATTAATCACAAATGAATTCAAGATAAGTTTTTCAATTTCTAATATTCGCAAAAATGAATAAAAATATAGGTGTTACACAAACGACCTATCTGAAAGTATTACGATATGTTTATAGGACGTTTTTAGGCGTTTTAACAAGTTTTTTAAATAAAGCGTCGTATTAGCTAGTTTATACGAGAATATTTGAAAAAATTGTCCTATAAACACAAATGTCCTATAAAAAGATATTATGTGACACTTCTAAAAAGTGTTCTATAAAATAACTAATATGACATTTTATTTTAATAACATCTTAAAACCCGGTTCAAACGATAAAAGAAAGCGTCCTATAAACCTATCGTAACACTTTTAGATATGATTTTTTATAGTTTAATCCTATAAACTTAAGTTCTATAAAGCATCTTATTAAGACCATTGGACATTATAGGCGTTTTATAAAGCCAATTTAGCTATAGTGTGACACACCCTTTTAATTTATTCCTAAAAACATTTTCATATCCACTCGAAGGGTTTTAGATTTTTTTTCTTGTATATACGTATGCAGAGGTTGTTCGAGCCGAGTCAAGTCGAGTAAAAAACTACTCCAACTTGATTCGAAAAAATTATACCGGGCTCGGACTCGAATGACTTTTTGGATGTAGGGCTCGAGCTCAAATATTTTCACTACTAAACAGACCGTTATTTCCGACGGAAAATCCGCCAGAAATAACGTGTTTAGCGGCCGATTTGCCGGTTGCAATATCCCTCGATGCAAAATTAGTTTACCGGCGGATTCAGCTTTTCCGGCGTATATTTTCGTCGATAATAGCCACTTTTTCCTATTTTCTTAACATTTTTAAGTTTGATCAAGTTTTAATTAATCAGATTGATTTCATTACAGACGGATTTATTTTTTATTTTTAAGAAACAGATTTTTGATTTAATCATTAAAATTTTAAATAATTAAATACCAACGGAAGATCTGCGACAAATCTGACGTAACCAATCTGCCGGAATTCCACCGAAAATTTTAATCAGTAATTTGTTTTATTATGAAAAAAATGTAATAAAATCACCGGCGGATATTCCACCGGGTAATTAACCTGTATAATTTTAAAATTTTGATTTAAAACTTTAAAATTTCTGTAAATGTTAAAAAACTGGAAATCAAATATCATACATTAACTAAAGCCCATCAACAATTATTCGGACAGAATAAATATAAATTAAATATAAATTCGGACAAGAGTTCATTAAGCCACCGTTGTGGACTTCTACTTTGATTCTAGGAATTTACTTGTCTCCATTTTTTCAATCCTTGATGGGTTATATAAATAATTGTTAGCATACGAGATTTACATAAATGATTATGGTTTTCTTTTATGGGCACCAGTTGTTTGAAAGATTGATTAACATTACAAATTCTTTTGCTAACCCCGAAGCTAGCTAACCCATCTCTTTCATCTCCCATTCTAGGTGTCTTCGATCGGGTGCTTCTAATTTTGATTGACTACCCAAGGAACCAAGAAAGATTCTGATTAAGTCAGTAGTTATTCAATAATTGGAAACCTTTGTTAAATAAGCGAAAAGATGTTGCCTTTTAATGTTGATATATGGCCTACAATGATTCTTGATCAAATGAGTGAAAGATTAATTCAGGGATAAGGAATATAAAAACAGATTTGTATTGTGTGAATTAAGTTTGATATGTTGCTCGACTTTGTAACAGACTAACTGAAAGCATCATTGTTCTGTAGGTAGGAACAAACTTATCATATTATGATGGTTGGAGATCGTTTCAGACATGAAAACAAAGAAATCACGTGATCAGAAACCAATGTGACTTTCTGATAAATCCGGACGACTTTTATGCGACTTTAGCCACATGAAAAGTCACATTAGAGTCTTTCAACTCTAAAAAAGTGGGTCTTCCCCATTTTTTTAGCCCACCTCTTCTTCTGATCTATCATTTTCTATCTGGATTAAGTTTGTAAGGAGCTTTAGGACCGATTTTGAAGATCATTGGAAGCATTTTTGAGGATCTAGGAGCCATCAAAACCATTGAATTACACACCACCTTTGCTCAATAAAGAAAAAAAATGATGGTTAGATTAGTTGTTTAACTTTCTTGCCAATTGTTGGTGATTTTAGTGAAATCATCATGTTCATTTTGTGTAGATGGATTCACAAAGGTAGTAATGGGGTTGTTAGCTAAGCTATAACATGAGTTAGGAGGTGTGGAGTGCACACTCGTGTAAGCTAACTAGAACCCGGGATTGTTTGACGGTTGAGAATGGCACGTTACAAAGTGGTATTGTGAAATGAGAGTTGGCGCCAGTACTAGCGCCAAACTGGCGCCAGTACTAGCGCCAAACTGGCGCCAGGCTCTGGTTTGTGCTTGGCGCGCATACCGGCGCCTGTTAGCTAGCGCGGATACTGGCGCCGTGGTCTGTTTGCTGGTTGGCGCGCTTTTCGGCGCGAGTTTGCTGGCGCGGAAAGTAGCGCCGGCGTCTGGAAGACTTTTCTCATTTGTAACTCCCATCTTTAATTCCACAATCAATCTCATTAATTGAGATATTATTACCTGATTCAATATTGGTCAGTTACGATTCTCTAAAGGTGTATAAGTATGAATCGATCACTGCCTTGATCGATACACCAAAACATAGAGATTATCCTCGAGAGAATTTCGTGATACCTGGGCAGATGGGTCGAAATATCTCTTACGGAAAGCGAGCTCTCACGCGATCTCTGTCGTTTATCCAAGTTCAATCACTCTATCTCTCCACGATTTCCCCGATATCCCCCAACAATCATAAGAGATATTTGTCTTCGTAAAGAGAGATGGCGAGTGATCAGTCCGTGAGAGACATGACTTCCAAGTTCACAAAACTTGAGAAGTTTGAAGGCGTAGATTTCCGTAGATGGCAGAAGAAGATGCATTTCTTGCTGACGACGTTGAAAGTCGTGTACGTGCTGAGCACCCCAATGCCGGAGGTGATAGAGAACGAGACATTGGAGGTGACCCGGCGTCGCGGCAAATGGAAGAACGACGACTACATCTATCATGGCCACATCTTAAACGGTATGTGTGACTCCCTCTTTGACATCTATCAAAACGTGGAATCTGCCAAAGAGCTATGGGACTCTCTCGAGTCCAAATACATGGCGGAGGATGCTTCTAGTAAGAAGTTCCTGGTGAGTAAATTTAATAATTACAAAATGGTAGACTCAAGGCCGGTGATGGAGCAATACAATGAGCTCCTTCGCATTCTCGGCCAATATGCTCAACATGATATGAAGATGGACGAATCCATCTCCGTATCGAGTATTATTGATAAACTGCCCCCCTCTTGGAAAGACTTCAAACATATGTTGAAACACAAGAAGGAAGAGTTGTCTCTTGTGCAACTCGGTAGTCACTTGCGCATAGAGGAATCTCTTCGGGCGCAAGAGGCTGAGAAACCTGAAATAAAAGAGGTTTCTGCACCTTCGGTGAACATGGTGGAAGAGGGAAAGACTAACAACTTCAAGGGAAAACGTAAGTTCAACGAAGCCAAGAAGGGCCCAATAAAAAGGTTAAATTAACCTGTTGGACCTGTGGGATGACCGGCCATCTCAAGCGAGATTGTCGGGTTGTCAAAAGTAAGAATGAAGCAAGCACAAGTGGTGGTGGGCAAGGATCCAAGGATCAAAACCCACGGCAAGGTCAGATTTTTTTACTTTGGTTTTAATTAAAGTTTGAATTATGTACCACTAATATCCGAATCTTTTTATGTGCAGGATGATGATGTCGCTTGGTGGATCGACTCGGGTGCTACAAGTCATGTGTGCAAAGATCGTCGTTGGTTCACCTCCTTGGAACCGGTTGAAGACGGATCAATGCTACGCATGGGGAACGAGTCGATGGCTCCCATTCTTGGACGAGGCTTAGTTAGGCTAGAATTTAGTTCTGGCAAAGTAGTTGAACTTTTTGATGTTTTGTATGTACCACGAATTCGAAAGAATTTGGTTTCCGGTAGCATCTTGAATAAGTTAGGATATAGGCAAGTTTATGAGTCGGACAAGTTTATCTTGTCAAATGGTGGCTCTTTTGTTGGATTTGGTTATTTGCTTAATAATATGTTTATGTTGAATTTGAATAAAATGAATGTTGTTTCAAATTCTGTTTTTATTGCAAATAGCGTTTGTGTTGATTCTAATTTATGGCATGCAAGACTTGGTCACGTTAATTTTAAGCGGATGGTTGAAATGTCAAAAGACGGTCTTATTCCGGCTTTTGATATTAAGACCGATAAGTGTAAAACTTGCATGTTAACAAAGATCACTAGACAACCTTTTCCTAACGTGCAAAGGGACTCGTCGGTGCTTGAATTAATTAATAGTGATCTTTGTGATTTGCATTCAACTCCGTCTTTTGGTAATAAAAAGTATGTTGTCACTTTTATTGACGACGCTTCACGTTTTTGCTATGTTCATTTGTTACATTCAAAAGATGAAGCGTTGGTTAAATTTAAAGTTTATAAAACGGAGGTTGAATTGCAAATGAATTGCCATATAAAAATGTTTACGTACCGATCGTGGTGGGGAGTATTACGACCCCATGTTTTTCCAATCCGTAGGAATCATTCATGAGACTACGGCGCCTTATACACCACAGCAAAATGGTGTGGCAGAACGGAAAAATAGAGTTCTCAAAGAAATGGTGAACTCTATGTTATCCTACTCGGGTTTGAGTGATGGATTTTGGGGTGAAGCCATGCTAACGGCTTGTTATTTGCTGAATCGAGTTCCCAATAAAAGGAACAAGATTACCCCATATGAACTTTGGTTCAAGAAAAGGCCGAACTTGAGTTATATTCGAGTTTGGGGCTGTCGAGCGGTTGTTCGACTACCCGAACCCAAAAGGAAGACTTTGGGTGAAAAGGGTATTGACTGCATCTTTGTTGGATATGCCGAGCATTCCAAAGCTTATAGGTTCTATGTTATTGAACCTAATGATTCTATAGCGATTCACACCGTTATAGAATCGAGAGATGTAATTTTTGATGAGGCTAGATTCTCTTCAATGTCGAGGCCAAAGGATATAGTTCCAAGTACTAGTGAAACTAGTGAGGTTGAAGAACAAGCAATTGTTCCAACCGAATCTCCGATGCTTCGAAGGAGCAAAAGAGGAAGGATTCAAAAATCTTTTGGTCCCGATTTCCAAATATACTTGGTAGAGGGATCAAGAGATGAGGTTGGATCCCAATTCCTTTACTGTTATAGTGTTGATGAGGATCCAAAATCATTTGATGAGGCTATGAAGTCTCAAGATGTTGCTTTCTGGAAAGAAGCAATACATGATGAGATGGACTCCATCATGGGGAATAATACTTGGGTATTATCGGACTTGCCCCCGGGTTGCAAACCTTTGGGTTGCAAGTGGATCTTCAAAAGGAAGATGAAAGCGGATGGATCAATCGACAAGTTCAAAGCTCGATTAGTAATCCAAGGCTTTAGGCAACGGGAAGGCATCGATTATTTCAATACTTATGCCTCGGTTGCAAGGATCTCCGCGATTAGATTGTTGATAGCCTTAGCAATTATTCACGATTTAGTGATTCACCAAATGGATGTCAAAACGGCATTCTTGAATGGTGACTTGGAGGAGGAAGTTTACATGAAACAACCGAAAGGTTTTGTTATGCCCGAAATGGAGCATAAGGTGTGTAAACTTGTAAAATCATTGTATGGGCTGAAACAAGCACCCAAACAATGGCATCAGAAATTTGAGGAGGTTATCTTGTCCAACGGCTTTATGATAAACCAAGCGGACAAATGTGTATATAGCAAATTTGATTCATCCGGTAACGGTGTAATCATTTGCTTATATGTTGACGACATGTTGATCTTTGGCATCGACCAAAATCAAGTTGGGAAAACCAAAGAGTTTTTGTCGTTGAGTTTCTCCATGAAAGATATGGGAGAGACGGAGGTGATCCTTGGTATAAGGATCAAGCGTGAGAACAAAGGGATTGCAATTACGCAATCTCACTACATTGAGAAAGTATTAAAGAAATTTAATTGCTTTGGTTGTTCTCCGGTGAGTACTCCATGGGATCCGAGTGTGAAGCTTATGCCCAATTCGGGTGAAGCGGTGTCACAACTCGAGTACTCAAAGGCTATTGGATGCTCGATGTATGCCATGACAAGCACTAGGTCGGATATCGCTTTTGCCATAGGAAAGTTGAGTAGGTATACTAGTAATCCTAGTATTCATCATTTGCAAGCGATAAGACGAGTATTCAAATACTTGAAGAAAACCATTGATTATGGTTTGTCATATGTCGGGTTTCCTTCAATTTTGGAGGGATATTCGGATGCAAGTTGGATTAAAAATTTGGAAGATCACTCGTCTACGAGTGGTTGGGTGTACTTGCTTGGGGGAGGTGCCATCTCATGGGCTTCCAAGAAGAAAACTTGCATCACGAGTTCGACTATGGAGTCGGAATTTGTGGCATTAGCCGCTGCCGGTAAAGAGGCGGAATGGCTAGGGAATTTAGTCCATGAAATTCCGTTATGGCCGAAACCAATATCACCCATTTCTATCCGTTGTGATAGTGAGGCTACTTTGGCTAAAGCTTATAGTCAAGTGTATACTGGCAAGTCTAGACACTTAGGTGTTAGACATAGCATGATTCGTGAGCTAATCACGAATGGGATGATTTCGGTTGAATTTGTTCGGTCGCAACAAAATCTAGCGGACCACTTGACGAAGGGGTTAGCTAGGGACTTGGTTCACAAGTCGGTGATAGGGATGGGATTAAAGTCCATCTAAATCTCTAACGGTGAGATACCCAATTCCCTTCTAATACAACGTTAGAAGTTGAATTCAATGGGAAAGCTCGCTCTAAGGGATTGGAGCACAAGATGATCATCCCACGGTATGTGCTCGGTACTGCAAGTGAAGGAGGTAATTGTTCTTTTGCAAAAATGCATGTGCAGGTGCATGAAGAAAAGAACTACCTATATGAGTGGGAAGTGTGGCCGCTTCAAGAAGCTTGGACTTGGCTTTGATGCACTCACGAATGGATAAGGACACATGGCCTGTATAGTGTCAAGTTTATACTTTAGAGAGTCATTTAAATTCATGTGTATGTTATTTTCTGGTACTCAAATGGGTTGACGGGTTCAATCCATAGGACACCCGGATTCTCGAGTATTTGAAATGTGTAATGTACTAAGGTGGAAATTCAATCTTTTAGATATTTTCATTTATGCATGAGTTTGTTTACCTGTATTGAATTTTATTTTGTGAATCAAGGATTGCACTAAAATGGGGGAGGAATGTTGGTGATTTTAGTGAAATCATCATGTTCATTTTGTGTAGTTGGATTCACAAAGGTAGTAATGGGGTTGTTAGCTAAGCTATAACATGAGTTAGGAGGTGTGGAGTGCACACTCGTGTAAGCTAACTAGAACCCGGGATTGTTGGACGGTTGAGAATGGCACGTTACAAAGTGGTATTGTGAAATGAGAGTTGGCGCCAGGCTCCGGTTTGTGCTTGGCGCGCATACCGACGCCAGTTAGCTAGCACGGATACTGGCGCCGTGGTCTGTTTGCTGGTTGGCGCGCTTTTCGACGCGAGTTTGCTGGCGCGAAAAGTAGCGCCGGCGTCTGGAAGGCTTTTCTCATTTGTAACTCCCATCTTTAATTCCACAATCAATCTCATTAATTGAGATATTATTACCTGATTCAATATTGGTCAGTTACGATTCTCTAAAGGTGTATAAGTATGAATCGATCACTGCCTTGATCGATACACCGAAACATAGAGATTATCCTCGAGAGAATTTCGTGATACCCGGGCAGATAGGGTCGAAATATCTCTTACGGAAAGCGAGCTCTCACGCGATCTCTGTCGTTTATCCAAGTTCAATCACTCTATCTCTCCACGATTTCCCCGATATCCCCCAACACCAATTTTGATGGGGTTTCCTTGCTTGTTTATTAATGGATGCTTAGCAAAGTAATCAACAACGCAATTCGTAAACCTAGAAATTGTGAAAGGTTGATTCATATGAGCCACGATCGCCACAAACATAACATTAACCATAATATCTGCTAGTGAGCCACGATCGCCACAAACATAGCATTAACCATAATATCTGCTAGAATCTGCAGGTTTTAATTTTCTTGAAACTTATTGATAATCATAATACAATCAAATGTGTAACAAAACGCTCTGCTTTTCTCCTCAAATCTATTAACAATTGATAATTCATCTTATATATATATATTCTAAATTTCTAACTAAAAAATATGACACATCTAGATCTCTCTCTCTCTCTCTCTCTCTCTCTATATATATATATATATATATATATATATATATATATATCGAGGGAACTTACGAGGTCAAGTACTTTGACAGGATCAACAAGAAAAGAAATCCTGCCTCTATCATATGTGGCAATGTAGCCATGGTTCTGCTTAATTTAATTCGACAAAGTGAAATGTAAGCCAATTAAAGCATGATATATATAGAGAGAGAGGGGATCCGTAAAATACAAACCTTGCATTTGTTGTACACCTTACAAACCACAGTGTTCATATGTGAACAATGTGCATATACATATGCATATGCATACGTGCAAGAATATACATATAATGGACATACATTCATATGGGATAACGCATATATGCATCTAAGATTATGCATATATGCACATTGGTTTGTAAGGGGTGCAACAAATATACAGTTTGTATATGATTTGCATCCTATACATATATTCGTCCAATATATTAATTTAATGTGAACTAAATTAATTGATGCCTTCGATCCATCCAGGAAATGGTTCTATGGTTCTTTACAGGTGTTGTTGATGATGGTAGGAATGTTGATGACGGTATGCCCTACTATAACTAATGACACATCTTTTCGTAAGCTCTCAAGTAATAGCATCCGTTGGAAATATTAGTGAGATTGGAAGGTTGAAAGTTTTACCTCCATCCCACATTGGTAGGAAGCACTTTATAAACTTTTGTCTCCCATTGGGCCTTGAACTTGATAATGGACTCATGGTGGGCGTCATGAGTGGTAGGTCCATCACATGCGCGTGGTTGTGGCCGCGGGCGTGTGATTCACGGAGTAGCGTGAGAAGGCGCACTCCGCATTGGAGCAGAAGGAGCCTCGCTCCGAGCTCCTTAGTATATATTTTTACTATGAAATTATCAGTATTTATCTACAATTTTAAGCAGATTAGTAAAACGCTTTTTAAACTTTAAAAAACGTGTTCAAAAATAAGATAACCATCAGTTGGAGAATGTCTCCCAACTAACCCCATCATCCCCGATACTTGTGGAGAAAGATGAGGATTTCGGGGAGCTAATCTCAGTATAAATACTGAGTTAATTCTCTCCTAAAAGCATCAGAAAATCTGCTCTCTCTCCCCCCTCTCTCTCTCTCTCTCTCTCTCTCTCTCTCTCTCTCTCTCTCTCTACTGTTGCTGTTTTCCGCTTCCCACTGCTGCCACATTCTTCCACATTTATGCATCATCTTTGCCTACATTCGTTATCATTGTTGTTGATAAATGAATCAAGTCTGTATCAATCTTGGGGCTTTGCGACTGGTGTCTTACAACGTTATTAAGAGGTCGTATAAAACCTTTAAGGCCAAGTTTCTTATCGTGCAGTCTTTTCTCATTTCAATCTTCAAACGGGTTGGTGTTTAATTTTCTATCGTGTATTTTATTTTCCGTTCACTAAGTGAACAGTCTTCTTCTACCCTTTTCTATATTGACTCTATCGCGAAGGATAGAATCTGTGTCGTCTAATACTGTTTATAAGCTATTTAATACTTCCGGATTTCACTAAGTTAAGGCTTTATACATTAAAGTTTTCATCTTTATAATAAAATTTGCGTTTTTATTTATTTGTTTGATCAAAGATTGAAACTTTATTAATCCGTGTTTTGGTGAATTTTAATAATCATTATATAACCCAACAATCTTAAAGGTTTTATACGAGAAATGGAACCCGAAAAGTTTCTCTTGGTGCAACAAGACTTGGTTAAGTTGGACAACTTCGATGGGTCCAACCGTCCAAGTGTACCCGTTGGGCTCAAAAGGTGAAATTCATGTTGATGGTCCTAAAACTATACTATGTGGTGGACCCATCTCTGCCACCCATTCCTGATAGCCCGGTACCCGAAGTCGGAAAATAGCCAAACAAAGCGAAAATTTCCGATCAAGAGAAGCAGCGGCTACTCCATATGGATGTTGAAACCTTAGCTTGTGGGCATATTAAAAATACCCTATCTAACCGACTGTATGACCTATATGCCCCGATTACGCCCCGAGAACTTTGGAATGCCTTGGAATTCAAGTACAAGGCACAAGAAGAAGGTGCCAGTAAATACCTTATGTCTCGTTACCTAAGATTCCAAATAGTTGACGATAAACCAATACTTGAGCAAGTTCATTAACTTCAAGTATTGGTTAATAAAATAAAAGTGCTTTCTATATCTATTCCAGAAATCTTCCAAGTAGGGGCAGTTATTGATAAATTACCCCCATCTTGGAAGGACTTTTCAAAACGAATGATACTTAAATCCGAAGATTACTCTAGGATGATTTAATTAAACATTTAAGAATAAAGGAAGAAGCACGTAATCAGTACAAAAGAGGAAGGGCCATCTTGATTGCCAACAGTGTGCAGGCTGGTGGCAAAGGAAAAGGAAAATCTGGAGGACCCACTAAAAAGTGGAATTTGGGTCCACAGAAGAAAAACTTCAAAAGGCCTGGAAATCATCAAGTCAAGGGCCTTTCAAGAGAGTGGGTAGCAGAGGAAATCCGTACCGCCAACAGCGAACTCCGTTGAAGGAATCCAACATCTTGTTGAAAATTTGCATATGGAAGAGACTGATATGATTTATGAGGTACCTACCAGAATCACGGCTACTACAGGAGATTAGTACTTGGACTCGGGAGCCACGGTTCATGTGTGTGACTCCAGATCCAAGTTTGTTGAGTATGGACCTATTCGAGAAGGAAGGTAGGTGATAGTGGCAAACAACGGTAGGGCCGATGTTGCGGGTATGGGTACGGTGCTACTCAGGTTCACCTCCGACAAAACCGTCACTCTTAGGAATGTACTTAACGTTCCTTCCATAAACAAGTTCGTTGTTTCTGCAAACAGACTCGATGAAAACGGGTTTGGACTCTATATTGAGGCAATGAAGCTTGTGATTTACAAGCGGAAGACTTTCATTGGAAAGGGATACAACCAATTAGGTATGTATCGTTTGAATTTGAGTGATGATGTATATGGGGTCGGGCCGAGTGAATTTAGGGGTAGCAATGTGTTAGCAATTTATGACGATGTTTTTGATATTTCTACGATTGATGTAGTTCCCTTTGCAATCAATAAAATTAATTCTTTTGAGTTTTTGCTTGTTCAATATCCTTATGGAATAAACGTTTAGCACATACTAATGTAAAAAATATTTAAAAAATGCAAAATAAAGGATTTATTAAACATGACAATAAAGATTTTAGAAAATGTGAAACTTGTGTAAAATCAAAATTTACAAAACCCTTTTTCCATCAGTTAAAAGGGACACTACTATTTTAGAGTTGATTCATTCCGATATATGTGAATTAAATGGAATACTTATCCGTGGTGGTAAACGGTATTTCATTACATTTTGTGATGACTTCAGTCGTTTTTTACATGTTTACTTATTGCATTCAAAAGACGAAGCTTTTGATATTTTTAAACATTATAAAGCTTAAGTGGAAAATCAACTTGAAAAACGAATCAAAATACTTCGATCATATATGTAACAACCCGACATTTCATATAACATATAACATATATTTCGTACAAACCAAACCATATTGGGCTACACATTGGGTCCCATACTTCAAAACTATACAATCTCATGAAATCACTAGAAACTTTTCACTAAAGTTAACATCATACATAGATCTATTTACAAAGATAAAAAACAAGTTGTAAGTATGCTTCAACTGACTTCACAAAAAGCACCCGATCAAGTAAGATCACATCTTTCCCTTTCCCTTATCTGCTATACGTACATTTCCTGAAATGCATATTTTGAAAACAAAAATGAGGGTTACACCAAATGGTCTAGTGAGACAATCCTTGTAATTTCATATTTTGTACCAAAACAATATATATAAAACATTCATCAATAATACATATGTTGGCACTCAGGCACAACTCAACTAATTGAATCGTTGGCGTTCTAGCACAACACGTAAACAAAACGTTGGCATTCTAGCACAACTCGGATATAACATAACCGGCGTTCTAGCACAGCGCGATATAGTGTAGCTGACGTTCTAGCACAACGCGATGTTAGTCAAAAGATTGGCAATCTAGCACAACCAATAATAATCGTAATACTGTAACGTAATCAACGGTAACAAACTTCCACATATCAATAATACTTCATATCACAAAATTAACCATTTAATAATATATACATTCTAGTTCGAAAATGGTTAAAAGAAAATTCACCTTGATGCAATATATGAGAATATAAGCTTAACCGACGCAAATACTCGAAATGATATCGAACTTCACAACCGAACACCTGAATCTGAATTAAAGAAATACGGTTACAAACAAATCGATTATATCTAATCCGTAACTCTTAACATACCCTACCGACCCTAAACGATCCCAAAATGGACCGAAAAAACCGAGAAAAATACATATAGAACCCCTTATTTTTTAATACCCAACTTTATAACAACTAATTAAAAAGTATATAACAATCGGTGAGCTAACCTTCAAAGATTTCAAAAAAACTAATCAAAATTTCAATTGTAACTCATCAATGGATGAAGAACCCAAAACCAACACTATAATAAATAATTACACAAAACTCAAACCCCAACTCAAGTATCGAACTCTCTAAAATTAACAACTTTAATGCTTATTTAATCATCATCAATACTCAACCCTAAAACTTAATTCAAAGTAATAAATTCTAACGAAGAAAAACAATAACTCAAGCTTTAAACTATTCAAAGCTTCAAAAATGGAGTAAGAGAACACATACCTTAATAAATAAAAGAGAAGGTTTTAAATCCTAAAAATAACTCCCTAAGTCTTCTCTGTTTTCTTTTTCTTCTTAGGTCGAACTCAAAGGCAAGAACACACAGAAGCCAAGAAAAGAAATTAGGTGGAGATGGAATTCTGCAACAAAATGAGGAGGAGATGACTGATCCTATTTAATGGATCCAAACTTTCAACTAACCCCTCTAAACAATGCATAATAACACAATAGACCCTACGCTTCAAACTTTCCACAATATAATCATTTAGGATATTACAATATAGAGGCGGCAAATACTTTAATAGAGAATTTAATACTTTCTACGAAGAGAATGGTATCGAACATGAACGCACCTCACCGTTCACTCCTCAACAGAATGGTTTGGCGGAACGAAAGAATCAGACCCTTGTTAAGATGCTCAATTGTATGTTGAACCAATTGGGTCTGCAAGCACTCTGTGGGGAGAAGCCTTACTGACTGCTTGTCACATTCACAATTGAATCACTATTCGTGTGATTCCTACGATCCCATACGAGCTATGGAAAGGAAGGAAACCCAACCTGAACTATTTTAGAGCTTGGGATTGTATTGCCTACTATTATAGTACCCCCTAATCCAAAAAGATCTAAATGGGATCCCGTGCTATTAAAAGCATCTTCGTGGGATATGTTAGAAATAGCAAGGCTTATAGATTACTGGACAAAGAATCAGGAGTAATAGTAGAATCCAGAGATGTGGAATTCTTTGAAGACAAGTTTTCAGAAGATGCTGAAAACTCGGAAAGAACATTGGCTTCAAATCTTCCTGGTACATCTCGTGATAGTTCGAAAACCTCAAACAAGGTTGACGAACCACGTAGAAGTACTAGAGAAAGAAAAGAGAAAGGTGTAGGAGATGATTTCTTCTCATACTTGGTAGAAGGGACACAAAAGAAGGTGACTAGAGAGGTCATTTTCACAATTAACATAGAAGATGATCCTAAGACTTATAAATTCATGTCTTCAAGAGATGCTTCACTATGGAAAAAAGCAATAAATGATGAAATGAAATCTACTATGGGAAATGGAACTTGGGAACTAGCCGATTTACCCAAGGGAGCAAAGCCCATAGGTTCTAAGTGGGTATTCAAAAGAAAGTTGCACTCAGATGGTTCAATCTCAGCTAGCATTTAAAGCTAGATTGGTAGCCAAATGATATAGACAGAAAGGGGGTGTTGATTACTTCGACACCTATGCTCGGGTTGCTAGAATTAGTTCTATACGAACTCTTATAGTAATCTAAGCCATAAAAGGACTGTACATTCATCAAATGGATGTGAAAACAACCTTTTTGAATGGTTATTTAAATGAGGTTTATATGGAGCAACCTGAAGGGTTTGTGGTACCCGGACAAGAGAACAAAGTGTGTAGACTTATTAAGTCTCTGTATGGACTAAAACAAGCCCCCAAAACAGTGGCATGAAAGATTTTATACTACTATCACCTCTTTCGGGTTCCAACATAATGGAGCCGATCGGTGCATTTACTCAAAATGTACAAAAGAATCCACTATAATAATTTGTCTTTATGTTGATGATATGTTGATCACCGGAACCAATGTAGAAGACATCTGTGAAACTAATAACTACTTATCCTCGAACTTTAAGATGAAAGATTTTGGAGAGGTAGATACAATTCTTCGGATAAAATCAAAAGGTCAGAATCTCATATCTCTCTTAGTCAATCGCACTACATATAGAAGATACTGACCAAGTTTCAATATTTGAACATAAAGGAGTTCAATACTCCATTTGGTTCAAGTGTGAAACTTGATAAAAACTCTGGTAGAGTGGTGGCTCAACTAGAGTATGCTAGTGCAATAGGATGCATGATGTATGCAATGCATTGCACTAGACCGGATATTGCTTTTGATGTGAGTAGACTGAGTCAATATACAAGCAATCCAGGTCTATATCACTGGAAGGTAATCAGTAGAGTACTAGGTTACTTGAAAAGAACCAGTGATTTAGAGTTGACATACACGACGCATCCAGGAATCCTAGAAGGATACTCGGATGCCAGTTGGATAGACCATTCAAGTGATTCTAAATCCACAAGAGGGTGGATTTATACACTTGCTGGTGGAGCGACTTCTTGGGCAAGCAAGAAACAAACATGTGTTGCTCATTCGACTATGGAAGCCGAATTCATTGCCCTAGCCGCTGCAGGCAAAGAAGCCGAATGGATTAGAGATCTATTCTCAGATATCCATTTCTGGCCTCGTCCAACTCATTCGATTCCCTTGTATTGTGAGAGTGATGCTACACTGTCAAAAGTTTACATCGTCGTGTATAATGAGAAGTCGCGACATATAGGTCTCCGACACAATTATGTGAGACAATTAATTGATGATGGTACCATAAGTATTGTGTTCGTCAAGTCTGGTGGGAACTTGGCAGATCCATAAACCAATGGTGGGATCAACTACCAGAGACATGGGTCTGAAACCACGCAGAATCAGTTATTGATGGAAACCAAACTTGGATTTAGTGCTCCTAAATACCAAGTTTAAAGGGTAATAACAAGTCACTTAACTGATAGAAGGTACTAACAAATGATAGACCCGTGTAAGGTATAAGATAGTACGTCGTTGCCGTGAATGATGATGAGTTTAATCTCTTAACAAAGTTTAGAGGCATCTTAGCAACGAAGATGTTATAGAATTTTGCCTATGTGACTAAGAGGTGGTGCAGCCTCAAATGAAGAGTTGTGGTTTCTCTTCTAGAAAGTCATGTAACAGGATTTAACGCATGACCATATGTAACACCCCGACCTTTGAAAGGTATCGACATTTTGAGAAAATTATGAAAAATAGGATTTTGCATTAAATCCTAGATTTTATATTCTTGTTAGATGGATAATTCAAATACGAGTCCAACAGTTTTTTCCGGAGCAAAAATGGAGCTAAAACGAAGAAGTTATGGCCAAAACAAGTTTCAGTACACTCTGTGCTATATTGCCCCGCAATTGTGACACTGTCACAATCGCATGTCACAATCGCTGGATGCCAAAAACTCTCGGTACAACCCGTGCGATTTGTGCCAGCGATTGTGACCCTGTCACTATCGCCCGGGGGTACCAGGACCCTTAAAAACGCGATTTTCAGCACTTTTCTCATTCTAACTTCAACCATTTCGTTTTTCTCTCCCAAGAACCGAAACCCTTCACCCCCCCCCCCCCCCCAATGTCGATTTTGAGCCTTTTAGACCCCAAGAATCAAGTTTTCAAGTATCCCTTCTTCATCTATCATGGTTTTGGAAGCAAAAGCAAGAATCCTTTATCTCATCTTCTTCATCAAACTTTTCTAGGGTTTCATCCAACCCTTTTTCTCTATTTTGAGGATTTGGAGTTTGTGGTTCGTTTTGGTAACTCTAGAGGTGTTTGGGTTGTGGATCCAAGTTGTGGTTAAGGTAATCTTCTCTTTTCTTCATCTATGGAAATTAGGGGTTTGGTATAAGTTAAGATATTTATGTAAAAAGTTTGAGGAACGGTTCTAGATGGTTGAATAAGGATATTGGTGGGTTGGAAACTTGTGGATTTAGGTTTTTGGAAGATTTGGCTTGAGGATTCAAGTTTCTTCAAAGGAGCTCATATTGGGGAAAATCTAGATTTAGCCTAAATCTAGCAAGGTGAGTTCAAGTTGATTTGTGAAAACGTTGTGCATGCCAAAAATGTTCTTTTTCAAGTATTTATGTGTTTTACATCAAATTAGCAATTGTTGAATTATTTGGTGGATTTTGATTATTGGAAGTATTTAACATTATAAACATTGTAAAATACCTATATTTGGGGATTTTTGGGTAATATGATAAATGAATCATAAATTAAAATGTTTTGACGAATTATTGCATAAATGAAATTATTTGGTAAAATGCATTTTGATGTTTGTTGGAAATATGCATAGTTTGTGTTATGGTACACTTTGAAAATACGAACGTGTGAGTCATTGGATTTTGGTCATTCCCGACCTTGCGAACATTTTGGAAATGGTAAACCTTTTGGTTTTGAGGAAAAGATATATTTTGAGTATTTCGATGAGTAAATCTTAGGTATTGGTATATTTTAACGATTTATCTTACGAGTATAAATCTTTTGGTCAAAATGCGCCTTGATGGGTGTTTTGGAAAATGATTTGCATTGACCTGAAAGTTGTGTGGAGTTATTTACGTTTATGGAGCATGTTTCGCATACACGTGGGGTATTTACGTTTAATTTTATTTTATGACTTTTCACGATTGATCTTTTGAGTTAGTCGAGATTATGGCTCGATAATGGATTTTGTTAAGTCTTGGGGACATTTGTCTAGTTTTGATAGCTTGAAGTTGCGTATTGGTCATGATTTATGTTTATTGGGGAAATACCTGTTTTGAATGCATTTGTTCATTCATTTGGAGTCATGTAATGTTCTAGACCTTATTTGCTATGGATCCATAGGCACTTGAGTTTTTGCGTTCAATGATGAGACGCTAGTTTCTCTCATTGTAGCACGGAATAGGCATCGGGTTTCATGGTAAGTAAGATGTGGGCATATATGGTCGGACATTGTCCCATGAGCAGTAAGGTGTAATTTCAATGTGCTTGGAACGGGATAGGCATCGGGTTTCATGGTAAGTAAGATGTGGGCCTATATGGTCGGCCATCGTCCCATGAGTAGTAAGGTGTAATCCCAATGTGCTTGTATGTTTGTGTAGACTTGGACATCTCAAAATATAGACCTGGAGTGGTTGAATTTTAGTCTCCACGGGCAATAGATCTGGAGTGGTTGAGCTTGATATGTCTTATGAGTATAGTCCACGTGTTTGTTTATTACATAGACATGTAACCCACCTTTGTGTTCCGTCACGTGCAATATAAACGGGCCACCCCCGTCACCGAAAGGTGTTACTTTGGGTATTTACTTTTATCCGTGTTTCGGTGACGTATTCTATTTATATGGATTGTTTTCCACGACATATGAGTTGGGGGTTATGCTTCATCCGTGCTTAGGATGTTTTGAATAATAACGATTTGTTCATGATTTCAATCGTTTTGGAAATCAAATACTATTATACTTTCAAGTAGGATGAGTCCATTATGAGAATCGTTTTACATTAAAGCTTTCATCACGAGATTTATGTGCATTGGAAAATTGGTGATTTGCATCTAAAGTAAATTCTTTTTGAACTCATGATTTAAGTTGCATCCCTCTCGTTTTACGAATTATATAATCATGATAAAACTCTTGAACTCACTAGCCGTTAGTCTAACCTTTTTATTTGTTGGCATGTGCAACATGTTCCGGTTGGGAAGTAGTTCTAGTGACACGGTGAAGAGACGAGTGTTTGTAGTGTGCTCGAGAAGTGAATTGCTTAGTGAAGTCTTCCGCACTTATTTTGGGATTAGCAACTTGTACACGTGTTAAGTGACACCCGACTTTATGTGGTCGCATAGTATGACTTGAGTTATTAATTGTGGGAGTTGTTATGTTTTATCTTGAGGTAATTCCAAGAATGGTTTGTAGAAAGGATTTTATTCCTTAAGTGGTTATTTTATCGAAATTTTAATTAGTTGCTCTTTCCAATTTTAAAGGTGTTACACCATATTCGCGTTCAGTGAGAGAGCAAGAAAGTAAGCCGAAACGGTCTTAAGATTCAAGGTTTAAATCTTAAGGATACAATTGAATTGATCTATTCTTGCATACCTATATAAAACAGGGTTTAATCTCTGTGATACCACTAATTAGATGAATGTCAGAAAACTTTCCAACCTGGTGGTGGATTGTTGGAAATATTAGTAAGATTGGAAGGTTGGAAGTTTTACTTCCATCCCACATTGGTAGGAAGAAGTAAATTAAGGCACTTTATAAGGCTTTTGTCTCCCATCGGGCCTTGAACTTGATAATGGGCTCATGGGTGGGTTCATGAGTGATAGGTCCAAAGCACACGTGTGTGGCCGTGGATGCTGCATCGGAGCAGAAGGAGCCTCGCTCCGAGCTCCCGAGTATATTTTTTTATCTACAATTTTAAGCAGATTAGTAAAACGTTTTTTAAACTTATAAACATTAAAAAACGTGTTTAAAAATGAGATAACCATCAGTTGGTGAACGAGTCTCCCAACTAACCCCATCATCCCGATTCTTGGGGAGAAAAATGAGGATTTTGGGGAGTTAATCTCAGTATAAATACTGAGTTAATTCTTTCCTAAAAGCATCAAAATCTCTCTCTCTGTGTCTATCTCGTTTGTGCTCTCTACTGCTGCTGTTGTCTGCTTCCGTGTTGCCGCATTCTTCCAAATTTTTGCATCATCTTTGCCTACATTCGTTATCATCGATGTTGATAAACGAATTAAGTCTGCATCAATCCCGAGGCTTTACGACTAGTGTCTCACATCGTTATTGAGAGGTCGTATAAAACCTTTAGGGTGAGTTTGGTACACTGGACATGACATAACATAACAGAGACCAGTGTCCCATGTTTCGCATGACTTTTATGTGGAACAGACAGAAACATAGTGGAACAAGCTGGAACAGGCATGTTCCACCCCTACCCCATGGAACAAGGTGGAACAGACTTATATTTTACCAATATAACCTTAAAATAAAATCTAATTCTCTTCTAAAACACCAAATACACATTTCTATTTTATATTTTGTTCATTCTTTAAATTCTATTTATTGTATATTTTATCGAATGTTATCTGTTCTGCTCTATCCAGTTCTGTCTACCAAACGTTGAACAACTGGTTTGTCCTGTTATGTTCTGTCATGTTCCGTCTTGTCCTATTCTACCCTGTCTGCATACCAAATGCACCCTTAAGGACAGTTTTTTTTACCGTGCAGTCTTTTCTCATTTCGATCTTCAAACCGGTTGGTGCTTAATTTTCTGTCGTGTATTTTATTTTCCATTCACTAAGTGAATAGTCTTCTTCCACTACACCAAATCTCACTTAGGCAACAAATGAAAAATGTTGCCTAAGAGGGGTTTATATGTTGCCTAAGGCTTAGGCAACATGCCTATGTTGCCTAAGAAGTGTTGCCTTCTCAATGTTGCATAAGAACCTAGGCAACATAAGCAAACAACATATGTTGCCTAAGCGGACTCCTTAAGCAACACACAATTGGTTATGTTGCCTATGATAAAAACATATGTTGCCTAAGATATCAACTTAAACAACATATACTATTTGCATATGTTGCCTAAGATATCAACTTAGACAACATATACTATTTGCATATGTTGCCTAAGATATCAACTTATACAACATATACTATTTGCATATGTTGCCTAAGATGTTTTATATAAAAAAAATATTATTGCACATTTTGTGCACCATGATGATTTTCTACTCGCATGTTTTCTACAAACACCCATAAACAAACAAACTCGTGTGAATCGACAACAACTCCAATAACCAAATAAAACTAATAAATTCTATAATTGAACGATAATGTTTTTCCTAAACAAGTCCAAAAGTCGGCAACAAGTACGAAAACATAAAAATAAATATTAACCTAAAGCCTTGCTTGTCGAGGTTGTTGAGTTAGAGTTTGCATCGCTAGCAACACCGCAAATTTGCATCAAAGATAATATCAATTTTTTTTGTTCGGCGGCTTCCTTTTTTGCTTCCTCTTGTGCCTTTTTTGCTTCCTCGTGTGCCTCTTTTAGTAAGAGAATCTCCTCGTCACGTTCGGCAAGTTTTCGCCACAAATCATCAACGGGCACAGAGGTTCCCTTCGTCGGACCTCTCATCCTTGGAGCTCGAACCGCCAAGCAACCCATAGCCCGAACAACCGTCCCAACCGAAGGACCAACTATTTCCTCAATTATTGATATTTCTTTTTCAATTGGGCAACGCATTGGAGGAACGGTAGAATCTGAAGTGTCGCCGGAATCATTCTTTATCTTCACAATCGCTTCCTCAACAAGTCTCTATAAATATGATTCAAACAATTATTAATATATTTAAAACTATAAATGACATTGCTTTTAATTATAATTAGTGCAAGTGTGTAACCTAAATATGGATAAAAAGTTCTTTACGAATCATCATATACTATAAGTACTTACTTTACGGTCTTCGCTTTTAGTGGTCTCGGCAATTGTACCGAGATAAGGAGCCACGTGTCCGTTAGCTTCAAGTTTATTAGCCCTAAACTTGAACAAAATCGGTCCCGATTTATGCTCGACCCTATTTTTAGACAATCTTGCTTCCGACATCCTCTTTGATTTATTCTACAACATGAGAAACACTTATTTTACAATCTAAATTCAACAATAATTTGTATATTTAATTATATACTAGTTAAATACCTTCCATGTTTCTTCTTCAAAAAGCGTGCACAAAAAGTCCCACTGATTTGGCCGATGTACAAAGTTTTTCGGAATGGGAAAACGACCTTGATGCTTGTATAACGTGTGACAATCAGTTCTCCACCTATTGTATGCGCGACGCGCAGTTGCGTGGATCCACTCAAATAAGGCTTCACCCGGAGGTCCATCCAAATCAATCTAAAAAAACCTAAAAAGCAAATACAAATCAATATGAAATAAAAAGTTAATCATTATTATTAAGAGGTATAAATCATAGAATAAAATTAAGAACTAACAATCAAAATGTACTTACGCTAAGTTGATCAACTACAATCTTAAAATCATCTTCCTCGAGATTAAAATAATATTCGGTCAACATCGGAATATGTTCCCGAACAATGCTCCCAATTTGCTTTGCGATCCTAATGACACCGTTTGTGTCGGGCAACTCCTTATCCATGCTCCACTTGAGTGGGAGACGTTTATTCTCATTGTTTGCGATGTCTCTCTTGATCGCCTTTCCCGTGATAATCCCCCGTCTTGCCTTATTTGTCACCGACTCTTCCGTCGGTTCAACATGGATGCGGGTGCGGCGACAATTAATACGTATATCTAAAGCCGGTGGCCCACTAGTAGAAGTGCTCGCCTCGGTGTCGGGATGTGTCACATCTGTAGTTGGTGACACCGGTGTAGTTGGTGACCCCGAAGTCGGAGGGTACAATCGGCGTTGGACGGAAACGAAAGGTGTCACCTCTAACGAGACATCCACCGAATCGCCCTCTGAACGTGTGGTAGTCCTCTCCAAGGCCGATGCCTTTGCTAAATTGAAGGCTTTACTTCTTTTTGGAGGCATATCAATCTACAAATTAACATCAACAATTAGCAAACACCCACAAACAGCCAAGGAAACAGTTTGCCAGGGGCAAACCAATACATATATATATATATATTAAAGCAGAATGATCTTGATCCACGTCCTTTGTGCCTCATTGCTGGTTTTAAGTTGTATACATATATAGAATAAATCGATCACCAATACTGTCAATGCCTTTGTTTTCTCTTTTGATTTTCTCCCATCTCTTTTCCTCATTTAATTTACAGCTCTTAACGAATATCTGTAGCTTTGGTGTCCCCCCCAAAAAAAGAACCATAGTTGTATATAAGGTTTTACTACTTGTTGCTGCTTCATAGCTTATACATTATGGGTGAAATATTATACCTTTCTCATAGGTGTCTCTTTTCATTTTGATTTCTAGCATAAAATCAAGTAGAATGATCTTGATCCACGTCCTTTGTTATTATAGGAAGAATACACTATGTTATACTTCCCCTGTTCCAAAAACAATCTTAACATTTTAAATTTGACTTATCCCTAGAAGATGCAATCTTATTGCCTATGTTTTTTCTCATTTAAGACTTTTATCAAACAGTTGATGCTTAGAATTTAGCACAAGAAATACATTAATGGAATGTACCTAAAGCCTAATTTTTTTGACATTTTGACAAGAATCATCGGCTGTTTGAGAGAGTATAAAAATGTTACCTTCTTCGATGGCAGAACCTGAGCAGTTCGTTTCGTACTTGAAATCGACCTGAGAAACCCAAAATAGATATAAACCAGAGAAACCCAAAATAGATATAAACCAGAGAAACCCAAATCGAAAATCGATGGTGATGGTGAAATCGATGGAGATGTTCTAACCCGAATCGGAAATCGTTCATGAGAAACCCAAATCGATGTTAGCTTTGTACAAACAGAAATCAATTCAGTAGAGATGTTCTAACCCTAAAATGTTACCTGTCCTGCTCCCGAACGTTGGTGGGTCTAGATGAAGACGGCGACGGTGGTGGATCTCGATGGCGATGCTCGGCTGGTGGAGTCTTTGGACGGCAGCTGTTGGTGGCTCTCGATGGCTGTTGGTGGATGGCTGTTGGTGATGGTCTCAATTCTGAATTTAACCTAATTTGAGGAAAAAGGGGGAAGAGTGGGAGGGAGATAAAAATTAGAGAGGAAAAAGAGGGAAGGGTGGGCGGCAAAACCAAATTTTTTGGTTTTTGTTGGTGCAAGTGTACCCAGCTTTAATATTAAGATATTTTTTTGGTACACATAAAATCACATCTCCATATTTATTTTGATGATTACAAAACACACCGCATTCTTTGTTATCTAATATTTTATCTGAGTGTGCAGCTTTTAAATAATCTCGATAATTTTATCTGAAGAATCCAAGACTGAAGATTTTCGTCGTTTTAATTTTAAAATGATAAATCACCCTAAAATAATATACCACTTGGATTTTTCTAATACTGTTTTTTTTTAAATAAACCAAGTCAGCTCTCCTCAACATCTTATCATCTTGCTGGATCATTTAATGTGAAAGATTTGTTTCTAGAAGAATCTGCGCATGCGTACTGCTTCCTGCAACAATTTTCTGGGCGGCATACCGCGAAGGTACAGGCGGTATACCGCGGCAGGCATGGTGTATATCTCTGATTGGTTGGAAGCTCCCTTTGTCTGCACGGCATACCGCGAAGATTAGCTGGTATACCGCTGGTACAAGTTTACGTTTTGTTTTGCAGGGTTGACCTTCTCTTCTGCAAGTACTTTTCTTATGCACGGTATACCGCGAAGGATTGCCGGTATACCGCGAAAGCCCGTGGACTGTTGCTCATCCAGTATATAAATGCAACCTACCAGCATTCAAAGCCACCAATTTACAATAACTCCTCTCTGCATTTGATAAAGACTCTGCAGCCTCTTCTCTTGATAATTAAACTGTTAAAATTATAAAACACGTTTTTGAGTAAGAAATCTTGAGTTGATAGCAGATTAAAATCTCTCGATTAGTTGAATCAGCAACACAACTCAAGTGATCAAACTCTCTAAAAATATCCAAGTGATAAACCTTATACAAGAGTGATTATTCATATTAAAATTATACCCTCTTGTAAGTGTTTGAACAGAGTGAGTGATCCACATAATTCTCTCAAAGAAGAGTGATTCGCGTTTGTTGTACTAAGGTTTGTGTTCTACCGTAAAGAACACGTTTTCTTATTGGATCTCCGAGAAGTGTTTTTCTCGAGGTGGACTAGCCAACCGCGTGATTGGTGAACCACTTTAAAATTCCGGTGTCAAGTATTCTCTTTCCTTTATCTCTTTATTTTTTCCGCTGTGCTTTATTATATCTGTTTATATAAACTGCTTTGCATTTATATTTATTTATACAATCTCTGTGTATCTGTTTGTATTTATACTCTTCTGTATTGTACTATATTTACTCTGTATTTATTTACAAAAGAATTTTTGAAAGTAAGATTTTTTATAATACAACCTAACCCCCCCCCCCTTGGTTGTCCAACAATTGGTATCAGAGCAGGGCTTTCAAAATTTTTCTGCTTAAATTTTTTTTTCTAAAATGACTCAACAAACTAATATTGTGTTTTCAAAACCTCCTTTGATAGATACTGAAAAGTTTGGCATTTGGGCCGAGCTATTTGAATGTCACGTGCGTGGCAAAAATCAAAAGATTTGGGACATAATTGAAAATGGGAACTTTAAACCCAAAATTGTTAAAGATGATGTTTTTATTGATAAACCTTTAGATGAATGGACTACTGCTGATGAATCTCATTTTTGTTTAAACTTTGAAGCTAAAAATATATTATATGCTGCTTTAACAACTGATGAAATTGAAAGAGTATATACATATAAAACCGCTAATCAAATATGGGAAAGTTTAAATAATACTCATCGTGGAAACACGGAAGTTAAATCAAGTAAAGTAAATATTCTAGTTCACGATTATGAACTATTCGAAATGAAACAAGATGAGTCAATTGACTCAATGTTTAAAAGATTTAACCTTATTATGACTACTTTGAAAGGTTTGGATCGCACCTATCCTAACGAGGACTATATAAGGAAAATCCTACGAGCCCTTCCTTCGGAGTGGATGCAAAAGATAACATCTTTGGAAGACTCCCGTGACCTTTCCCTAATGAAGATAGATGACTTAATCGGAAATCTCAAGGTGCACGAAATTGCACTTAAAAGAAATAAAGAAAGGGAGCAAGTTAAAAAGAAGTCAATCGCTCTCAATGTCTCAACACCAAAAGTCGAGAAGAAAAAGGAGAAAGCTAGCTCCTCAAAAGATCCTTCCGAAACTCTCGATGAAGTCGCCATGTTGGTAAGAAACTTTTCCAAGTTTTTTAATAATAATAAATTTTCTAACAATGGCAGATTTCAAAGAAACGGCAACTACCGTCGTGGTGGTGAAAACCGAAGTCGTAAGTTCCATAAACGAGACGAAAAAGTAAAGAAAAATGACGACTCAAGTGGTGACGATAAAGCTAAGCCAAAGAGAGGATTTTGCTACTCGTGTGGCGACAAAGATCATTACGCCAATGAATGTCCGAAAAAGAACAAGTACCAAAACAAGAAGGATAAAGCCTTCATTGGAGGCGCGTGGAGCGCGAGTGAAGAAGAAGATGACTATCAAGCCATTTGTCTTATGGCTGAAAGCGACAACGAGGTAAACACTTCTTATTCAAATTACGATAGTGATTATGATAGCGATAGCGAAAACAATCTTGAATTATTGCATGAATCGTTTCATAAAATGGCTAATCTTGCAAATAATTATAAAGACGAAATTGCTATGTTAAAAGAAACTGTAAATGCATGTAAAAAGGAAATAAATAATGTTAATCAAAAATCTGCAAATGATATGAATATAATTGCTAAATTAGAAACTAAATTAGGAGAAAAGGATTTTTGTAAATCTTGTGATGCTCTAAAGAAAGAAATTGCATGCTTAAATAAAAAGTCACATGAAAATATTATTTGTACAAAATGTGATATTCTTGAAAATGAAATTGCATGTTTAAAGGCTAAATGTGCTTCATATGAAAAAGATAACATGTTAGCTAAAGCTTTTGAAAGTAGTAATGAAAAAGTTCTTAACATGCTTAATATGTCGAACCGTATAAATTGTAGAAAAGGTATAGGTTCAAATACATGTGTTGAAAAATGTAATTGCATGCCTATTAAAAGATGTTATGAACCACCTAAGTTTAATACACGAAAGCCGTATATGCAAAAACCTCCGTATGTACCTAAAATGCATAATGTAAATTATAATACGAGAAAACCGTATGCTCGCATGTATAACGATAAGTATTCTAAACCTAAAAATAATGCGAATATAAATGCTTGTTTTTATGTGTATGATAAATACAATCGCAAAATTAAAATGATAAATAAATGGATTCCAAAAAGAATGTTTAGTAATGATAATCCCGGTGGTATGCGTTTATGGTTTTAAATGTGTTATATATATTATATATATATATATATAGTTTAAATATGATATATTTTCTTGTATATATAAGTAATATATTGTTATATGTACTTTTGTTTATATATATATATATATACATACGTACTACATATATATATATTCTTTTTGATCTATTATATATATATATTTTGCTTAACTTTATATATATGTTGGTTGTTATCTTGAAACTAATTTACAAGGACCCACGAGAAATGGGGACCATAAAAGTTACATCTTTATTATTGTAGATAAACCTTGATATGGACTGGATACTCGATAGTGGTTGCACACGTCACATGACCGGAAACAGCAATCTTTTTTCATCATATAAGTCATGTGATGGTGGACAGGTAATTTTTGGAGGAAACTCCAAAGGAAATATAATTGGGAGAGGTACAGTTTCTTGCAATAATGTTAAATTTCTTGATGTGAATCATGTTGATAATTTGAATTTTAATCTGTTAAGTGTTCGCCAATTGTGTAAAAATGGTATAACTGTCGTCTTCGAAGAAGACTCGTGCAAAATCTTGAAAAATGGCAAAGTTCTTTTAACTGGTTCTGTGAAAGGAAATTTATATATTTGCAAAACTGTTGTATCTGAAAATGTATGCTTATCTTCTATTTATGATGTTTCTACTTTATGGCATAGACGTTTAGGTCACGCTAATCTAAGATTAATGCAAAACTTAAAAAATAAGGAGCTTGTGAGTGACCTTCCAAAATTAAAGTTTGATAATCATTTTTGTGATGCTTGTCGTGTCGGCAAACAACATCACGTTTCTCATAAATCTAAAAATGTTGTTTCTACTCAAAGAGTTTTAGAACTTCTTCATATGGATCTTTTTGGCCCTATGGCGATTCAAAGTTTTGGAGGAAATTTTTACACTTTGGTTATTGTGGATGATTATTCCCGTTATACTTGGACTTTATTTTTGAGACATAAAAATGAGGCTTTTGAAAAGTTTAAAATTTTGGGAAAACGAATTCAAAACCAACAAGGTTGTACGATTGTTTCCATACGTACGGACCATGGACGAGAATTCGATAATGATATCCAATTTGGTGCCTTTTGTGATAAACATGGTATAACTCATAACTTTTCGGCTCCTCGAACTCCTCAGTCAAATGGGGTTGTTGAAAGGAAAAATCGAACGTTGCAAGAAATGAGTAGAACCATGCTAAACGAACATCAAGTTCCCCAAAAGTTTTGGTGTGATGCCGTTGCTACCGCAACCTATGTGCTAAACCGTGTCCTAGTTAGAAATATCCTAAATAAGACACCCTATGAACTTTACCGTGGTAGAAAACCTTCCTTAGCTCACCTGAAAGTTTTTGGCTGTAAATGCTTCATTTTAAACACCAAATCCTACTTAACCAAATTCGATGCCAAAGCCTATGAGGGAGTGTTCCTAGGTTACTCTTGGAATAGCAAAGCCTATAGAATTCTAAATAAGGAGACCTTGGTTGTAGAAGAATCCCTAAATGTTAGCTTTGACGAGAGTCCTCCCAAACCGAGTGCACCCTTAGCAAATGACAATATCCGTGAGGGAGACGTCTTAGCACAACAACTTAGCAACTTGGATTTAGGTACCCAACCTTCCACAAATAATATTGAATCTAGTAATGCCCCTCCTTGCTTTATTCCACAAGGTATAGATGATCCTAACCTTAGAACCGCTCGAGGCCATCCCGTAGATCAAATTATAGGGGACCTAAACCAAAGGACAACTAGATCACAAATCCATACCCATTGTGCTTTCCATGCCTTTATCTCAACCATAGAACCTAAAACCATAGATGAAGCTTTAGGTGATGAGGATTGGATAATGGCCATGCAAGAAGAGTTAAACCAATTTACTAGGAATGATGTGTGGGACTTAGTTCCTTGCCCTAGTAGTCAAACCATTATTGGCACAAGATGGGTCTTCCGTAACAAGATAGACGAGAACGGTGGAGTCACACGAAACAAGGCACGTTTAGTTGCCAAGGGGTACAATCAACAAGAAGGTATAGATTACGATGAAACCTTTGCACCGGTTGCAAGGTTGGAGTCTATTCGAATGCTTCTCGCTTTTGCAAATGCTAAAGATTTTAAATTATTTCAAATGGATGTTAAAAGTGCTTTCTTAAATGGTATTATAAATGAGGAGGTATACGTTTCTCAACCTCCCGGTTTTGAAAATTTTGAAAATCCGACACATGTTTATAAATTGAAAAAGGCGCTTTATGGTTTAAAGCAAGCTCCGCGTGCGTGGTATGATAGATTAAAAACCTTTCTAATTGTTAGTGGTTATATTATGGGTAAAATAGATAATACTTTATTTGTGAAATATGATCAAAATGATATTGTAGTTGTGCAAGTATATGTTGATGATATTATTTTTGGTTCCACTAATGAAAAACTGTGTAATGAATTTTCTGCGAAAATGACAAGCGAGTTTGAAATGAGCATGATGGGAGAGTTAAAATACTTCTTAGGATTGCAAATCAAACAATGTGAAACTGGTATTTTTATTAGTCAATCTAAATATTGTAAAGATATGTTGAAAAAGTTTAACTTTGAAAATGTCAAACCCGTTGAAACTCCAATGACCACAAACTTACAATTATCTCGTGACGAGGAGGGAAACGATTTTAATGAAAAGATTTATCGTGGTATGATTGGTAGTTTATTATATTTAACTGCTAGTAGACCTGATATTATGTTTAGTGTATGTTTATGTGCTCGTTTTCAATCTTCACCTAAACAAACTCACTATGAAGCTGTCAAGCGTATTTTTCGATATTTACGAGGTACTACTAATCTTGGCTTATGGTATGCAAAGAAACCCGAGTTAGAAGTAACGTGTTTCACCGATTCCGATCTTGGTGGATCTATTGTTGACCGAAAAAGTACTAGTGGGGTATGTGCCTTTATAGGTCTCTCACTTGTGTCTTGGTTCTCCAAGAAACAACAATCCGTAGCGTTGTCTACTACCGAAGCGGAATATGTAGCCGCCGCAAGAGCGTGTGCTCAAGTCCTTTGGATGAAACACACCCTTACCGATTTTGAGGTACATCTAACCAAAATTCCTATTATGTGTGATAACTCAAGTGCTATAAACTTAAGTAAAAATCCTGTTTTACATTCTCGTACAAAACATATTGAATTGAGACATCACTTTTTACGAGATAATGTTCAAAAAGGCCAAATCGTGCTTGAAAAGGTTGATTCGGAAGATAATTTGGCCGATATTTTTACTAAAGCTCTTAACAAAAAGGCTTTCTTTAAATTAAGACTTGGTTTAGGCATGCTTGAGTATAACCCTTGAGAAAATGCTAACTCTCAAATACTTCATATTTTGAGGGGGAGCATCTTTCAAGGGGGAGCATAGCGTCTTTCCTAACCCTTTTTGCTTCGACAAAAGGGGGAGAGAAACCGAGTATGCTCTCCTGTTTAGCGTGTGTTTGTCATCATCAAAAAGGGGGAGATTGTTGGTGCAAGTGTACCCAGCTTTAATATTAAGATATTTTTTTGGTACACATAAAATCACATCTCCATATTTATTTTGATGATTACAAAACACACCGCATTCTTTGTTATCTAATATTTTATCTGAGTGTGCAGCTTTTAAATAATCTCGATAATTTTATCTGAAGAATCCAAGACTGAAGATTTTCGTCGTTTTAATTTTAAAATGATAAATCACCCTAAAATAATATACCACTTGGATTTTTCTAATACTGTTTTTTTTTTAAATAAACCAAGTCAGCTCTCCTCAACATCTTATCATCTTGCTGGATCATTTAATGTGAAAGATTTGTTTCTAGAAGAATCTGCGCATGCGTACTGCTTCCTGCAACAATTTTCTGGGCGGCATACCGCGAAGGTACAGGCGGTATACCGCGGCAGGCATGGTGTATATCTCTGATTGGTTGGAAGCTCCCTTTGTCTGCACGGCATACCGCGAAGATTAGCCGGTATACCGCTGGTACAAGTTTACGTTTTGTTTTGCAGGGTTGACCTTCTCTTCTGCAAGTACTTTTCTTCTGCACGGTATACCGCGAAGGATTGCCGGTATACCGCGAAAGCCCGTGGACTGTTGCTCATCCAGTATATAAATGCAACCTACCAGCATTCAAAGCCACCAATTTACAATAACTCCTCTCTGCATTTGATAAAGACTCTGCAGCCTCTTCTCTTGATAATTAAACTGTTAAAATTATAAAACACGTTTTTGAGTAAGAAATCTTGAGTTGATAGCAGATTAAAATCTCTCGATTAGTTGAATCAGCAACACAACTCAAGTGATCAAACTCTCTAAAAATATCCAAGTGATAAACCTTATACAAGAGTGATTATTCATATTAAAATTATACCCTCTTGTAAGTGTTTGAACAGAGTGAGTGATCCACATAATTCTCTCAAAGAAGAGTGATTCGCGTTTGTTGTACTAAGGTTTGTGTTCTACCGTAAAGAACACGTTTTCTTATTGGATCTCCGAGAAGTGTTTTTCTCGAGGTGGACTAGCCAACCGCGTGATTGGTGAACCACTTTAAAATTCCGGTGTCAAGTATTCTCTTTCCTTTATCTCTTTATTTTTTCCGCTGTGCTTTATTATATCTGTTTATATAAACTGCTTTGCATTTATATTTATTTATACAATCTCTGTGTATCTGTTTGTATTTATACTCTTCTGTATTGTACTATATTTACTCTGTATTTATTTACAAAAGAATTTTTGAAAGTAAGATTTTTTATAATACAACCTAACCCCCCCCCCCCCTTGGTTGTCCAACAGTTTTGTTAATTTGTTTTCAACTCAAATTCTTTAGTTTTGTTTTATTAATTAAAAATTATTACAATTTCATTAATAATATACAATTTCATTAAACGAAAATTTTGTTTTATTAATTTGTTTTCAAATCAAATTTTTTGGTTTTGTTTTATTAATTAAAAATAATTACAATTTCATTAATAATATACAATTTCATGAAACAAAAATACAAATATATGATTGAACTAAATGATATGAAACACTTTCATTAAAATAAACAATTTCATTAAAAATAAACAATAATCCGGGTCATGACGATAAAAATAAACAATTTTATTAAAAATAAATCAATAATCCGGGTCATGACGATATTCATCGTTAGTCTTATGAAACTCATTGACATCATTATCTGAATCTGTACCATCGTTGATTCCAAGCACATCGTCCTCGTCCTCTTCCTCGTCATCACTGTCGTACTCGTCGTTCTCGCCCTCTTCCTCGTTGTAATCTTCATCGTTCTCATCATCATCATCATTTGGTATATCAATACGCGGTGTAGGACCAATGTCAATAAAAATCTGACAGATGGGAATGGTAGTAGTCACGGGCTCTTGGTATGGTTCCTCTACCTCATACCGTGGACCGACATGTGTATTTCGTGCAAGTGTACTCGCCTTGTATGTACCTCTATGAAACATGTGATGAACAATTTTCCAACCGTTACCAAACATTGGATCATCGACGTAGAATACTTGTTTTGCATGTAAAGCGAGACAAAATTGACTATCTTTGTAGCAATCAGTCTTTGTATCAATCGAAATCAGACCACGATCTAATTTTGTGTTTTCTTCGTCGTACCACCTACACTTAAACAACACGACCGGCATTGCTTCGGGATACTTTAGCTCTACAACTTGTAGTAGAACCCCATAGTACGACATGCCGTCTGCCACCATCATCACCCCGCTATTTTGTGTCTTACGACTCTCATCTCGTTGTTCACATACAAATCTGACACCGTTCACGCTCATCTGGTTGTGCTTTTGTACAGTTGATAATAACCATCCAACGAGCTGTTTCCATTTCTTCTCTAGTCAAAGTGGCATTCCAGAGGCGACTATTCGGGATAACATAATCAGACACGACTGATAAGCTCCATCGAGATGAATCCGACATCAAATTGTTGTTATGTACGGACGATTCGTTGTTCAAATAGAGATTCATTAACGTCACACACTCATGCATGAGATATCGTTCAGCAATACAACCCTCGGGGTAATGTGTATTTGATACATGTTTCTTGTATTCTCCAAGTTGCCTGAAAAATAAGATCCTTAATTAATACAAATCAATATAATTATTTATCAATATCATTAGTGTGCACATACCTCTCTATAGGAAACATCCAAGTGTAATGCACAGGACCGGTTAGGAGGACTTGTTCAGGAAGATGGATGCAAAGATGTACCATGATTGTGAAGAAAGTCGGGGGGAATATCGCCTCTAACTTGCATAATATCAAAATAATGTCTTTTTGCATTTGTTCAACATCCAATTTCTTCAACTCTCGAGCACACAACATCTGAAAGAATCTAGATAAGTCGCCGGACCTTTGCGGTGGTGAGTGTGGGACTTGAAAACGGAGCCTGCTCCCTTACGGTGGTGAGTGTGGAGTTATTGAATCTGATTTGATTTTGGGGGGAAGGTCAAGGGTTTTGGGAATAGTGGGTCTCAGTGATGCTTAATGAACTTGATTTGGACTTGATGGGCTTTAACGACTCTCAATGAACTCTATTTAGAACGACTAAAGCCTGTTAAGAACCATTATAGCCCAATAAGACACTTTATGCCTTGTTAAGACACAAAAATACCAATGATGGCTTATTACGTGTGTTTGTATGTATGTATATACTGCATATATGCATATGGTGTGTATTGGTTTCTATAAGATCACTAAGGCACACTATAGCCTATTAAGAACCACTAAAGCCTACTAAGAACCACTATAGCCTAATAATACCTTTTATGACTTATCAAGGCCCAATAACACTAATGGTTACTTATTACGTGTTTGTATGCAAGTCATTACTACATATATGCATGTGGTGTATACTGGGTTTGATAAGACCACTAAGACCCACTATAGCGCCTGTTAAGGATCACCAAAGCTTATTAAAAAGTATATATGTTGCCTAAGCCAACTCTTACGCAACAAATACAATAGATTATATGTTGCCTAGGTAAAAGTAGGTGTCAAAATATTACCTTAGGCAACATAGAAACAAGAAAATATGTTGCCTAAGATAACTTTCATTGAATTAAAAAAAACATAACTTACGCAACAAATGCAAAAGATTATATACAAATAGGATTATAATTACCTAAGAAAGTCTAAATGTCTTTTGACGATGAAAGCGTTAGTGGAAGCAAGAATCGCTCCAAAATGTTGGAATGGAAGATGAAATGTTGGAAATGGGGGAACTATCAATATATATTAATAACTGTGATCTTAGGCAACATAGAAGCAGAAAATATGTTGCCTAAGTGAGATCTTACGCAACAAATAAAATAGATTATATGTTGCCTAAGTAAACATATGTGCCAACCTTAAATCATCCGTACATGAGTTATTAAGTTTTCAACTACCTATATATTTATTTAATTTTTTACCTTAGGCAACATAGAAACAAGAAAATATGTTGCCTAAGCGAGACCTTACGCAACAAATACAACAGATTATATGTTGCCTAAGTAAACATATGTGCCAACCTTAAATCATCCGTACATGAGTTATTAAGTTTTCAACTACCTATATATTTATTTAATTTTTTACCTTAGGCAACATAGAAACAAGTAAATATGTTGCCTAAGCCAACTCTTACGCAACACATACAATAGATTATATGTTGCCTAAGTAAAAGTAGGTATCAATCATCCGTACACAACTTATTAAATTTTCAACTACCTATATTTATTTATAATTTTTTACCTTAGTCAACATAGAAACAAGAAAATATGTTGCCTAAGATTACACAACTAAGGCAACATAATGGAAGATGTTGCTTAAGATACTTGAGGCAACATATAATTATTCATATGTTGCATAAGGTCTCACTTAGGCAACATATATTAGCCTTTGTTGCCTAAGCTTATCTTAAGCAACATAGGCAATTAGCCTATGTTGTCTAAGGCGACATTTGGTGTAGTGTTCTATCCCTTTATGTATTGATCTATCGTGAAGGATAGAATCTGTGTCGTCTAATACTGATTATAAGCTATTTGATACATCCAAATTTCACTAAGTCAAGGCTTTATACTTAAAAGTTTTCATCTTTATAAATAAAGCTTGTGTTTTTATTTGTTTGTCTGAACAAAGATTGAAACTTTATTAATCTGTGTTTTGGTGAATTCTAATTTTCATTATATAATCCAAAAACATCTCCCTCATCGCCTTGGTGAATACATAAGTATTTGGCAATCCTTGCAATTGTGCCCTTGCATTGCAACAACCGGTCAATACACAAATTATATGTATATATAGTTGAACATGACTAGTCGATTGAAAAAAACATTGTTCCGTTTTTAATTGGCTTAATTTCAAAAAGGTCGATCTTAAGTTTGTGGCAGAACCTTTGGATACCAAAATCCTTCATGGCTTATGAAACCGCTTCTTCATTAGCTTTCTCAACATCGAGTTGCCCAAGTCTTTCGTGTGTTGCATTCTTCTCCTCTCTAATGTTGAGATCGTTTTAGCCATTGATCCAGGCTTTTCGCCCAAAACATAATATATAGTTCCATTAGAAATTAAGGGCCGTTTACCAAACGTTTACCTGATCAGTAAATTTAACACTATCGTTTTCTTACCGGGTAAAACTCTCGGTCCTTGCATTCGCTCTTACGGAGTAAGATTTTTGGTCCTTGCCATATTAATCCGATAGGTAATGTGACTTGGTACGCGCTTATCCGGGTAAGCGTTTGGTAAACGGCCCCTAAGATGCAACGTGAGCCAAGAATCATAAGGTTTTCGACTTAAAACTATAACTGACACATATATAAATGTGATGAGGTTACATCTAATATTTGTAACACAGTCCTAGTAAAATGAACAAAGAATTGTATAACTTGTACTTCAAAATTATTTCGAACTTGTGGATACATGAAGAAGTAGTTTCATGTTAAAGCATTCACTGACAAAGTCGGAAACATTCTTAGATCCAAGGGTGGCAATTGCCAACGTAACGTCTAAGAAGTTGAATATCTACAAACATATTCAACATATATACATGAAGAGCAATTAGTAGAATTACATTAACAAACAAGTTGAACTCATCTAAGAAGCAAGTATCAATACAAGTTATAAGTTTCTAACTTAAATAGTATTAAGGGGCTGTTTGTTTACCTCTTAATAGTTCCATTAAGAGGCAACCTCTGAATCGCTAAGAGGTGAATCTTGTTTGGCAAAACAAAAATCTGCCTCTTAATGCACCCTAATTTCATTTTGAACAATTACCAAACAACCATATTTCATTTTGCACTATATCGTAAGAGCCTCTTAATCATTCTGCACCAAATCATTCACCAACTGCTAAACAGCCCCTAAGCATCTACATTTAATTTTATATATGGTTAGAAACTAATTAGCTGAAAATTAGTATCGTTTTAATGATTGCAAGCTCGTGATGTTACTTACAATTCATGTAATGTATAGTGTTAGTTTTTATTTATTTATATAACCATGAGTGTAGTTCCTAAAGTGTAAAAACTTTTTGTTCTTTGTTTTTTGTTTCAGCGGATTTGTTTTCTACATCAAACGTTTGATTTGTTGCTCGTTGGCCAGAATCTGATTTCGTTTGTCCATTTAGGGGTTGTTTACTAGCTGCTGACCAGGCTGACTCGGTCAGCAAATCTGACTCGGTCAGCAGTCAGCGTGTTTACCAAATCCCAAGTATGACCGAGATTCTGACCGAAACCGCATCAAAATAATGCTGACCCTGGTCAGTTTCTTCTTTTCCATGGTTGCCCCCTTTTTTGTTTACCAAAATTCGCCATAAAACATAAGATAACACAAAATTTTAACAGAAACCCACATAAAAAATAGAAAATTTAACAAGGGTTTTACATGGGTTCTTCAAGAAACAGTGAAATAAATCGATTTCAGGATTTCTACCAAGAAAAAAGTACAAGAAACTAGAAAAGATTTTGCCCCAAAAGATTGAAGCTTTTTACTGAACCCACAAAATTAGAAACAAAAAACAGGGTTTTGAATTGAAATAATTTTAGAAAAAGAGGAGAAGCAAACCTGTGTGTACGAGGGTGAAGCAGTGTGTGTGTGTGTGTTTGTGGGTGTGAAAAGGAAACACATATAAAGAGGAAGCAAACCTGTGTGTACGAGGGTTAATCAGAGTGTGTGTGTGTGTGTTTGTGTTTGTGGGTGTAAAACCCTAGATTTAAAATTGCAGATGAAAAATAAAGAGGAAAAATGAGTTTATGGAAAGAGAAAGAGGTGTGAGAATAAAGACAAAAGTGAATAGGGTTTGAGGTCTTCTGAGTTATTATTTTATTACTACTCCAAATTCCACTACAAATGACAAAACCTTTTTTTTTCTTTCAATAGAGTAAATTACGCTTTTAATCCCTATAATTTATTAAATATTATATAAAAAATAGTATATTTTTGATAAAAAAAAATTGGAATTTTTTTTTCTTCCATTAAATGATTTGTAATATAAATAATTACATTTAATTTAGCATATAATTACAAAAGAGTTAAAATGGTAATTTTTTGTCGGTAAGCACTTAGCAAAAAACACTTGGTAAACACTCTTACCCGGATGGCACTTACCGGGGACAGCACTTACCCGGGACAGCACTCTTACCCGGATAGCACTTATCCGGAAAGAGTTGGTAAACGACCCCTTAGTCTTACATGTCTATGTGCATAGTTTTTGGAGTCAGTAATGGCAACATTAAGAAGATTGTATACCGGTAAATTGATGACAAACCATGATGTTCCTATGTTATTTTATCCGGAATTGCCAAAAAAAAACTTGATTTTGCTTTCACTACAACAAATGTAGTCTATTGCGACGACAAAAGTCGTTGCTAAAGATCAATATTGATGATACTCCTTTCATTTTTAGAGATGGCATGTTCAAAAAAAAAGGTTCCACTATATAGAAGACAAAGCTCAAGGTAATGCTTACATCATATGTCACACTATCTTTTCATTTTACTTATATGGTGCCATTTTTAAGTTAGTCAAACTTCAATCGGTACTTGGAACTTAAAATATGCAAAAACAAAATAAAAACTTTTGGACATATATTCATGAAGATAGGTGTTGGGAGTGAGGTGTCGGGAGTTCAGGTGCATGGATTAAAATGAGGATATTATTCTTGATGACTTCAAAACCTTCCTCATATGGATCTAACTTTCACTGTTCTGAAGGTAAATAAACATCATTCTTCTCATTAGGTTATTAAATTTGAAATTTGTTTATCTTACTTAACGTAAACAAATCAGTTATCATATATGCATCTTATCTAAAATCATTTCATTTTATCGACTTTGCAGAACCAAAACCACATGTTCGAGGTGAGGGTTAAAATAGAAAGTTTGTTCTACATCGTGTATTCACGTTTTCAATGCATGCTAGTAATTTGTGGATCACTTTTATATGCCAGAGTGAAAATTATAGTTTCCCTGGTTCATGAAATGCAACTAAGCATTTCGTTTCTTCATGTTTTTTTTTGGATAGGGTTCCTGGGCCTTCGGCCCAGTACATCCCTGGCAAACACACCGACCGCGAAGTAATGCAGCCCTGAGATAATCCCCAGTGGCCACAAGTGCTGCGTGTGGGACTCGAACCCGGGCAAGCGCTATGAACTCCCCAGGCCCTTACCACCACGCCACAACCCTTGTGGTTTCGTTTCTTCATGTTATCGCTAGTAAAAGTTTTCGATGTTTAATAGAAATGACATAGTTTAAATGACTCATACGGTACTCTTATTTTACTTTATATTATATAACTGTGGTGGTCATACAACTTTCTCGCCACCGCGTGAACGCAGTGCCACATACTAGTACATATTAAATATATACGGGGATAAGATGGGTTGGGGATTGCATTACTCAGCCTCGGCTCCGGATTTAAGCTATCGGGGTTCCCCAACGCCAACCTCGATACCCGTTTTACTATAGATAATCTCACGCCCAACCCAGAATCTCATATTAGTATATGACCAAAATATGTCTCATGAAATTGGAGCATTTTCAAACTCCTTGTTTTACAGGCCAATTTTTTGTTCTTTTGCGCCCAATATGGGCTAGGCCTATTGAGCATTGGGTCCATGAAAGTTAGGGCACAAAATACAGATATGGTTTTTCGGTTTATATATTGTAATAACAAAAAATTCATATTACTATAATCACATTAATTATAAAAAATTCAAATTAATTTTTTCTATATAAATCGCTAATAATAATCCAACTCTATTTGTTATAATAAGTTAATAACTTTCAAATACAGAAAATAACATAAACATGTTACTATCGGATTGTTCGAAAGCTTTAAACATACATATAAAATTAACAGTCTGATATTGAATACATCTAGAATTGAATAGAGGATACTAAAACACACTGAATTAACTCGAACAGAAAGTAGTTGAATAAACTACGGTTTTTTAAACTGAAATAGTTGGATTAGGTTGTTCAAAACTTCAAATATCCTAAACTCGTACAATCAAATCCACATGCACTTCTTTCTATTCAAAACTTCTCAAAGTTCGTAAGATTAATAAGTATTTTAAACACACTTATTTTCATATACAATGTTACGCACTATTTCACTGATACACCACACTTAGTTGCTTAGAGAATCTACATCAATCTTGCAAGAGGCCTTGCAAGATGACATGGACATACCATATAGATAGCAAGGTCTTTTAGACTTGTTAAATTAGCAAGGCCATTAGTAATGACACCTAGATAATTCAATTCCATTTTTACTTAATTTAGTGGGTGTTTGGGATTTCTTATTTAAAGTGATTGTTAACTTATTCTGGTGTGATATCGGTAATAAGTAGTTTTTAGTGTTTGAATGGTTAAAAAGAAAACTGCTTATAGCGGTTTGGCACCGGTGATAAAGAGTTTTTGATAAGTCATTTCATTCTAACTTATTGACTTATATGAAACAACTTATCAACTTTTTAGTTATTTTACATGTATAAGCAATCCCAAACACTCTCTAAATAACAACTTATTAGCTTATTACGTTTTGATATCATCATAAGCTAATTCAACCACTTTTTATAAAACTTCGGCTTAACACCACATAACTTAATAAACACTTTTACATAAAAGCATTACTTGTTTTAAATAAGCAATCCCAAACACCCCCTTAATTCATTTAAAAGTTTGTTTGAACATTAATTATTAATATTTTTATTAAATTTAATTCATTTATTAATTTGTATGAACATCAATTTTTATTATTTTTATTAAAATTTTATCCACAATTTATTTTAAATAAACTTATAATAAAATATTTTTTTATTTAAATTACTAATTTGGTTCCTAAAATAAAAATACAAATACAAATACAAATAGTCAAATAGTCAAATACAAATACAAATACAAATACAAATACAAATACAAATACAAATACAAACACAAATAGATAAACTTACACAAACATCAAAAAAAATTACATAAGTAATAAAACATAAATATTACATCATCAATCGTTTAAAAGCATGTAAATTGTTTTTCGTACAAAACATCGTTGTGAATCGGTCATTGTTCATAATGTATCCATTTCCATCAATTTGATTATCAATTTTTGTTTTCAATGTTCTTCCTTTTCTTTTTCTCACGTTCTTTTTCTCACATTTTTTTTCCTTTCTCGTTCTTGCACAATGTTCGCGAATTTGTCTATACTATAATTAATTTTTTACTTATTATTATAATCATCTATATAAGTTATATTATAATTAATCAATTATTTATATTATAAACAAATCATATTTAATATTTTTTATGATATTAATAATTATTAAAATATATAAATATAAATTATAAAGTACATGATAATATGGTAGTGATGACTATTTTTAAAAGGAGTTTAATTTTTTATTGATGTAGGGGATGTTATTACAAAATTGATGTGACATTCTATAAAAAGTTTGATTTTTTTTATGTGGATGGTCTTAGATGTAAAAGACATATTATAATACTAAAAACAAAAAAATACCAATAAACAAAACATTTAAGATTTAAATAGATGTATTAATTCATTTTTTGTGGCTCTAGATCCAAAGAAACCACAAGAATTGGGGGACCATAAACACCCATACTTACAATTCCATTAAAATAAACCAATATTTTTCTGGTATGGGGATGGATCATGGATGGCATGGCCATGGGATTTATGGTCATAATCTTCTTCGATATATTAGTTATTATTTTAAAAGAAATATATAAAAAAGCCACCCAACCGCGCACTTACAAGTAAAGCTGGCACTATGTGGCTAACATGCGCCTGATGGGTATGCAACTATGCATTATGCAATGCCCCAATAGAGATGGTGGTACACATACATACATACATACATACATACATACATACATACATACATAATAATGTGGTCCATGAATATGGGTATGGATTCAGTTTTCATTCCCACATCCAACACACAGTTGTATGTGTTACTGTGTGTGTTTTGTTGGTTATCTTCACAATTGTGAGATGGTGAAAGATGAGAGATTGTTGAAGATGAAAATGAAGGTCGACAAAATCCCGAGAGTCGTATTTTTCCACAGCTTTCTTGAACTTTCATAACTTATGTGTGAATTCTGTTTTTGAGGATATCTTTCAAGAATTCAGGCGGGCGATTAAACGAAGTTCAAGAAAGTTGTGGGAAAACATGGCAATTCTACTGGATGAATGATTCTTGTTCTTGCCCTAGTAACGGATCTTGCGTAGAATCTTTGTTTCGTTTCATTCATTTTGTTCGACTCCATATCACCATTTTATGTTGTTGTTTTTTTTAAATATTTTCATGATAGACACACGAATACGAAAGGATTTAACTGACTGATCTAATTCTCAAAATAAATTTAAACCAAGATTCAAGTTTAATGAGCAATACTTTATTCAATTATTCATCTTAAATTTTGAACTCTATATATCCACTCAAATGTTTCTACCAAATGTGAAAAACATCCACATTGCACCGAGAAATGATGTTTTTATGACTTTAAAGACCTTGTCCGAATAAATAAATCTTATTATTATTTTATTTAATAGACATAAATAATTCAATATTTATCTAAAAGGGCAATTAATTAAAATACCCAAAGTCAAACCAACTGTTACTAAAATACCCTAAAATTTTTCAATTTTGCAAAAATACCCAAAATACCCGCGATCGCGGGATACGCTGACGTGGCACGTATTTTGGGCACAAATGCCCCGCGAAGCCCCTAAACTTTGGCCGCGGTGCACTTTTGGTCCCTGTCCGCGATCGCAGCCCGCGATGGGCCAAAATTTACAGTTTTGGTCCCTGAAATTTTCAACTTTTGGTCCCTGAAAATTTACACTTTCAGCCCCTATACTTAAACGAATCTTGATGCTTTTACTATTTTTTTCCACAATTATTGCAATTTAAAGACCGGTTTGTGGTTGAAATTCAATTGCATGTTTCAATCAATGTTAAATCAATGTTTTTGGAATATCAGTTTGTGGATGAAATGAGAGATTGGTTTTCTGATATGTTGGTTGTTTCATTCATAAATAGACGTAAAATTCAAGCCATAATTCTCACACAACGATTTCATTGTTGCAATATTTCTTTCTGCAATATTTTGTGTTTGAGATACTACTGAAAAAATGAGTTCATCTGTTGCAAAAGCTAAGCTATATTTCTGTTTTGATGGTGAATGGGTGCAAGATAACAATGAGTGAAATTTTGCTTATAAATCTAAGCATGGTGTAAAAGTGTCAGTAAACTATACTTATCAGAAGTTTGTTGCATACGTCATGCAAAAATGTGGAATCAACTCTTCTGATATTTGCAAGTTAGTGTAGACGCAGCCCATTTAAAGGGCCGTTACTTGGGTATGATGTTCCTGGCGGTTGCCATGGACCCCCTGCAGCATGGGTGTATCCACCCGACCCGCTTCCACCATGCTATCCACCTTTAATGGATAAGAACAGGGCCGGGAGACCGAGAAAGAACGACCGACGTCCATCACGTGGTGAAAGTTCGATACAACGAAGATGTACTCGGTGCCAATGCGTAGGACATACTCGTGGAGAGTGTCCAAATCCCGCCCCTTCAACCGTGCCAAGGAGACATTCTGTCAGTCACACCCCGGGCCCGTCACAGCTTGAACCATATGGAACAAACCCATATGATACTGTTGATCTAAACACTGATTTGTAAATGATATATATACACACATACATATGCTTCTAAATGAACATTGATAACACAGCTAGTTTGTAAATGATATATATATATATATATATTCGTATTATATATTTACACACATAAAGAAAATAGGAGACCTTCAATTTTTCTTAGTATTTTCTTGACCTTGTTCTTGCATCCATGGCAGTGAATGTTAACTCTGAGTACACATGTCTGTTTATATATTCATATTAGATACGTTTTAATTTTAACAAATTACACCATTATAGTTAATTATTTAATTTATGGTACATCTCATATTTTTTTTTTCAATTTTGTTTTACACTCCTATCGCATTAACATAATAATCATATATTAACTAATTCATTAAATCGTTTTAAATTATTATTATCTAAATGAACATTGATAACACAGCTAGTTTGTATTCCATCCAACAAGCTCTTCATCTTCAATCTTTCTGACCCTTCTTCAACGGCTTTTGCTTTTGCAACCACGTATGGCCATTGTGTACCACAACCCGCACACACTTTAGCAAATGAGTTGACTTCAATCTTTCTGACCCTTCTTCAACAGCTTCTGCTTTTGCAACCACGTATGGCCATTGTGTACCACAACCCACACACACTTTAGCAAATGAGTTGAGGGTTGTCATATATTCTACAAGAGGAGTAGGCCCATGAATAAGGTAACCTCTGACTTGACCTTGCATGATGTATCCAACCTAACCGTGGTTCAGCAGCTTAAAACTACTTTTCAGAGAAATTAACAACAACAAAAAATACAAAACAACAACACAGTAAAAAAAATACAAACAACAACACAGTAAAAAAAATACAAAACAAAAAAAAATATAACCACCACCTACTTAAAAATTGATTTAGTTTCATCAATCCAAGCTTGCTTCTCGTTTACCTTCGCTTGAATAATTGCGAAGTCTTGCAGAATATGGTGAATTGCTTCTTGTTCTCGACGAACACGAGCCTCCCGAGCTTTTATATCCCCTTTCATCCTTTTGATCTCCCTGTCTTCCTCTTCGATCTTTCTCAAATGGACTGCCTTCCTGTCCATAATTTTTTTCCACTCTTCTGTTAGTTCATCTATCTCCTTTTCCTTTTTTGCTATGGCGACCTCGATTTGAGGTGGCATTTTTTCAGGAGTAGACTTAGGGTTTGATGACGATGCCATTTGTGGATGAAATGAGAGAAGAGAGAAATCAATTCAAAGAAAGAATGCAAGAGAGAAATCAAGAAAGAAAGCAAAAGGAAGTGTGAATTGTGAATTGCATACTACTGATATTTATGGATGAAATCTCAAACATGCAAATGAATTTCAACCACAAATCGGTCTTCAAAGTACAATAATTGTGGAAAAAAACAGTAAAAGCATGCAAGATTCGTCTAAGTACAGGGGCTGAAAGTGTAAATTTTCAGGGACCAAAAGTGTAAAATTTCAGGGACCAAAACTGTAAATTTTGGCCCATCGCGGGCAGGGACCAAAAGTGCACCACGGCCAAAGTTGAGGGGCTTCGCGGGGCATTTGGGGCCAAAATACGTGCCACGTCAGCCCTAGCCCGCGATCGCGGGATCCATCGCGGGTATTTTGGGTATTTTTGCAAAATGAATTTTTTTTTGGGTATTTTGGTAACAGTTGGTCAAACTTTAGGTATTTTAATTAATTTCCCTATCTAAAATACTTGCAGAATCCTATCTAACTAGTTTAGTACCCGCGCAATGCGGCGGGATGCAATATTCAAATAAATGTAAGCAAAAAATAAAAATAGAAATTACAATCATGCAATATTCATACGGTTTGGGTTTGGTTTATAACTGAAGTCTTTTATGTCTAAATTTTTGTTTAAACAAAATAGAAATTACAATCATGCTTTAATCATATACAATCATCACTCAAAACCTCTCGATAAACCACATTTGATGTGTAAACTCCCTTCGGTTTGAACTTTTTGGTAGGCTTCACTAATATCTGTGAAGTCCAATACCTGTGAACATTGTTCTTGCAAGAATCTTCAAAAGGATGAACCCCAAAAACATGATAAAAGGAGAGGAAATCAAAGAAATTGGAATAACCAGTGGGCACAAAAGCAAGGAGTTAATCTGCAAAGGATTAACAGACCAAAACCTTGTTTTATCTGTGGCAAATTGAATCATCTTGCCAAATACTGTTATTTCAATCCTATTAACCAAAAGAAAAGTTTTCAAAGAAGTTTTCAAAAATCTTCTGGTTATAGGAAACCTGCAAGGAATCATGTGGCTAAGAAACAAGCTAAATCCAAAAGCCACATGAGAAAACAGACTGAAAAGGAATGTGTCAATATGTGGGTCCCCAAAAGCACTAATGTTAGTACTGATACCTCAGATAGTACTGCTGACAAGGATAGTGCTGCTAGAAGCAATACTACTGCCAATACTGCTGCTAGCAGTGTTAGTGCTGCTAACTCTGTTAGTGCTGCTAACTCAGTTAGTGCTGCTAACTCTGTTAGTGCTGCTAACTCTGTTAGTGCTGCTAACTCAGTTAGTGCTGCTAACTCTGTTAGTGCTGCTAACTCTGTTAGTGCTGCTAACTCTGTTAGTACTTCTTCCAGTGTTAATACTGCTAACTCAGTTAGTGCTGCTAACACTGTTTGTGCTGCTAAACCCATCATTTTGACAAAGTATTCCAGTACTGCAGTTCCTCAGGTTGAAAAGCTCATTCAAACTAAATGCAAGTATAGTTACTACTGCTAGTGCACAGTTAATACTGCCAATGAGTAGTTAATACTGCTTGTGTAGTTAATACTGCTGTGTAGTTAATACTGCTCAGTCGTTAATACTGCTTAAGTAGTTAATATTGCTCTGTTGTTAATACTGCTTTGTTGTTAATACTGCTTAAGTAATTAATACTGCTGTGTAGTTAATACTGCCTTGCAGTTAATACTGCTCAGTCGTTAATACTGCTTGTGTCGTTAATACTGCTTTAAAAGAAAAGTTAGGGCTAATACTGCTATAAATACCTCTTTCAGCCCGCCAAAGCACATAACGTCTCTTTGCATTCACCTTCTCTCTCTCGCTCTGACCCTTTTCTCCCTAGAATCTTTGTGTTTTCTATCCAAATCCTCAGGAAGAACGACGACAATGGAGTTTGTCGATGAGCACAATGAGATAGCAATGCTTCAGAAGCCGAAGCAGGCCGCAGGATTTCACGACATTGTGGATTTTCTCAAATCCACTCATATTTCTTATGCCCTAACGGTGAATCCGACAATCTACATCGAGCATCAGACGCAATTCTGGGCCAATGCCACCGTAGAATCCGAAGATGGACAGAAAGTCATCCAAACAAGGGTATGTGACAAACCCTTGAAAGTTTCAGAAGAACTCATTCGCATCACCCTTCGATTGGATGATGCCTCAGGTATAACTTCTATTTCCAATGAAGAACTATACTCAACTTTACAAAGAATGGGGTATGAAGGTCCCATTGGAGTTTTTAAATTCTACAAGTCAAAGTTTTTCACCCAATGGATAAAAGAAGATTGCAAAATTACGAAGACCAGACCATCATGCATATAAAATGATTACAAGAAATGCTTAGAAACAAAAAAAAAGCACATCTTATAATCTTAATAAGAAAAAGCCCAACAAAACCTCCCAAAAAACCTAATAAAATAAAAGTCTAACTTGAAGAAACCCATCCTAGATAATTGTCAATTGCCATTCAAGTGGCCAAATCTTCTAATATAGCCAAGGAATAATCCATATTCTTTAATTGAAAAAAGCTTTCTGACCGGTAATGCATTATTCACACAGGAAACGAAGCAGCAGAGAGCTTACCAGTGGAGAGAATTATTTTTGCAGCAGGGATGCAAAACTGTGAAAGGAGCAGAGAATTATATAAGAGGTAAAATAAGATTAGAGATAACTATTAAGTTTTTAAATTCTAAAATTTGTTATCCAGGGTATGTATGCATATATCCAAGGTAAAATAAGATTAGAGATAACTATTAACACTAAAATCGCCAGCTTAGTTTTTAAAATTAAAATTAATTTTTTAAGACTTTAAGAATTTCAACCAAAAATCAATAATATCTTCCTTCCTCCTTCCCAAAAGAATACTATCTTGCTTGAGGTGAAAAGGATAATCAAAAGAAGTATTTACTTATAAACACTTACAAATAAATGTACTTCAACAGTGTCATCAATAAGTAAGAAATTGAAGACTATTTCATAGCCCATAGCTATATGAAACAATTATGAGAACACAAAATATTCATTTGACATCCTTATAGTTTCTCTCTTGAGCACTACAAAGCAACCTCATTTAACTATAAAGTTAGAAAACAGATGTTGTTGATAGATAGAACATTTAAAATGAAAAGTAAAAGAACTGTCTTTTTGAACAACATATCTGGTGTTTAGAATTTGATGCATGATATTAAATGCAAAATATCAATTGTACAGCATTAGAAAGCTCGTTAGAAATATGCCTCAAATTTGTTTTTTGGGTATTTCTGGCTGTAACGTTTGCCAGCAACTGAAAGTAGTCAACAGCAATCAAATGCATTTTAGCAAATAGCAGTTATGAACTTATGGTAACATTATCGACTGTAAGCCACAAAAAGTAACAAAATAGCATTAAGATATCATTATTGTTAGGTTAATCAAACAACAGGATGGATACAGTAATGAATCTGATGTGTACATGCATGATAAACCAATGGCAATTGAAAAAAGCTTTCTGACCGGTAATGCATTATTCACACAGGAAACGAAGCAGCAGAGAGCTTACCAGTGGAGAGAATTATTTTTGCAGCAGGGATGCAAAACTGTGAAAGGAGCAGAGAATTATATAAGAGGTAAAATAAGATTAGAGATAACTATTAAGTTTTTAAATTCTAAAATCTGTTATCCAGGGTATGTATGCATATATCCAGGGTAAAATAAGATTAGAGATAACTATTAACACTAAAATCGCCAGCTTAGTTTTTAAAATTAAAATTAATTTTTTAAGACTTTAAGAATTTCAACCAAAAAACAATAATTTTGGCTCCAAAAACAAATTTGACAAACGACAATCCATGATAAACCAATGGCAATTGAAAAAAGCTTTCTGACCGGTAATGCATTATTCACACAGGAAACGAAGCAGCAGAGAGCTTACCAGTGGAGAGAATTGTTTTTGCAGCAGGGATGCAAAACTGTGAAAGGAGCAGAGAATTGTATAAGAGGTAAAATAAGATTAGAGATAACTATTAAGTTTTTAAATTCTAAAATCTGTTATCCAGGGTATGTATGCATATATCCAGGGTAAAATAAGATTAGAGATAACTATTAACACTAAAATCGCCAGCTTAGTTTTTAAAATTAAAATTAATTTTTTAAGACTTTAAGAATTTCAACCAAAAATCAATAATTTTGGCTCCAAAAACAAATTTGACAAACGACAATCCATGATAAACCAATGGCAATTGAAAAAAGCTTTCTGACCGGTAATGCATTATTCACACAGGAAACGAAGCAGCAGAGAGCTTACCAGTGGAGAGAATTATTTTTGCAGCAGGGATGCAAAACTGTGAAAGGAGCAGAGAATTATATAAGAGGTAAAATAAGATTAGAGATAACTATTAAGTTTTTAAATTCTAAAATCTGTTATCCAGGGTATGTATGCATATATCCAGGGTAAAATAAGATTAGAGATAACTATTAACACTAAAATCGCCAGCTTAGTTTTTAAAAATAAAATTAATTTTTTAAGACTTTAAGACTTTATGCTTTAAAAGATAGTACATTGTGCATTAAAAATTGTTTTTAAGACTTTAAGACTTTCATCCTAAATGCTTTATAAGATAGTATAGATAGGGTACTTTTTTGTTATCCTTCTAAAAAAAACTTACAACATTATAAAATCTGAGATTAAAGCTCATATGATTTAAAAGATGTATTTTAAAATAATTTTAAAGGTTGAAGTAAAAATATATTTTTTTGCTATTAATTATTTGGGAATTTAATTAAAATACCCAAAGTTTGGCTTTAACTTACCAAAATACTCATTTTCTCTTTGATTTTATCAAAATACCATTTTTTCGCGATTGGGTCCGCGATCGCGGACCAGGGTTCATTTTGAAAATTTTGTATCCCGCCATCGAGGGAGTGTCCCGCGATTGAATCAATTTGGTGAGTTTTGATTTGATATTTACACTTTCAACCCCTGTACTTATTTACTTACTTTACTTTATACATTTTACTTTCATAATTTTAATTTTACATTTAACACATATAATCGTTTATTAACTAAAATACGTTAAAAAATACGTTTTAATTTTAACAAGTTACACCATTATAATCGTCTCTTCGATACGTTCGAAATGAGCCCAATATTGAATATTTTTGGATTTATTTATTTTAATATATATATCATATATACTACATAAAAATATTTTTTATATTTAAAATTCATATTCATATTCTTATAATTAATTATTTAATTTATGGTACTCTTATAGTTAAAATACGTTTTATTTATTTTATTATCGATGGTCCAAGTGTAAGTATTAAAAATTGGCGGAGGCTTTGTGATGGACATACATCGATCCTTTTGTGCATACTCTGTAACTGCAAATACTTCAGCTCCAAACACACATGAATCATCATTCGCCAAATGCCCATTTTCACAATTCTTAAATGAGTCCAGTGATACCAACTTGTTAAAACCCCATTTCATATTCTTCTCGTGAAACCTTGTCCTATTGTCATTCACGATATCTATAAACACATACAAATAATAATAATTTAAAACGATTTAATGAATTAGTTAATATATGATTATTATGTTAATGCGATAGGAGTGTAAAACAAAATTGAAAAAAATAAGAGATGTACCATAAATTAAATAATTAACTATAAGGGTATGAATTGTAAATATTAAAAATATTTTTATGTAGTATATATAATATATAATAAAATAAATAAATCCAAAAATATTCAATATTTGGCTCATTTCGAACGTATCGAAGAGACGATTATAATGGTGTAACTTGTTAAAATTAAAACGTATTTTTTTAACGTATTTTAGTTAATAAACGATTATATGTGTTAAATGTAAAATTAAAATTATGAAAGTAAAAGGTATAAAGGAAATTAAGTAAATAAGTAAATATCAAATCAAAACAATCAAAATCACATGTGTCGCGGGACTTTTCTTCGCGATCGCGGGATGAATATTTTCAAAAGTGGTCCCTGTCCGCGATCGCAGACCCCAATCGCAGAAAAAATGGGTATTTTAGCAAATTCGTGAGAGAAATGGGTATTTTGATAAGTCAAAGTCAAACTTTGGATATTTTAATTAAATTCCCTAATTATTTTTATGTCTTCTCCTATATTTCTGTGAACCTCAAAAAACAAGATTTATTCTTTGTCAGTAGTATTTGACACCTTTTCACTCATTCCATGTAAAACAAAGTAAATGTTTTTACTTTGAAAGGATCCAATACTATTTAAATTTGATAAACTATTTAAATTAAGTTATTTATGATAAATGTAAATGAGAGGTTATGAGGTTGATTTTTATAAGAAGAAAATTAATAAGAGAATACATGTTGTAGTTATTCCTACTTTAAATTATAAAATATTAATAGAGAGATTTTCTTAATTTTTTAGATTCATGAGATCCATTTTATTTAAACAAATCATATTTATTTAACATTTAATAAAGAAATATTGTAGTTTTGCTAGTTTAACTAAAGAAATTTAAATAAAGGATGATGTGGGTACTCTCTCTCTCTCTCTCCCTCTCTCCCTCTCTCTCCCTCTTATCTTATGGCTCCTATTTTATCTGTATTCTATATGCTAAAGAATAAACTATTCCCTTATAACATGCATAATAACTAGGGCCGAGCATCGGGCCCTATCTCTCTCTCTCTCTCTCTCTCCCTCTTATCTTATGGCTCCTATTTTATCTGTATTCTATATGCTAAAGAATAAACTATTCCCTTATAACATGCATAATAACTAGGGCCGAGCATCGGGTGGGTCAGGGCCTAAAACCCAATCCCCGAGCGGATATCGGATGGGGATTTTGGAACTCGTACCCCGACCGAATTTCGGTTAACAAATCGGATATCGAATGCATTGGATTTCGGGTGGGTCGGGTTGGATATCCGGCCCCGAGACTGGACAGTGGTCATCGACAGTGAAAACAACTTAACCAATCAAAAAAATCGGAGGTGCATCGCCGAGTGACGTAGCCGGTGTTCCTTTTCGTCGTGAGTGAGAGTGTGAGACAGTGAGTTGTGAGGGTCTGAGGAGAGGAATGCGATATTGTGATTTAGGTTTAGAAATTAGAATTAGGGTTTCAGACACATGTCTACGGTTGGAAACAACTGCGAGAGAGGGAACAGCCGAAGAGGAACACCGGAGGACGGAGTAGTCGTCGACATGTGATGTTATGTGTCGATAGTGGCAGCCGGTCTGCGCTGTTGTGCGCCGGTGGGAGACAGAGAGTGAGTAAGAGTGAGTGGGCGAGAGGCGAGAAGAGAGATTAGTTAGGTTAGGGTTAGGGTTAGGGTAAAACACACACACACACACACACACACACACACACACACACACATATATATATATATATATATTGAGTATTCGGACGAGTCGGGTGGGGGTTTTAGATCCCCAAACCCGATCCTACTTAGCCGAATTTTTATCGTGTACGGGTTCTCGGATTTCGGGTGAAGCGCGAGTCGGCTTTTTAGGCTCTTTTTCGGGGCGGGGCGGGCGGGTTTTGCTCACCCCTAATAATAACAATGTATGGTGTGTGCACTATGGATACGCTTAGTTGGTGTGCATATTGTGATATGTTTAGTTCACAGTGTAATAGTATCACAATGTGCACATATACCTAACAGTAAACCTTATTGTTTTCTTGTGTTCACAATGGGATTTTAATATGTCAATTATCTGAAACCTTATTATTTTGATGTTTTCACAATGTGATTTCAATATTTTTATTATTTAAAACCTTATTGCTATAATGTATTCGCATTGTGCACATAACATGATAGTTTTGAGTGATAGTTTTTCCTACCTGCCCAAGGGACGAGGGAGCAGCGACAGATCCATGATTTTTATCGAGTGGGTGTACCTTTAAATTTGGAGATTAAATTTGATCAAATGCCTGCAAATTTGTTCAATGTGTTTTTAGCCGAATTTCGTTTCAGTGGATTTTTTAAGTTTTTGGGTTGATTTCCGAGTGACGTTTTTGGTTTTTTTGTTGATTTCGATAGAATTTTTCGATTTTTTGGTTGATTTCAAGGGAATATTTCAGTTTCCTTAGTACTAAATTAATTGTTAAATAGTTAAATTTGATTGATTTTATTTCATTTTCAGGTTATTTCAGATAAGAATGTGTTGTCATTAAAATGATAAAACAAATTTAAGATTAATGGATAAATTGGAAGAAAAATATTTATATAGAAAAAGGAAACAAAAGCAAGATTGGGAAAATTATAAATAAAAAATAGTTGTAGATAATTGGTAAGATTTGTTATCTTATAGTTGAGGTATTGAATTCAATTCTTTTGTTTATATTTGTTTGCCTTTTAAAAAAATAAAATATAAAAGACTTATTTGTTGCCAACAAAATTAGAACCCATGACCTATAGGGAGAGAAATAACATCACAACCATTTCACCAACCTCCTACTTTTGTTTTAGTTTAGTTTAAAAAATATATGAGAGTACACTTAAAAATTAAGCGGATGCACATATGTAACGAGCAAAAATATTCCACTATGACCGAACAATCAAGCGGGTGCCCGTGCACCCCCTGCTGTGTGTAGGTCCGCCCATTGCAAGGGAGATGAGAAAAAAGAGGGACACTTATAATCGAGTAAATTACGTTTTTAGTCCGTATGGTTTGTTCAAAATTGCGAATTTAGTCCTTGTGGTTTCAAAATTTCGTTTTTCGTCCCTATGGTTTGCAATTCATTTATATTTTCGTCCCTGTGGCCAAAACACTACTTTTAAGTATGAATGACTAAAATAGAAATGAATTGTAAACCATAGGGATGAAAAAAGTAATTAAATTTAAATCATAAGGATGAAAAGATAATGAATTATAAAACATAGGGATGAAAATTGTAATTTCAAAACCATAAGAACAAAATTAGAAATAATCAACAAACCACAAGGACTAAAAACGTAATTTACTCTCTCTCTCTCTCTCTCTCTCTCTCTCTCTCTCTATATATATATATATATATATATATATAGAGAGAGAGAGAGAGAGAGAGGGTCGTTTCATGTAAAAACCACTGTTATTTTGAAAACTGTGAAATCCACTTCTATACCATAGATCATTCTAATCTACGGTTCATATCAATTTGATCTATTTTTGTTAATAATGGTATTATTTCATTTTTTTAATTAACCGAAAAATGAAACAAATGGTATCTAGGTCATTGCATTCGGTATTTTGAATAAGGAAACTGCATCAATCCCCTATTCTTCGGCTTCATCACTGATATTACGGAGGAAACTGATTCAGAGAATCGCCAACACGATTTCATCGATATGATTCGACTTCCAGGAGGTATAATAAATCGTTTTTGCATAACTGTTTCATTAGCTTCTTACGATAAACCATACGTCTATCGATTCATCTATTCTTGAACAGGTAGGAAGCGAAGCGAGAGAATAATGAAGAACACTACTTTTTCGAGCTTCACCAACACTCCAGACAACCCTCTTGACGAAGATGGCAACGAAATCGAGGAATCACTGAAACATAACCCTAAATCGAAACGGAGAATGGTGAATCGAACTCCAAATCTGCCAAAGCCTGATGTTGGTAATGCTTCACTGTATACAAACTTTTTCGATTTAAAACTTCGATATTGTTGGGGTGTTTACCAGCTAGTGATGGCCATTTAGTCCCGACCTGACCCGACCCGACCCGATCGGGCAACTCGAACCCGACCCAGTCAAAAACCGGGCCCAGTCCGATAGCCAGGACCGGTTTGGGTTTTTGGCTTTTTCTCTGGCCCGACCCGGCCCGAAACCGATTTTTTCAAAAAAACTAGCCGTTATATAACGGTTATATAGCCGTTTTTTGGTGTTTTTTCACCCTCCAACCCATATAAATACTAGGGGGTGTTATGGATCATATCACCAACTTACAAAACGCAAAAAACGCATACAATTCTCATTTCTCGGCTCTCGCTATATTCGTTTCTCGCAAATTCTACTATAAAATCTCTAGTTCTCTACTTCTCTAGTCTCTACTCTCAAAAAAATGGCCGAACAAAATTACACCTGTAACGACCCAGACCTTTTTCGAAGAGTTTTGCGGTTGGTGTGGAGTTTTAAATAAAAGTAGAAGTTGAGGGGTCAATTGAGAAATTAGAGAGGGGGTATAAAAGGGCACAAAACCCTAGACAACCTTGGCATTTCCTGATTTCTTTGTGTTGTCGGCTGAATTTTGGAGAGAAAAAAAGAATACTAGAGTTTTGAGGGTTTTGGTGCATTTGAAGAGAAGAATCATCAAGTCTTGGAATCAGAAGAAGGAACTGGATTGGAATTCGTTTCTTGTAGTAATCTAGCAGGTAACCCTTAATCCATAACTCCATCTAAGATTCGTCTGGTGATTTGTGGTTTTGAGAGTTTTCTTGCAAAAAGTTGTTTAAGACCATTAAGGGAGATTTAAGCATCTTTGGGTTGTGTTTAGGCAGTAAAACTTTGTGGGATTTGATATCGGGCCTGTATGTAGTTAATCGTCGCATTATCTTACTGTTTAATGGGTGTTTGTCATGATTTCGAGCATTAAACTCGAACAACGCCTCGTCCGGAAACCTTCTTGCGAAGCAGGTGTCCGGAAGTTGTCCGGGTAGCTTCTTGTCGCAGGTTACCGGGTATAGTGTCCGGAAAGGTTAAGTGTCCGGAAAGTAGAGTTATCCGGAAAGTGGTATTATCCGGAAAGTGGTATTATCCGGAAAGTGGTGTTATCCGGAAAGCAGAGGTGTCCGGACATTGTGGTGTCCGGTAAGTAGAAATGTCCGGGAAGTAAGAGTGTCCGGTAAGTGATGTCCGGACGGTTCGGTTAGTTAGCTTATGTGTTTATCCTTTGACTCAGGTAGATCGCTTGGGGAGTACAGAGCAAGGTAGGAAGGAAGTAAGCATATCAGGTGAGTTTTCTGAACTGAATTGTGTGGCTTTTAAAGTGTTTTCAAAATGTGTTGGAATGATGAGAATTGCCATGCTTTATTATTATGCTTTAATTGCATGAAAGATGTTTAAAACTTTATGTGGGGTGTATGCATACATTGATTTTGATGTAAATTGACTAAGTCGAGAAGGGCCCGCCAGCTCGTGCCGGGAGGGTGTTCCCGTTTATGCCAAGGGCGGTGTGACCCTGCAAGGCAGCATGAGACTGACTCGTTGTCACCTTAGGGTGACTTCAGGGTGTCAATTTATGAGGGGCGGATTTATATCCGAAACGAATTCATCTAAACTGTTTTATGAACGATTCATACTGGAATGGTATTCTGTTTAAATGCTTGATAACTATTTGAGGGACTCACTAGACCTCATGGTCTAACCCTCGCTTTCTTTTAAATTAAAAACCTTTTTCAGGTAAGCAGGTTCAGAAAGGCTCTAGCAAGTAAGCAGGGCGTTAGCAAGAGAAAGATGGATAGTGTAGTGACACTATAGTTTATCTTAATTTACTTCTCAGTTGTGTAGGTTGTTTCCGCCAACCATTCTCGGATATTATGTAAGAAATTGTAGATCGCGATTTTGGGATATTTAATTTATATGAAACGAATTGTTTAAAAATGTTGGGTTGTTTCAGTTGGTATCAGAGCCATAGTTTAAGGGATTTAGGTGACCGGACGGGCCTAAACTTAAACTTGGGAGTAGAAATCACAACTGAGAATCAGGAAAATGCGTTAGGAGGTCACTATTATAGAGATAGGACTGATAGGGTACTGAGGACTGTCATGTAAGGTAAGTTTGAAATTTCACCTGGCCAGTGTAATTGCGAACTTACAGGTACATGTATGTGCTTAACCTGCCTTATTATTCCGAAGTGGTAGTAAGAAACTAGTGTTTATGTCGATCTGTGAGGGAGTGCGCCCTGTCTATATATTGGTTTGGGATCGCAAGAGCTAGCAGGAAACGAGTATGTTAGAGTTATTCAGAAATTTGTGTGTTGTGGTTCAACTAGAGCTGGGAGAGAGGCAATGTAGCGAGATAGACTCGGTTAGTTATGAATGAGGTCTTGAAGATGAGTTTGAGTTGTGTACCATTGGCCATGAGAGTCTTGGTCTGCAGTGTGATGTTGTGAGTGAGTAATGTGTTGTTATGTAGTGGCAATAATTTCCAAATTGAATGTGCCAGCTAGCGTCGTAGTGATGTGAGACTAGAGAAAGAGGAAACTTCAGATAGGAACCTTTTGGAGGTTTCGATTGGGGTGTTCGTGTTGTTAACCAGGTTGTTGGAGCACGTAGGGTGTGAGTTGACGTTGTGACATGTTTATGTTCGGGATAGCATCACGGAGTGGTGGTGGGTAGATACCCAAAGGAGAAACCAAGTGTCTTTAGCTGTAGGAGTCGCTAAGTAAGCATATTTTGGGATAAATGGAAGTTTAAAGAAAACGATGGATGTATTAGTCAGAATGTGGTGGAATAGATGTGAAATCCTTAAAGAATGTGAGTTGTTGCTTATGTGTGATCGAATTGCCTGAGAAAGTAAAAGTTGGAGTTTAAAGAATGTATAGTGACGTCGAACTCTGGTGTCAATTCGAGGTGATTTGGTCGGAAGCCTTAAGTTAGAATGTTAGTGCAACCATTTGGTTACGTAGTGAGGAGAAAGCTTTTGCAGCTTGAGAATTGTCGGAAGAGAGGGACGAGTAATGATAGTGGATAATGCTCCACGCTAATGTGGGGAGGTGAAGACAGTATGTCGGATTAAGTAAGTAAATCGGAAGTAGTAAACTTGACAGTAATGCCGATGGGTGTAGTGTTGTGTAGACTGTCCTTGGTAAGTGTGCGAACTTTTGGAAAGAGTATTGAGGGAGGAAATTGTGTATGTTTTTGTGCAGGAAAGAAGTGGGTAAGACAACTGAATGAGTTAAGTTAGTGGCTTTGTGAGACACGTTCAAGCGACTGGTCGTTCAATGTAAGCTATTGAGAACAGTAGGGTGTGATCGTGGTTACCCCTCCTAGTTGAGTGGGAGTAACCGAAGTTATGTTATATGGCTGGACGCATGTGGCAAGCAGTGAGAAATCGATGATCCTTCAGGATAAGTTCAATTCGGATAGGTGAGTACTCAAATGAGGAAGTATAGAGGTTTCCTACTATTAGACACGTTAAGTGTGAAATGATGAAGTTGTGAGAACGTACGAATTAGTTGACGTGTTGTAACCAATGTGATTCGGGAAGGAGTTATGATCTGCTTAGACGTATGCCGGTTGGAAAAAATAATCTAGAAATTCCAGGTATACCAAGGAGAGGCTCATGGGTGTGAGCTTGTCGGGATGTACAAGGTTGGCCTAGTGCCAAGTTGTCAGTGAGCGAGTTTTCTTGGTAGAAGATTCTCGTTGTCGTGGTGGGAATTTCTGCCAAGTCCTTTTTCTTAAGAAAGTGTAAATGTATAAGAGACCTTATTTAGACGTGTTTAAAATTGTGAGTCCCGATGTGGGGACGGAGGCGCGGTTGGCCTTGGTTTTATCAGGTAGTTTTAAGCGAGTATAGTGATCGAAGGGGGTACAAGTAAATAGTGCAAGATGGCACGTTTTAGCAAGTAATGACTCGCCGAGGGCGGTTTCATGTATGAAGTGCGATTATGTTTCCCATCTGAACGATTTGGGGCAACTTAGTAGAACTGAGTGGTTGATTTGAGAGCATAAGGCTGTGGAACCTCGAGAATCGAGAGATAGGTAAAGTGGACTACATCGGTGGGTCCGTCGGAGTTATGGAAGTTGAATAGATAGTGCGCGATCTTGAGGTACTAGATGAAATTTTGGGGGAATTCGTGGTGTGATGTGCGCCTCTGTTATGAGGAACAGATGAGGGAAGCAGTAGTAATGTCGACCTTGCGAGAATTACAGGCTATAAGAAGTTGACTTCTGTCTTTAGTGAGTAAGTTAGAGCAGCGGCATATAAGTTAGACTTGCGAGAAGAAGTAAGAGGAGTGCATCCAACTTTTCTTGTGTCAAATCTGAAGAGATGTTTGGCTGAGACCGATGTAGCCATTCCATTTGAAAATGTTAGCATCGATGAGAGACTGTCGTACGAAGAAGAACCAATAGAGATCGTGGACAGCAAGGTCCGGAAATCATGAATAGAGAAATTCGGCCAGTAAAAGGTCAGTGTAGGTATCATAAGGGTGCGAGAGGCAGCGTGGGAGGTAGAATCCGATACGAAGTCTAGGTACCCTCTCCTTTTCAAAAATAGAATTCCGGGGACGGAATTCTTTTGAGGGGGGAGTGTTGTAACGACCCAGACCTTTTTCGAAGAGTTTTGCGGTTGGTGTGGAGTTTTAAATAAAAGTAGAAGTTGAGGGGCCAATTGAGAAATTAGAGAGGGAGTATAAAAGGGCACAAAACCCTAGACAACCTTGGCATTTCCTGATTTCTTTGTGTTGTCGGCTGAATTTTGGAGAGAAAAAAAGAATACTAGAGTTTTGAGGGTTTTGGTGCATTTGAAGAGAAGAATCATCAAGTCTCGGAATCAGAAGAAGGAACTGGATTGGAATTCGTTTCTTGTAGTAATCTAGCAGGTAACCCTTAATCCATAACTCCATCTAAGATTCGTCTGGTGATTTGTGGTTTTGAGAGTTTTCTTGCAAAAAGTTGTTTAAGACCATTAAGGGAGATTTAAGCATCTTTGGGTTGTGTTTAGGCAGTAAAACTTTGTGGGATTTGATATTGGGCCTGTATGTAGTTAATCGTCGCATTATCTTACTGTTTAATGGGTGTTTGGCATGATTTCGAGCATTAAACTCGAACAGCGCCTCGTCCGGAAACCTTCTTGCGAAGCAGGTGTCCGGAAGTTGTCCGGGTAGCTTCTTGTCGCAGGTTACCGGGTATAGTGTCCGGAAAGGTTAAGGGGCTGTTTGGCAGAAACTGAATGATTTAGAGCAGAATGATTAAGTGGCCAAAATGGTTAAGAGACACTGTATGATTAAGTGTCAGATAAAAAATGATTGTTTGGAAACTGCTCTGAATCAATTGTCTGAATGATGTAAAATTACAATTTTACCCCAGTCTTGTGTTTAATAAAAATTAACAATCGACAAAAGTTATGAAGGAAATTTCTAAATGAAACATATAAAATAATTAATGGTCAAGACAATTCATGATATGATATTAATCTGAATAAAACAACCACAAGTGCAATCTTCTATAGATTATACATTAGCCTGGTTCGTGGCAATAGCCCATTGCTTCTTGTCAAAACAACATAATCCATGTGAGGATCTTCTTCACTTCTGGATCATGCGTGGCTTCTTCCATTCTATGTTACTGGTCTTGATCAAAGAATCATGGTTGGTGTTGGTTATGCGTCTGTTTTCAAATGGATACAAGGGTTGTTGAGCAGCAACATTCAACTGATCGATCAAGAGAGTTGTTGGTGGGGATATATATTCCAAATCAATCTGATATAATAAAATGACAACCATTTATACATGTCATGCAATCATAATACGTCAATTTCCATGAATATGCATAGTCTTCCCTTTTATTGAAATGGTCAATCTAGTTCACATTATTCCATAAATACTCACAGTTTGCATCGATTCATATTTTCCATATGCTCATTTCAATGGTCTACAACCAATATTAAAACCGATCCAACAAATGCATATTCCCCAACCACATGTACAAGCACACCATATATGACCAAGCCAAGGAAATATCAAATAACCAGCAACATCAATTTCTCTTAAGCATTTCATCAAACACTTGCTATACGAACCTTGAATTAAATTCAAGGCATGCAAACTCATCTTAAAAAAAACTATTCTTAACCAATCAAAGTAGCACACTTATAAAAAAGAGAACAAAAACAGAACAGGTTGCACAGAAACTCGAATCATCAAATCCAAAACAATGAAGACAAAGAAATATTAAACCTAATCAACGTTGAACATATTGAGAGAGATGGGAGGATCGGGAACCTGTTACTGTGGTCAATTTCATAATCGAGAGTGCACCCTAACCATAATCGAGAGTCGGGAGATGATTGATTCCTGGTGGAACTTGGGAAAAGAACCCGAGAGAATGAAGAGGATCGATTGTTGGTGGAATGTCGGAGAAAACAAGAATGAAGAAGATCGATTGTTGCTGGAACGTTGGAGATAACGAGAATGAAGATCTTGTTGCTCGAATGTCGGAGAAAACGAGGATGAAGAAGATCTGGTGGAGAATGAAGAAGCAAGAAATGGAGGGCAACATGGGAAAAAATGGGATCTGAATGGTTTGGTGGATGGATTGTTGATGGAACGAATCAGACTTGTTTAATCATTCAGACCTGTTAAATTTTTTTCCAAACAAGATAATGTCTGACCGATTCAGATGTTTTCCTCTGAATGGCACCATTAAGAGGTAAAAAACACACCCTAAGTGTCCGGAAAGGTTAAGTGTCCGGAAAGTAGAGTTATCCGGAAAGTGGTATTATCCGGAAAGTGGTATTATCCGGAAAGTGGTGTTATCCGGAAAGCAGAGGTGTCCGGACATTGTGGTGTCCGGTAAGTAGAAATGTCCGGGAAGTAAGAGTGTCCGGTAAGTGATGTCCGGACGGTTCGGTTAGTTAGCTTATGTGTTTATCCTTTGACTCAGGTAGATCGCTTGGGGAGTACATAGCAAGGTAGGAAGGAAGTAAGCATATCAGGTGAGTTTTCTGAACTGAATTGTGTGGCTTTTAAAGTGTTTTCAAAATGTGTTGGAATGATGAGAATTGCCATGCTTTATTATTATGCTTTAATTGCATGAAAGATGTTTAAAACTTTATGTGGGGTGTATGCATACATTGATTTTGATGTAAATTGACTAAGTCGGGAAGGGCCCGCCAGCTCGTGCCGGGAGGGTGTTCCCGTTTATGCCAAGGGCGGTGTGACCCTGCAAGGCAGCATGAGACTGACTCGTTGTCACCTTAGGGTGACTTCAGGGTGTCAATTTATGAGGGGCGGATTTATATCCGAAACGAATTCATCTAAACTGTTTTATGAACGATTCATAATGGAATGGTATTCTGTTTAAATGCTTGATAACTATTTGAGGGACTCACTAGACCTCATGGTCTAACCCTCGCTTTCTTTTAAATTAAAAACCTTTTTCAGGTAAGCAGGTTCAGAAAGGCTCTAGCAAGTAAGCAGGGTGTTAGCAAGAGAAAGATGGATAGTGTAGTGACACTATAGTTTATCTTAGTTTACTTCTCAGTTGTGTAGGTTGTTTCCGCCAACCATTCTCGGATATTATGTAAGAAATTGTAGATCGCTATTTTGGGATATTTAATTTATATGAAACGAATTGTTTAAAAATGTTGGGTTGTTACAACACCGTTGTTGCCGAGCATGGACGAAAAGCACCGGTTTGGGAGCATTTCAACTTGGTGATGTTTTTCGACGGTACAAAAAAAGCGCAATGCAAACGGGGTGGAGATTTCCTTCAAACCGCCTCAAATACCACGTTAAAGCGCCACTTCGAGGAGAGATGCAAGAGGTTGAAATCGGGTGACGATCCAAGTCAACCCATACTTGACAATTCCGGTCAAGTATGGTCGTATAATGAGGATATCGCCCGACAATTGCAAATGAAATGTGTCATTCAAGTGGGGTTGCCGTTCGGACATTTCGACAATCGTCACATTACGAACATGATCAAACAAGGGTTCCAACCACGCTACAAGGGTTCGGTAAGTCGTCAAACTCTTTGGCGTGATGCTTTAAAACTTTGGAATACGGCTAAAAAAATACGCGATAAATGTTTTTAAACTTACCCAACAAAGTTTCTTTAACTTGTGATGTATGGAGCGCACCATTCGGATTGCCACAATCTTATATATGCATAACGGCACATTGGATTATGTCGGGATCGTGGCAATTATGCAAACGTGTAATCACGTTTGAGCACGTTGGTTCGCCACATTCGGGTGACCGTCAGTTTTCTATAACTATGAGATGTCTTCAATATTATAATTTAAAAAATAAAGTTATTAGTATTTCGTTTGATAATGCTAGTAATAATACGGCATGCGTAGAAAAATTAGGTTTGGTTTTATCCCCTATTTTAGAGGGAAAATTATTTCATACACGTTGTTGCGCACACATAATAAACTTAGCCGTTCAAGACGGCTTAGGTCGCCTTAATGAGCCTTTAACTAAGTTTAGGCTTATGTTACGCCGAATTTTCACAAAAGGTAAAAAAATGCAAAACGCATATAGATAATATTGCAAAGATGTCGGTTTTAAAGCTTTGGGACCGGCACACGATATGGCGGTTGGATGGAATTCGACTTGGAAAATGATGGATAATTTAATAAGACAAAAACAATATCTTCAAGCATTTTATAACGTTCATTACCCGGAAAACACGATAACTGATGATGATTGGCAAATGATTTATGGCTTTCACGATATTTTGGGCGATTTCAAAACTGCAACAACTATCTTATCCGGTATTTATTATCCAACGAGCCATTTACTTTTAAATCAAATATATATTTTGGCAAGTAAAATTGCTCAATACGAAGCGGATTACAACTTTCACGACGTGGTAGCACCAATGAAAGCAAAATTGGTAAAATATTTTAAAGAGATCCCCTTCACTTTTCTTTGTGCCGCGTCATTAAACCCGTATTTAAATGTTACGGGTGTCGAAGTTTTAATACAATCAATACGTTTCTCGTTTGGTTTGGATTCGTCTACAAATAATTCTTTTTCAAGGAACCACATAAACCAATTTAATAATGATTTTCATCAATTATTTGAGATTTATAGACTTAATTATGGGGGAGGAAGCCAACAAACCCCTACAACTCAAATGTTTTCACCGGGTTCTAGTAGCCGTGGCCGAAACCGAACCGACTTAATGTCAACTTTAATGCAATCGGTTGCCATGAAATCTACTAAAAAGATAGATATGATGGGGATAATTTGGGTGAATTCAATCAATACATACGTACTAATTTTATAACGGCATCCTCCACAATCGTCGAAGATGTTGAATCACTAGATTTATTAGAATGGTGGAAAAATAAACAACCGAGTTTCCCGATTATGGCGACTATTGCCCTTGATATACTAACAATCCAAGCTAGTACCATAGCTTCGGAGTCTGCTTTTTCTCTTAGTGGCAGGATCATATCGGAGCGTCGGACAAGATTAACCCCGCAATCGGTAGAGTGCTGCATATGTTTGAAGGATTACTTGGATGGAGAAGACTGAATTCAACATCAAACAAACCTGGAGAATGATCTAGACGGTGTGGAAGATAACTTAGCCGAAAACGAAGCGGATGAAGAACTAAGTACGCCGGGAACCGTAACCGAAAATTCTGATGCTAGTAGTGTCGGTGACGTCTCACATTACAACGATGACGAAGAAGAACCAGACACAGACCGCATTGATGATCGCACGGCTATTGCACGACTGCAAAAAGACAATTCTCTTGAAGACTACAATCCAGATCAGAATCCATACTACGCTCCATACAATCCATACAATTACAATCCATGGGGATGGGGTGGTGGGGGTGGGAGTTCGGGAGCGGGACCTTCGGGTTATTAGAATTTATGTATTGTAAGTTTGTAACTTAAAATTATATATAAATTATAAAACGTAAAAGTGTATTTTAGTGATATATATTATAAATAAAACGTATTTTTAAACTGTATTTTAGTGATCCAATCCAATTTTTTACTTTTTAAAGTTTGTAATTAATTATTATACAAAGAAATTTTTTTTTTTAAAAAAATACGAAAATACGCCGGCCCGATCTCAGAACCGGTTTTGGGCCCGGCTCGGCCCGGTTTTTATAAAACCGGTTTTAGATAACATTAAACGGGTTAGGGATTTTTGGGTTAAACCCGGTCCGACCCGACCCGGTTTTGGGCGTTACTATTTGAACCCGGTTTTTGTCTCGGCCCGACCCGACCCTAACCCGATTTTTGGCCATCACTATTACCAGCATTTCACAACTGCTCACTGTTAGGGTTTTTTCTGATTGAAAAGAGGGTTTCAGCAAATCGAGGGTTTTAATGTCCTTAATAAACTAATCGCTATTAGTTTATACACAAATCGGTGTAGCGATTCTAAGAAATAACAAAAAAAATGCACATGCATTTTCTTAATGAGATGACTCTATATTATTGCTTGTTTCGTTTTCGGGTTAGTAGGTTTCATTAAATTGTTTCCGTTAATAAAAAAACCATGTAAGTTGTATTGAGAATACAAAAAAATCGGTTTAGTATAGACTTAAATCTTATGATGAAACTGATCAAACTGATCACATAAAATGGATCAGGTTAAATTAGTAGGTGTAAAAAAGTTCACTTAATCATACAGCATATTATATGTATGTTAATGATGGGGTTTCATCATTATCTATTTAATGCGGGTATTACAATGGTCTGTTTCACCCATTGATCAACAAAGAGTGTTGTGATGCCTATGTTTTATTGCTGCACTTTCATTTTGATTTAAATGCTCCAATTTGATGAACTAGTTCATAGATATAGTAAAACATAAATGGTGAACTAGTTCATAGATTACCATAACTTAAGGGATATGTTTCAGATTATTGTGATGCTTTTGTTGTTTCAGATAATTGTGATGCTTCTGTTTCAGATTAGTGTGATGATTCTGTTTCATTGATTCATGTTGATCATTGATTTGCTAGTTGAAACATGGGGTGAAATAGTTCATTACAAGTGAAATACCATGGGGAACTAGTTCATACATTACTAAACTTATGGGATATGATGCTTCTGTTTTTTTATGCATGTTCACCTATATGGTGAACTAGTTCATAAATTACTAAATTTTGATATGTTAAGTATACTGTGATGAATCTTTTTCATTGCTTAGCATGTTCATCATTTCATTGCTAGTTGAAATATCGAGTGAACTAGTACTTTACAAGTGAAATAGTTGGTGAACTAGTTCATTATTGGTTCACATTTGGGGTGAACAAATTCATAAATTACTAAAACTTTGATATGTTTTAGTATATTGTGATGAATACGGTTCATTAATTCATGTTCATCATTTCATTACTAGTTTAAATATGGGGTGAACTAGTTCACTACAAGTGAATTACTTGGTGAACTAGTTCATTACTAGTTCACATACGTAGTGCACTTGTTGACTAAAATTGAAATACGGTGAACTAGTTCTTTTCAGAAACAGCTACACATTTATATTAACTAATTTGAAACCAATGAATAGTCATGGTAGATGCAATGACAAAGGATACTGTTATGATGGATGCTTTACATGCACATAATGAAGACAAAAAAGTTTTTGAAATGGATGTAATTGAAGTTAGTTCTTCAGCATCCCGCTGTGGTAGGAAAAGTAAGCATTCCTGCTACTATATTTAAAATCTTTTCATAAGAATATTTGTAATGTGGCCTTCTTTATTTTACAGGGAAAGAAACAAAAGAAGAGGCAATATCACCAACTCGGATAACGCGAAAAGTGCTCGATGAAATACATGTTGTTAGTACGAACGAAGGTAATAATTATTAGCTAAATTCTATCATGTTTATTACACATGCACTGATGAAACAATACTATTTACAGAATTAGACCCACAGTTAAATGGACGGCGAAGTTCACTGAGAAGCAGTACCAGACAAACAAGGAGTGTTAATGGTAAAGGTGAGGGAGTTATCGAAGATCTGGACGCGTTAAGTCTAGACGAATGTATCACATCAACTACATTGTTTATGTGCAATGTATAAATTAATTAATGACATATTCAACTAGATTTCATGTTTTCAGATTTTGAGCATGCTGAATTGCCAAATAAAAGGGGTGTACGGAAAGGTGAAACATCAAATGACTTTAAGGTCGAGCGCAAGCGTGAGCCATTTGTAGCAAAAGTTTTCAAGGGGGCATACGAGGACCTGCTAGAGCCAAGAGAGACTGCAGACAAGCTATTCGAGATGGTGTTTTGAGAACAAGGACATCCCCAAGGGCGCTTCATGAAACAATACAATTACTTTCCAGCGCTCAGCGTGATGCAGTACATAGCATGGGGTTTGGACCTTTCTTGAATTTAAAAACAGAAGGTATTCCATCTAGGCTTGGTTTTTATGTTGTAGATAACCTAGACACTACAAGGATGACGCTAAGAGTTAGGAATGGATCAATCCCTATTACGCTAATTTCAATTCATCACATGTTACGGTTGCCATTAGGAGGGGTAGATTTGTTGGATGAGGAGCGTTCACCAGATTCGTTGGATATCCTGTATAACTTTAGAGGGCAGCAAATAAGAGGAAAATGAGGCCAATGGATATCAAGGAGTTGATTGAAAACTCAAGGGACTCCGGTTTCACCTTTAAATTAAACTTTTTGGTGTTGGCTGTTAACATATTGGCCGAATGCAACCATGCAGGATGTTGTAATCTTTAGTTTTTGACCGGTACCAAAAGTGATGCAATGATACCTCAAATCAATTGGTGCAAATACGTATTTGATATGGTAAGGAGAAGCAAAGACAACTGGGATAGAAACAGTACAATTTGTTTCTACAGTGGGCCATTGACATACTTGACGGTATGTCCTTATTCAACACGATGTTTGTTTCTCTTGTTTACTAATAATAATTTATATGTCTAATAATGTTTCTAAATTTTGAAAGCTATTGTATGTTGAATCGACGGAATGGCCGAAAGTAAATGTTGAACCAAGAAGGCCAGCGATTTTTACATGGACTTGTGAGCTATTGAAGAAGCGGGAAGTGACTGAAATAGAGGGTGAAGGATTAGGGAGTGCTACCATTTCAGTAAGAGATACTATTAAGGAAAGGGAGGTAATAATGAAAATGGGTTAGCATATTAACATATTACAAGCCTTATTTTCATGTTATCGGGTTAAATTTTTTATATTTCTGCAATGAAACAGGATGATATAAAGCTGATGGACGATAAGATTGCATTGATAACGACTGATAGGTTAGACGCTGAAAATCATTTAGAATCACTACCTAGAAAATACCCTAATGATCCAGCCTTCACCAACTTTGTTGATATTATGAGGTTCATCTTCCGATACGGTGTCCAAAGCAATGTAAACGACTGTGGACCAAGCAATGGTGGACAGATTTGTGGTCTGCATGATGATGAACCTGTGAGCGTTGGTTTTGGTAGCTTTAATAGAATTGGAGGTGAAGAGGAAACCCGAGAAGGGGACGTTAATGAACCGGACAACGAGATCGATCCTTCGACAACAATTGTTCTTAGTCAACAACATGGTGGTGCTACTCCACTAGATACAGAGATCATCGGGACCCCATTGTCACAGATTTGGTACTCACAAACCCTACATGACATATGCGACTCAGCCTACGAAGCTTCTGAATCAGTAAAGCGTCACGGAAAGCAGTTTAGTGTTGAACCGATCGCATTCAACATAGAGGCAATCCTCATAAAATGTATTTGCAATGAACAAGTTGGTAGTCGAGCTTTAAGAGATAAGGGGAAAGGTATTTGCATGGAATACAATGATGGACTGAAGAAATGCATTAACATCCAACAATTGGTCATCAAATCAGAGGTAGAAGGAGGTTGTGCAATATCAACAAGGCAGCCAAGGCGGAATGTTCGGTTGGGAGAGCACCTACGTTTACCTTACGTTAAAAGGGTGGTGGACATGAAAGTGATAAACGAAGAGAAGAGGATTTACGAGTGGGCGCAGATAGGACTAGGGTGCCCTTAGTAAGTTCTAATATAAAATTTAATTGTTTAATTTATAAAAAACTAATCGATTATTTTTTTTAAACAGTGATGCCGTATTTCTTTTGGAAAACGGACCTAACATGTTACGAAGAGACCTGGAAAGTCTGGCAACACCTTCGGCCGTGTCTGCAGCAGTGGTGGACTGTTGGGCAGAGTTGTTGAACTACGAGGAACAATACAGGAGTAGGGATTCACCACACAGGTTTTTCTTCACAACGGTTGTTATGGTAAGTTGCATTATTTTTTTGTCAATATTACAAATTTTTTCCACTTATACACGTATCAAATAGTAATCAGCACTTATTGAGGTTAGTTTTTAATTTCACGCAGAATGATCATCATTTGAAGGATCCATTCACAGATTTCACCATAAAATACAGCATATTCAGTAAGAATCTTGCAAGGTCAGCCCATTTCAAGAAGAATGTGATGAAGATGCGGGAGTTTGATTTGGTAAATTACTATTAAACGTATAAATACATTCATTAACTCGTGTTCATCTGTGAACACAGTAGCTTAATATAGTGTATTTAAAATGCAAGTTTTTCCCCGATTTTGGATGATGGTCAATACTATGTAGTAGTATTTAACCTACGGAAACATACAATAGTTGTACTAGACAACCGATTTTGGACAGGGAGTGAGTATGAAGATGTTATGGGGCTCTACGAACATGCGGTACAGATTTTGGTAAGAGTTTTTCATCACGTTTATTATTATTATCTATACGCATGAAACTGCACATATTCACTAATCATAGTTTAAAATCACAGCATAGTATGATGCTTGAACATTTGACTGAGGTGAACCATGAAGGACATCCAACATCACCGGCCAATAATGAGATGGAAAAAAACACTAACATTGGTGTTTTCATCATGTGGCATTTGGAAATTGGATGGACGATGAACGCTCTTGGAAAACTGGACTTATGTCGGAAGGTGTGGCGCAAAAGACTCAGATTACGGAGCTCAGGAAAAAATACACAACAAAGTTCGTGTTAAGCGAGTTTAACAAGAAAAGAAGTGAAGTAACGTGTAATGTCTCGGGTAAGTTTGTTTATTTAATTATTATGTGTATTAGTTTAGGGTAAGTTTTATGTTAGTTTTTATAAGTCAAGGGTATTAGAATAGAGTTATGATAGTTGAGACCCTTGCTTGAAATTTCTCATTCTTATATAAGAAATCGACACCTCCTCTATGTTAATTAAGTCGGTTTCCTAGTGTGTTCTGTGTGTGTGTTCTGAAGCCGAGAGAAAAGAAAGAAAAAAGCCATCGATTGATTTACCGAGAGAAAGGTTGCGTGGGTCGATTTGAGGTGTGTTTCCTTCTAGTTTTGTGTTTATTATAGGTCGCATATGATTTCTATTGGTTTATAATTGTCAAAATTTTGATTATGAGTTGATGTAATTCGAATCTGGGGTTCAAACATTCGTCCGGATTTCAAAGTGTCCGGATTCGAATGTTTTCCGGATAGAGATTTTCCGGATGGAATATTACCCGGATTCTATAGTTTTCCGGGTAGGGTATTTTCCGGTTAAGAGTTTTCCGGGTAGATCATTTTTCCGGATGGTGTCCGGACTTGAGTACCGGATTATTGTTGTCTGAACCAGGAGTATACGGATTCTTTGGATTTTCGGGTAAATTCTGGATGGATTTCCGGGTGGTTTATCCGGATAATTATTTTCCGGATTTGGATTCCGGATAAGTGTTACCGGGTGAGTTATCCGGATAAGTTTTTCGTGCTAAGTCGCCGAAGAGGGACATTTATGAATGTTTTTTGGGTAAGGGTATGATAGGCCTATTTAGAATTATTAGCCTGCTAGAGAGTCTTATGTGTTTGAATGGTAAATGGATAATTGTATTCAATTTATTTCAGATTCTATGACTTTTGGGTAGCGTTTGGTACGCAGACTGGACGGGACTGGACTGGATGGGACGGGACGGGACTGGACTGGAGGAGATAATTTTAATCTAGGTTACGTTGGAAAAAGGGGTATTTTAGTAATCTTATGTTTTAGTCCCATGTTGTTCCACCTATTTTGGTGGAACAAAAAATCTTAAGTTTTGTCCCATGAAAACTTGTTTTTGTCCCATGGCATACCAAACATAGGACTATTTTTTTGTCCCGTCCCTTCCCATTCAGTCTGCGTACCAAAAGCACCCTTGGTGAGAGGTCGAACAATCGGATTAATTAAGAAAAGCTTGGAAGTATTTTGATAGCAATAAAGTGAGTTTTACTTTAATCATTTTCAAAAATTGGAATACATATATACTGGATAAATATGTGGTAGGTAGTGTGATGATGTGCTTATGATTGAAATATGATATATTGAGATGTATGTTGTATTTATATAAGCATTACACTACACGATTGCACGTTGGCCAGACTTAGGGCCGGTAGAGTATTGGCCGTACGGAGGAACAACGAAGTTGGCTGTATTTTAGTGCAGCGAAGTAAATTGATTAGTTGGTTTAGCGCAGCCAACTAATATGGCCATGTGAAAGAATTGTACACAGTGCATACGAGTCATGTTTGCTATTCGGATACTTGTTATATATCATTGTTTTTACAAAATGATTACTAAACTGACAGGGATTTTCTCACATAGACCAATTGGTCTTACCCTCATTTTGTTTTAAATAAATATGTATTCCAGGTCATGAAGCGAGTAAGAGCAAAAGGAAGGACAACTTATGGTATGATTTTGAAGGTTGTGCGTGTTTTTGAAGGTTTCCTGAAGTGTTTTTGTATCAATAGGTTGTTGATTGTAATGTAATTTATTAACGAAAAGTTTGTACTGAATTATGTATTGTATAGTTTTTCAGACGAGGGATACGTAATTCATTTAAAGACCTTTCTTTGGACAATTGCGGGAATCATGCCTAGCCATCTTGTGGCAACGCCTACACATCCTCTTTTGTTTTTTGGCTGCCTTCATGATGAACCAATAAGACGTTTTCCCGTACCACACCCTTTGTTCCGTATACCTGATGGAGGAAGTATCTGAACAGAATCAGATTGCGAAACACCTACTAACTCCTCAATATCATTTTGTTTTTCTTGACAGCTTGATACTAGAGGAGTGTTCATCAAGAGCCGTTCACCCCAGTCTTCAAGTTGCTCAACAAACTTTGACGACGAATCCTTGCCGTTCCGGGCCATACCAATAATGCGATAAAAAAGAGACACGGCCTTGTTAATCAATCCTTTCTTTTCCACGTCCATCTCACCGTAACGAGCCCGGGCCGGCATAATCTCAACCGGTACTAAACCACGCCTCCAACGACGAAGTATGTATTTTTCCGGAATGACTGTAACTTGTTCATTGATCATCACACTAAACACATGACGGCAAAGGATGTCGTTCCTAATAAACTTGTTGCCAGAGCAATCGAACGTTTCATCCGCAATTGTATGCACCGCCTTTCCAACCAATAGTTCAAACATAAATAGTGGATATTAATATATTTTGACGAAACTAATATAATAACTAATAATCAAATAATAAAGGTTAGCATGATACCGTGTACGTAGTCTTTAATTCGGATTGTTTGTTAAGAAGCTTACAAAGATAAACCTTTTTATCGTCTACATCTTCCACACCTTTGAGTGTGCGGTACCAAACCGCCTTGTTCAATTCCTTTTGGATATCTAAAAAAATAGTGCGAGTATATGTGTCACGAACATGCGCCTCTAGTTTTGAAGGAGATAGCATATGTGGAATCGTTGTTCTAGTTTCAACCTCAAGCTCGCAATGACTATGATGTTGCTTATCAATAGCGAGGTCGAACATGCCAAGAAAAAAAACCAAATCATCCCAAAACATTGCGTAAACCCTGAAAAACGCATTTATACTCTTTAACCTAGATGTAGTCTTCATTAAACTGGACATGGATGAATTCTTGTAATATGCAAGGATCAATGACTCTCTTATGGAATACATCTCTTCCCACCATGCATCACCACAACATATGGTTGTGCCTTTTAACAAACTTGTACACCTCATAATCTCCGGTCTCATGAACATAATGAATCTTCATACTAGCTAAACACCTCGTCCTCTTATAACTAGATCTATGTTTCTTTTTTTCACCTGGCGCTACCTCAAACGAATCAAACTCTCGCTTGGTGGGTATACCTTGTTTGCTACAAAAAAATAACGGGTTTGAACTCTTCCTACTTTATTACTCTTTTTGTTTGCTAACCGTATATCAAACCTAACTACATCTGCGTATTTCCTATACCGTAACTCGGCACTATCAACAAAATCAAATCTATCACCAATGTTAATAGATACATCTTCATCGACGATTGGAAACCAAAACTTCGACCCACCTGGAGACTCGACCATGCGTTGATTCAATGTATCTAACAACACAAACACAATGAACAAGGCTTATTCTTTAATTTTAATAACTATAACAAAATAGAAATATCGAAAACTAATTATTAATTAATAAATCGATAAAAAGGCTGTAAAAAAAACTCATGAAACAACTGTTAATGCTCAACAAAAACGTAATTCTATATCACATGACATCTATTACTACGATTAACATATGGTACCCTTAGAAGAAGAATCCTTGACAGTGTGCAGCGGAAAGTCGGTTTGATTATCGGAGCCATCGTTTGATTCACCGACGTGCGGTGAAACAAACGTCGACAAGAACAGGTCATCGTCGCCGATAACATCTTGAACGTGGATTTCATTCAAAGACAGTGGTTCGTCGTCTGTATTCACCATAACTAATTTTGATTGATCTAATTCTGTGGGTTTTGCTTGCATGCTTGTTTTACCGAATCAATCTGATACCTTCTTATGTTCATATGAAAACGGTTTATTTTGATTACAAATTAGGTTGATCTCAATGAAACGGTTATGGGTATACATAATTTCAAAAATAGAAGATCCCGGTTTCCTTAATTAATAGGGTATATAATCGATCTAATTTGATAAATCATAATTAAGATTGTTTCTATAATTATCGAATCAAATACCAAAAGACGATATTGCCCTTCTTAATATAATTAATAAAAATTGTTTACGAAAAATTCTGATTGGTCGATAGAGGTTTTCAAAGTTTTCAAAGTTAGAGTGGTTTTCATCTTTCTCTTTCTATCATTATGCTAATATAGCAATCTTTCAATATAATTATACTTAAATCGCAATTTATTACAAGGCCACCAATTTCAAGATCTAGAAAATCAAACATAAGCTTCCAAGTCATTACCTGGTTGGGAGGAGTTTGATGACCTTTGACCTTCGAACAAAACAACTGAACCTTCACAATGAGTTTGCTGTGAAGGTTACCTTCACGGTGAGTTTGTTGTGAAGGTTCATTCAATTGATGTTAAAGTACGTTTGAAACAATGCAATAAATTAAAACATTGAATCAAATTCTATCAATCATAAGAAAGAACATAATTAAAAAGCGATATATACACCAGCACCAATTGATGTTTCCATGAAGACGGCATGGTAAAATGTCAGCTCACTCTACCACTTTAGATAATCATTAATAGCCAATTAAAACATTTTACAAGTACATCCCTTCCTTGATGAGTTGTATTTTGAGTTGGGAGAGATTCTTTGCCAATATATGGTTGGAAAATGTATTAACCCACTAAACAAACCTTCATAGTAAACTCAATGTTAAGGTTCATCTTCTACTATGAACTACTAGCAAGCATCGAGATTCATGTTTACCCAATGTGTGTGTTTTGTTGCAACATTACTGGACGAGCCGAACTTTTACTTATATGAACAAACGTTGTATACAAATATATACTAAATTCTATCTCTTTGTTGAAATAGAATGATATGGTCGGATATGATGCATTTTGTGTGAATGGGAGCATTCAAATGTGTGGTTGAGAAGTATTGCAACTCATTGTTTTCATTGTGCATCATAACTAGACCGGATCAAAGTTAATGTGAATGGCTATTCTTTTCTAATTTCACATTAAGAGGCATGCATTATAAAGTTTGACCACTTTAGTTCTGATTTCCCACTCATGTATGGATGTACCTTGAGCATTGAAAATGGATGTTGATTAGTATTGTTATTATTATATGCAAAATTTATATTTCATTCATTCTTAAATATATTGAATAGTTTTCCTGAATGCTTAAATATTAGTAAGCGTGTTTATCGTCTCTAACTAGAGTTACAACTTGTTATATGTATATGAGTTTTCATTATATTCTACATTTGCATGCTATCTTTATAACTCACTAATGAACATATAAAAATGCAACACCATTGATTCTGAAAATGGATTCTACATATTCAGAAAATGAAAAAGTGATGAACACTAAAGGTAACAATCTCCTTCACAATTTACTTCATAATGGAATAATTACAAACCTTCACTGCAAACTTACTGTGAAGGTTCACTTAATTACACTTGTGACCAATTTACCTTTTATATATTATATATTACTTGAATCAATGGCATTTTAATAACAAGATTACAACCCATAATGAATGTGTATATGCATAGATATTTATGAGATTATGATGCATATATACCATGAATAAGGGCAGTCACGTGCAACCAATCTTCATTTGAATATTCTTTTCTAATGATGAAGAGGCCATCAAGCCAATATTGTGAGGGATCAAAAGGTATTAAACCATTAAGCTTTCCCAAATTTCGTGTCAAATAGTTCTTACCATCTTATCAAATGAACAAATCTTCACGGTAAACCTATTGTGAAGGTTGACTTAATTTCACTTTGGATCAACTTAACTGTTATTCTAAAGTTAATTAATGGTAATTTCACAAATAAATTTATTCTACTTTCACATAAACCAATGAACCTTCACAACAACTTTGTTGTGAAGGTTCAGTTTTATCAAGTAACATATACATTCATTGTAGTTTGCTCTTACATTTCTTTGAATGTTTTTTGTATTGGCATCTAATAAAACAAGTTCTTTTCATAATCTTAAGAGGGGACCATTACTACTAGCTTGGTGATATCTGATCTCCAAAACCCGTCATGTGAGAGTATATACAACATCAAGGAGAAGAATATCAAGATTAGTGGAAGAAGTCGAAGAATGGGAGCACTTAAGACGAAGAAAAGAAATTGGATTTGAATAAGAGCAGCTTGGAATTGAATGCAATATTTCGTCAACGAAGACATTTAATATTAATTTTGTGTTTGATATTGTCAAATTATCATATAAAACTTTTGATATATGTACAAAAACTTCATATCATATATTGATTTCAATGTACGTTTTAAATGCAAAAATATGTACTTGAACTTCATTTAGACCCACAACTGAATAAATCTTTAGACAAAGTATTATGTGAAGTCTTAGAACTTGTTTTGAGGTAATTTATGTGAAGGTTTAGCAGATTGGTTTGACGTTTGCCACCAACTTAATTGTTTGAAATTGTTCTTTACCTTCAAATTTAATTAATGAACATTCATAGCAAAAATGAATGTGAATCTTCATTATTTTGTATCTATTTATGGGAGAGACAATGACAATTGGAGTTGAAATTGATAGGAGATTAGTTGATGAAGTCGTCTCCATGGATGATTTAAACAATCATACCAGAGTATATAATCAATAGATTGAAGTAGTGGGTGGGAGATAAGGCCAAAAAGTAGAGCAATCAGGGGTTGGTTTCTTTTATCTTAGGCAAATAAAGGAAAAAAAGGGGTTGGCCAAAAATACCCACTCTATTCAAAATGTTAGAAGAATTATAACCATTAAATCATTCAAGTATAAAAGTGATCAATAGTTAGGAGTTGGTCTCACGGATCTCACGAAAAACCCTTAGTCTCATCGGAATCCAACCCACAGAGAGAGAGAGAGAGAGAGATAGAGAACCCTGAAAAATGAAAAACTGAGAAACACGTTGATAAGTGTTCATCTAGACGGTATGCACATGTGCATACAAGGGCCTGAAGTTGTTTTTTGGTTTTTATGTACGTGTGCATATTAGCACATGTGCATACCAGACAAATTGATTACAAATTACTTGTATGAACAATGTACATACAACGGTTACTATGGCATTACTTAATTTTTCATTTTTTGTGATTTCCTCTTTAACCGGTCCTCTAATTGAAATAATTTATATATATTATGAACACACAATTGAGATATGTTTATCTAATTTTTGAGGGAGCAATTAAGTTGGGTGTATATATGTCTATGTATAGCATGGACATAGAAACCTCTCATAAGGCATATGTCTGCATTCCAAAATAATAAAGACATAAAAATGCAATCCATAATTGTAAGGTACAAACACATAATGCATCAAATTCATGGCCATGCATGTTATTGGTCAGAAAAATTATTCATCCACCGGTAAGACCACCCGTACCGCCCTTGGGTACGGGATCGGGTTCGACGAGGTGGCATAGCGGGTTAATCGGGCAGGGGGTACGGGGGGGGGGGGGGGGGGGGAGCGGGTAGCGATCGGGTTAGGGTACCGGGTTCATGAACCCGATGATACCCGTTGCAATTTTAAATTTTTTTTATTTTTTTAAACAATACCGTTTACCAACGGCTATTTTATAATTTTAATTTTTTTTTCAAATTATACACACTATATATATTAACCTATACACACCGCAACAAGACCCGGACCTTGGCTTCTAAGCGTTTCCTCAACAAGGTTATATTCCGCAACCGGCCCCGAACGTTGGTTTCCAACAATTTCCGCAACACCCGTATATTCCTCATCAATTTACATATCATGGTTTGGTTCAACAAGGTTTTACTCCCGCCAATTACCAACTTCCTCAACCCGCGGCTTTCAACGCCGCAATCGATCTCGAAGAGGACTTTGTTCCTGAAACCCAACAACCGCAAACACCACAATCGATCTACACACAACAATCAATCCCGGAACCATCAAACCCGACACCAACGCAAAAAGGAAAAAAGAAAATTTTTGAAAATAGAGCCACCCGACAGGTGTGGACTAAAGAGGAGGAAGTGTCGGCATCTAGTGTTAGATTTTTAGTGTTTTGTATTTTGTAATTTTTAATTTTTTAATGAATGATATGAATTTTTATTTTTATTATTTATCTTATTTTTATTTATTAAAAAATATATAAATATTTTTATTTTGTTAAATAATTAAATGTATAAATAAAAGAATTAAAAAAACTGAGGTGGCAATTGGGTTCAGTGGGTTCAGTGGGTTGGCGGTACTCCACTTTTGGGTAAGAATAGTATGAAAGAGAAAAGATGATGTGTTGTTGAGGTGGCAATTGGGTTCAGTTGATTCATTGGGTAAGCGGTACTCATGGCCTAAGGAAACCTATGTTTTCATGACTGCAACACTCTACTTAATTTCTAAACAATGTACTTAATTTCTAAACAATGAAACCTACCTCTTCACTTCTTACCAGATTTTTCAAGCATTAATTAACTAATTACTTAAAGCCCCATCTTAATTTCCAATAACCCCTTTTTTAAATCATGTGGTAATTACAAATAAATAAATAACATGGCTTTTGATTCATTAAAATGAAAATGGCAATGTGAATGTTGTGAAATGGAAACGTGTTTCTCTATTCTCGATTTGTTGACGGCATCTCCAACAGCTTTCCTAAAATTTCTTCAAAATAGAAAATCAAAAGCCAAAATCTTCAAAAAAAAATTATATTCAATCTTCAACAGATTCTCCATTTTGGAGAAAAAAACATTGATTATAATGTTAAAATATTTCATTGATCTATTAAAATATTATTTCTCTCTCTACATATTTATTTTCAAAGTTTTCTATTGGTCCTCTCACTTGGTAATCATTTTTGAAGTGATCTTCATATTTGGAGAAAAACTCATTCTCTCTCCTACTTTCCCCATTTTAAAGATAGTTTTGGGAAGCTGTTGGAGCAAAAGTAGAGCCCAAAATCTCCATATTCTCCAAAATGCGAAAGATGTTGAAGATGCTACGAGGAACGCTTAATTAATTACAGCATATGTGATAACTCATTAATTAGCATCAAAACAAACACAATAACATTTACATTTTCACTTCCTATCACCCCAACCAAACATTCCATAAAAAATAAAAGTTGGGAACGTTGAGAAAAATTTATGTTATCAAACAAATTAAAAATAAGTTTATTTTATTAAAATGGTGTATTTTTCTTAAAAAACAGAATATAAGTTATCCATTTCATCCTTCTATTCTAGATTAATGACACAAGTAAGAGTCAAAAGAAATGGTCAAAATGTTATCTTTTGGTCTTTGAGCTTATATTTGAATTCAAAAAATGGAAGATTTCAAGAAAGTTATAAAAACATTGAAAAATGATAAAAACAACCTTTCCCCATACAATTATATAAACAAATCCAACTGAATTATTCCAAGTGGCTCAAAGTTCCATAATATCACCACTCATTTCTTTTTAATTGTCTTCTAGTCTTTGCATATGTGTTAGTGTTGATTGTACAAGTAACAAGTGTTAATTTGTGATCGTCATGAAATTAGTCGGTACATATAAACTAGTCTGAAAACAAAAACAAAAATGTTAATTTGATGAAAACTTTATTATATACATATATATACTATATTGAGAGAGAGGGAGAAAGGGATGAGAAGAGGTTCAAACGAGAATCTGATTCAAATATAAAACTTGAGAAAGTGGTGGATCCGAAGCTTTTATAATTGAGGACACATTAGAGGTGTCAAAATTTCCGAAACCCAATAACTCATTCGTACAAAAGTGGTTTTGGATTATTCGGTTTTCGATTAGTTCAGTTAACCGAATGAATAAAGATAACTTATTCGGTTTGATTTTCGGTTATTTTTTACTATCGTTTGGTTAAATCAAGCACATTATACTATTATTTATATATTTACTATTTTGCTAAACTAAAGCAAGTGAATACATTACACATTAATACAAAATGAAATTAATTCATCATGGACCAGATGGCTAGAGTAATAAACTACTAAACCAATTTGTAATAAAATATTAAACCAATTTGTCTAGTGAAATCAGAATGCTTAATAGTTGATAAACATATTATAAATTAGTATTAGTAGCAAGAAACCAAAGGCCAGTAAATTAAATTCAGTTAGAAATAAGCATCAAATAAAGAAAAGCCAAAAAATCAAAATTAAGAGGCAGACCGGTGGTGGCAAACTTTAAATAAAACTAACAAACTCAATAACGTTAAATCAAATAATAATTAACAAATAGAAAACTAATAATTAACAAATAACAATACATATAAACCTATAGAATAATAAAATGCAAAAACAAATAGTGATTTATCAAATCAACAGCATTATAGCAAACAAAATAAAAGAAACAAGATGACTTTAGCTGGGTCGGAGCCTTAAGAGTTGGGGGCATTATAGGAAACTTTAGGTTTTTTTTTTCACCATTTGGATTTACAAAAACCAATGAGTTTTGTAAGTGCCCACTACCCCCAACAACATCAGTTTGCCCTTAAGAACACCTGTATCATATGTGATTATGGGCGGCCTTGACTATGGCCTAGGTCGCAAGCTACTTTGTGTTGACCATGTTCGGTAATCCCATGTTTTCGTTTTAAGCCAACCTTATATACACATTTACCTATATGCATGGAGTTCAAATACAAAAGAGAAAACAAGTTGAGAACGTAAGAATAAGTGATTCATGTGAGCACAATTGGTAAAAGGAAACACGAGTTCATATATGGATCTTTATAAGTGAATAATTGGTAAAGAGGTAGATCATGGGTTCACATATGTATTTTCAAATAGATTATTTTTCATGTATACCAATGATTCACATATGAATCATTTATTCTTATATGTTTTAACTTTTTTTTTGTCTTTCTTATTTAAGCATTCACACACATACACACACACACACACACACATATATATATATATATATATACTAGTTGTATATCCGCTGCAATGCAACGAGATGTAAAAAATTATGAAGCTTTTGTTGTAACTTGCAAGTGAGCATAACTTTGATTTCGTGTTTGGTCATTTCTTGATCTTCAGTGGCCAAACGAAGGTCATGGCCTTGGGGATGCTAAGAGGTCGTTTACAACATGCTAAACAAGTAAGCAATTATCGGATGTCACTTTCCTTACTGGTGAGCATGGAAACAACCGAATAAACAGTCTACATGTTATAAATGACTATTTAATCCCACGGTCTATATTAAACAACGATCAAAATAACGATTTGATAAATATCTTGAATGCAAATTCTAACCAATTCAATGACTCTATAAAATTAATAAACCAAAAATAACAGTGGAATATTAAAAGATGTAATAGAAGGATTACAAGAAACTCGAAGTTTCTCTCAACCCAAGACCGCCACCCTTTTCATGCTTCGGCGAATTGTACTGGGTGAGAAACCACACACCTGCTGATCACACTTTGAATCATTCCATTCTACAAACAACTCTAATTCACTACATTCCCCCTTGCAGAATATCAAATACTTTTTTGATTAACATGTTCATCACTTTATATACCTTTTGACTTGATTGAAAGAAACCAAATTAAAGGAAATATGCATCACCATCTACTACAAATGATTTGATGCTAGTTCTCATATTATAATCAAATATCTAAAGAAAATATTAATAGATTAACTAACCTTTGTAATTATATAAATGATGCCACTTAGTCTATATACTTTATAAAACTTTAGCTACTAACTAACATTCCCACATATTCAAAGGACTCAAGCATAAGATAGAAGGGGGAGAAGAACTTGTTGGTGACGGATAGGTAGAGGTTTGGCAACAACGAGCAACGGGATACCACACACTACAAAATAAACGACTTTTACCCACAAAATTTTTACCCAGGAAAGTTTCCGTCGGTGATTACCCAGGGATCACCCAGAAAATCCCAATGATTTTGTAGAATCCGATATTTTTCGATAAAATACTCATGGATCACCCAGAGAATCCCTGGGTAATCTGTCACTGATATGCATTACCTACCAAAAATCTACCCACCAACTTTTCTGACGGTTTTGTGATGAATCACCCTTTAACGACAGATTTCCCAGGGAAAAATTCGTAGGTAAAAGTCTTTTGTTTAGTAGTGACACCGACAATGGTTTCCAGGGAGAAAGCAGAAGGTAGCTGCAATACATGAAGAATTCTTCCATTTCGAGAGACGTGAAGGAAGCAGATAGAAGGAAGTGTATGAACAGGGGCGGACCCATAATTGTTTTCGAACGGTGGCACCATTTGACTATAAGAAACAAATATAGAGATATTTTTCACAAAATTAATATTGGTCTGGTGGTTAGTCCCTTGATTTTCAACAAGTTTGAGTCCTATTATTGCAACTTTTTTAGAAACAAAATAAATATGAAATTAAAAGCTAAAAACTACAAAGATGACTCTAACAAGACTCGAACCCGTGTCTGAATTGGAATAAAAGTTTTCCAAACCAACTCTACAAAAAAAAACTTATATCTTTGATATAGGTTCAAAATATATAAGGTTTTTTTTACCTTTCGACGGAAGAATAATACGGTGGCACGTGCCATCTTTGGCACCACTACAGGTTCGCCCATGTGTATGAAGAAAGCCAAACATGTATGTCTCTGAGACGTGAGATGTGAAATAAGAGGTAGAAGGGAAACCATGGACCGCAACGTGTACTTTAGGTATGGGTCGGTCTGAAAATCCTTGCATCAAAGACATGTAAATTATGCTTTATGAAGTGCAAGTAAGAGATTTTTGATATGTATGTAACACTTTGTTATTAAAGAGTTGTAATTAAGAGTTATGATTTAAAGGATATGTTCTTTTCTTTCAATATTAATTAGTTTTTATATAAGACATTCGAGTTTTTTGGTTGTAGGAAATCCTTCAAAATATTAATTAGCATATTAATGTCATATATAATTAGTAAATCAAAAAGTTCTTACCTCAAATTATATGTATATGGTTTGCTCAAAATCAAAAGTAATACATGATCAATAAACATACAAAACATATTGGTATATTATTATCTAATAACTAATTACTATACAAGGTATATATATTGATCAATCGATCGTTGATTGAACATAGTTTCTTTTAAAAGAAGTGAAGTTAAAAAGAAAGAGGTATGTGTGAGTGCAAGTAGCCAAAAATGCTACACCTATGGGCCAGCACTTCATATCATGAACAAAAAGACAACCATATATCAATTCTTACTTTCTTCAATGGTCCAACTAAGCTTCTCTTTTCTTGAAAATCTTTATATTTGTATTATTTATTTTATTTTGTTTTCTAAAGAGAACAAAAAACTTTCCTGTCAAGACACACAACAAAAGTAAATGGTGTCTAATCTCATTCCTCTATTCTTTTTATCTTTATCTTTTTGTCAAAAAGACAAGAAAAAATATTGAATCATACTTTAAATTTTTAAAAAACTCGCTATTTTATATATATGCAAGGAAAGGAACAAACAAGTCGTGCCGCAACGATTACAACATATATTGAAAATGGTAATTAGAAACCATTAGATTTATACATGAAAAAATTAAGAATCAGAATGTGTAATTAGAAAAAGAAATCATGTTTAAATTAAATAGTTGTTTATAAAGATTTATCTTTCTTGAGTGGGTGATTGAACTAAAACTATAATTTAATTACATGTGTTTAACTTTAATCCAACATTATAACTGAAAATATGGAGTTTGCACCCCTCTAAGTAAAAGCATATGCACTAAAACAATATATAATTCCATAAAGATTTTCTTGATCCCAAGAATAAATATTAAAGCATTAGCATCCATGGACAAGTGAATTGAAACCTTACTTAACCTTCTTTAAAAAAATATTTAATTGTTTGGATCTTATATATATTATTAGATAAATTTATTTTCTTTAATGATCAGTACATGCATGTTATGTGTTTCAATTACTTTTGTCGTTTTCAGTGAAGAAAAACTATTTGAGTGGTTTCTTGGTTTATTAAAACAATTAATGTTCATTACAAGAAAATTAGGAATTACCGGTTTAAGTTATGAAAACGCTTCTCTTTATTAAGTTGTCTCAATTCTTGTTCAACAAAGTCGTCCTTTTGATTCTTACGCTATCAAAGGGGTATTTTCAAGAAACTTAACAAAGATATTTGATCTTTCCAATCCTTGTTCACCATGTTCGTCCTTTTGATTCAAGTAACAAAAAGATTTGATCTTTTCAACCGTTGTTCACGATGGTCGTCCTTTTGATTCGTACGATATCAAAAGGGGCAAACTCAAGAAACAAAAAGATTTGATTGATCTTAATTTTCAATCCTTTTTCACCATGATATAAAAGGAGGGTAAAACCAAGCTCACCAAGGCAAACCAATCCACATTTCCTTTTGACGATTTGGTTGGCACTTCTTTTTAAACAAAACTTAACCATGCTAAAAAAACCCTAATAAAACCTCATGTGATTTCACTTGTTGCAACTTTCAAGATCATTTGAACATGAAAAAGGCCTATTATTTACCCACTTTGTATCCATTTTGGGATTTAATTACTTTTATATTTTCCAACAAAAAAAAAAGAAAAAATTTGAAGTTAATATTTTGGGTAATTTGTATGTTTAATTCACATAAATGGCTTTAAACTCTTTGTAAGAGAAGTCATTGAAATGGGTTCCATATGAGAAAGGGAAACCATCATCCCTGTGGACCAATATACAATTTATTTGGGAAGGCCTACAAAAAGATACCCTTTCTCGACACCGAATCATGTCGTTGATTGCTAACATACATCGAAACCGATCGGATAATATTTATGGCATGAAAGGTAGGATGATCATTTTAGTGTTTTCAAAAGTTCAAATTTTTCCAATTAGAATCAACTGGATCAAAATTAAAGATTTTGATATATGCATGGTGAGATTTTGAAAGCTAGTGTAATGAATCTTTTTGAAGATTTGAAAAAACTACAAAATACCCATGATAATTAAATACATAATATGCAAATGTAGAATTCAAACTCTAGCTCATTGCCAATTGGCAGAATATTAAATAACTATTAAAGTTTTAACACATATGTAAATCAGTAATTAATCCTTGAAAATTTTCCATTATGAATAAATAAATGCATGTTCGTGTATGTATGTGTGTGTATATATATATAGAGAGAGAGAGAGTGTGTCTGGCTCCAATGATAACAATACTTATTTTAAAAAACACGAAAACGAACAAAATCATTAGTGATTTTACATTAATGCATGAAAAAAGGACTTTGGCCGCGGCTTTAGGCGTGCGTGGCTTTTTTGCGCGTTAACGTAAAATCACCAATGATTTTGTTCATAGAAAAGTAGAATCTTATGTAGGAACTGGGAAATTATAATGCATCACAATATAGATCTTACAAAGATTGAAGTTAATTAATTAACATGAATTTTGTTCATAGAAAAGTAAAAGGATTTTTGATGTTCTTGATAAAAAAAAAGGGAAATCAAGAATTGTGCCACACTCATCCTACATGAATTACTAGTAATTTTATAAAAGTAAAAAACCCAAGATCATGAAGAAATATAGAGATCAGAGATATATATCATGCAAAGAGTAGATCTGGGAATTTCCTTTTTTTTCTTGGTTTTAATTTTCAGGGCTGATCCTCCCTCTATCTTCCCACAGCTTTATTGAACTGCAAAGATTTAAGCCAAAAAAAACACAGATCCAACAGATCAACATTGAACCATGCAGTTCAAGAAAGCTGTGGAAGAACAGAAAGAGCACCATTTTTTCAAGATTCTTCTCATCATCATCATCATCTCCTTCTTCTTCTGGATTGAAACCCTAATCAGGGTTCATGAAAACACACTCACTGTGTGTGTGTGTGTATATGTATGAGATTAGAGGTGGTGAGGTGAAGTGAAGAGGAGAGAAGGGGGAGTTTATTATATAAGGAGAAAGGAGGTCTTTTTTACCACCAATCCCAAGAAGAATATTGGTTATTACAGAACTCTGATCATACCCCACTTGCTTATCAATCCCCTTTCATATATTTTTTAAAAGAATTATTTCTCTCTATTTAATTGAGTATTTGTTTGATCACAAAATAAAAGTTATATTCAAGGGAATTTGATTAAAATACCTCAAGTTTGACTTTCATTTACTAAAATACTCATTTCTCTCCCATTTTTATCAAAATACCTTTTTTTTTCTCCGAACGGGGTCTGCGATCGCGGGCAGGGACCTGTTTTGACACTTTTGGAAACTTTTACCCTGCGATCCGGAGGAGTGTCCCGCGGTGGACCAAATTTGATGAATTTCAATTGAAATGTTACACTTTCAACCCCTATACTTATTTACTTACTTTACTTTATACCTTTTACTTTCATAATTTTAATTTTACATTTAACACATATAATCGTTTATTAACTAAAATACTTTAAAAAAATACGTTTTAATTTTAACAAGTTACACCATTATAATCGTCTCTTCGATACGTTCGAAATGAGTCCAATATTGAATTTTTTTGATTTATATATTTTAATATATATCATATACACTACATAAAAAATATTTTTTATATTTAAAATTCATTTTTTTAACGTATTTTCAATTTTGTTTTACACTCCTATCGCATTAACATAATAATCATATTAACTAATTCATTAAATCGTTTTAAATTATTATTATTTGTATGTGTTTATAGATATCGTGAATGGCAATAGGACAAAGTTTCACAAGAAGAATATGAAATGGGGTTTTGACAAGTTGGTATCACTGGACTCATTTAAAAATTGTGAAAATGGGTATTTGGCGAATGATGATTCATGTGTGTTTAGAGCTGAAGTATTTGCAGTTACAGAGTATGCACAAAAGAATCGATGTTTGTCCATCACAAAGCCTCCACCAATTTTTAATACTTACATTTGGACCATCGATAATAAAATAAATAAAACGTATTTTAACTATAAGAGTACCATAAATTAAATAATTAACTATAATAATATGAATTTTAAATATAAAAAATATTTTTATGTAGTGTATATGATATATATTAAAATATATAAATCAAAAAAATTCAATATTTGGCTCATTTAGAACGTATCGAAGAGACGATTATAATGGTGTAACTTGTTAAAATTAAAACGTATTTTTTTAACGTATTTTAGTTGATAAACGATTATATTTGTTAAATGTAAAATTAAAATTATGAAAGTAAAAGATATAAAGTAAAGTAAGTAAATAAGTATAGGGGTTGAAAGTGTAACATTTCAATTGAAATTCATCAAATTCGGTCCACCGCGAGACACTCCCCCGCGATCGCGGGGTAAAAGTTTTCCAAAAGTGTCAAAACAGGTCCCTGCCCGCGATCGCGGACCCCCTTTGCGGAAAAAAAGAGTATTTTGATAAAAATGGGAGAGAAATAGGTATTTTGGTAAAGGAAAGTCAAACTTGGGGTATTTTAATTAAATTCCCTATATTTAAGCATCTACAAATATATAATTTAATTTAATTTAACTTTATTAAAAAGAAGAAAAATAAATAATTAATAAACAGAAACAAAAGTTATCAACCTTAGTTAATAATTACTAATATGCAAATATAAAAATATTGTATCTATAAATAATTTAAAAACTTGTTAAATCTTAATAAAAAATAGGATATACATTTAAAAATCCAATATTTTAACCATTAATCAGATTCCTCTTTTCCTTTTCATCAATCTTAAAAAAAATTTATTACCAACACTTTAAAAAAATACGTAGCATAATTAGAAATACTTATGTTATTAAGATTACAGATAAAAAGATGATATTTAATTTGTTGAAATGTTTCTACATTTATAATTACTTAAATATATTATAATAACTACCCGAATGATTTTTAAATTTTCTGTAAATTAAATCGTAATGTTTTATCAAATTTATACAACACTTGAATCATTCGGGTAATGGATAACGAAAAACCGTTTATCCATATTCTACCCACTAAAACCCGGGTAATGGATAAGTGGATAAATTTTTCTTTATTCATACCATTATCCAACGGGTCGAAACATAACGTGTAACGGGTTTACATTTACTCATTGCCAACCCTACTTGAATGTGCATAAACATAACGGTATATATAATCTATAAGCTTTATCAATAATTGCATATGCATTATGTCGTGATGTCGAGAAGTAGGCATTATTTTGAGTGAATCCAAATTTTAATTCACATATGAATTCTCAATCAACAAACAGTAGTTGGTTTTTACTTTTGACATTTGTGAAAAGAAGATATAGATGTTTAAGTTGTCACTTCGGTGATTGCATTTAAGTCACATCAATGTCGTAAAACCAATACGGAGACAATAATAATATAATGTTTTTCATCCGGTTTTCCGGTTATTTTGTGTATAAAAATTCGAATTTAACGGCTTAAAAACTTCAACTCATTTCTACTTGATTTTTTCAAAATTTAGGGGCCGTTTACAAAACAATTACTCAAGTCACATTAGTTTACGAGATAAATATGGCAAGGATCAAGAATCTTACCCGGTAAAAACGAAAGCAAAGACCGAAAGTCAAAAACAAGGACCGAGAGTCTTACCTGGTAAGTGAGTGCGACGACTTACCACGGTTCAGTGGCGGACCTAGCCTTGGGCATACGGTGGCACGTGCCACCGTATCGTTCTTCCGGCGAAGGGTAAAATTTCGTACTCGTATGAAGAGTGCAACCGTATTATTTTAGAGGGTGCAACCGTATCGTTTTAAATGGTGCAACCGTTTCAAAAAAACTCTTAAAATCAACAAAAAATTCCAAAAACACTCTTAAAATCAACCAAAAAAACCCGAAAAGTTCTCTCGAAATCGATTTTTTTTTATTTCCTCTAAATCGAGAAAAAAAATTAAAAAATTTCTCTCAAAGCGGTGGAATTAGGCTAAAACATCATCGGGCGATGTGGAAAATTTTTAGGTTCGTCAATGGTGTCACCGTAAGAAAAAAATTATGGGTCCGCCTCTGCCACGTTTAACGCTTACCGGCTAAATTGTTGCATACGATGCCATTTTGATGGACTATATTCTTACCCGAAAAGTAAGTGATAGTGTTGAATTTTACCGGTAAACACTTACCCGTGTAAGTGATTAGGTAAACGGCCCCTTAGGATCTTCATTTTCAATTTAAATCATTTATATATTTTGTTATGAAAATTAATGCATGTAAAAACACCCGTTTGTATATTGGAAAAAATCATTACTTTCATCATTAAAATATCTAATAAATACACAACTTTCTACAATAATTACAATCTACATACGTAAAAATGGTTTTATGAAGCTCCCATTTTTTTTGATTTTTAATGCAATAATATTAATAAATACATTATAGATTTAATTTCTATATAAAATAGATTATAAACGTTTACATTTATATTTTTATAAAATTTTGTGGATATATATACAGACAATCATCAATATATATATATATATAAATGAGAATGTAGGGTGAGAGAATTAAGAAGAGGCCTCCATGATCCTTTATCTTTTTTGTTATAGTTTTGATTTACTTTTAATTGATTTCAACACATTAAATGCTTAAAATTTTCATTTTCTTTTTTAATTTAAATTAAAAACCATTAATCAATATATATTTATTATTATATAAAAGATTATTTACCTTTCATTTTTAATTATACAATGAACCCAACATTTTTTATTTAAATTTGTAAACTTATTATTATTTTTATTTAATCAATAAGGTATATATATACTTTTATTAAATGAATTTATTTTTATATTTCTTTGTAAGCTAACAATACTTATAAATCAAAAAAAATTATTTAAATTTATAAACTTATTATTATTTTATTTAATTAATAAGATACAAATTTTTTAGTAAGCTAATATCAATCAATCAATCATCAATATATATATATATATATATATATATATATATATATATATATAAAGGAGAATGTAGGGAGAGAGAGGATTAAGGAGAGGCCTTCATGGCCCTTTATCTTTTTTGTTATAATTTTGATTTACTTTTAATTGATTTCAACACATTAAATGCTTAAACTTTTCATTTTCTTTTTTAATTTAAATTAAAAACTATTAACCAATATATATTTATTATTATATAAAAGATTATTTACCTTTCATTTTTAATTATACAATGAAGCCAACATTTTTTATTTAAATTTATAAACTTGATATTATTTTTATTTAATTAAAAATGAAAGGTAAATAATCTTTTATATAATAATAAATATATATTGGTTAATGCTTTTTAATTTAAATTAAAAAATGAAAAATTTAAGCATTTAATGTGTTGAAATCAATTAAAAGTAAATCAAAATTATAACAAAAAAGATAAAGGGTCATGGAGGCCTCTCCTTAATCCTATCTTCCTACATTCTCCTTTATATATATATATATATATTGATTGTTAGCTTACAAATAAATAAAAAAAGTTAAATAAAAATAAAGTCATTTAATAAAAGTATATATATACCTTATTGATTAAATAAAAATAATAATAAGTTTATAAATTTAAATAAAAAATGTTGGCTTCATTGTATAATTAAAAATGAAAGGTAAATAATCATTTATATAATAATAATAATAATAAATATATATTGGTTAATGGTTTTTAATCAATATATATATATATATATATATAAAGAATAATGTAGGAAGAGAGGATTAAGGAGAGGCTTTCATGACCCTTTATCTTTTTTGTTATAATTTTGATTTACTTTTAATTGATTTCAACACATTAAATGCTTAAACTTTTTATTTTCTTTTTTAATTTAAATTAAAAACCATTAACCAATATATATTTATTATTATATAAAAGATTATTTACCTTTTATTTTTAATTATACAATGAAGCCAACATTTTTTATTTAAATTTATAAACTTATTATTATTTTTATTTTATCAATAAGGTATATATATACTTTTATTAAATGAATTTATTTTTATTTAACTTTTTTATATTTCTTTGTAAGCTCACAATCATCAATATATATATATATATAACGGAGAATGTAGAAAAAGAGGATTAAGGAGAGACCTCCATGGCCCTTTATCTTTTTTGTTATAATTTTGATTTACTTTTAATTGATTTCAACACATTAAATGCTTAAACTTTTCATTTTCTTTTTTAATTTAAATTAAAAACCATTAACCAATATATATTTATTATTATATAAAAGATTATTTACCTTTCATTTTTAATTATACAACGAAGCCAACATTTTTTATTTAAATTTATAAACTTATTATTATTTTTATTTAATCAATAAGGTATATATATACTTTTATTAAATCAATTTATTTTTATTTAACTTTTTATATTTATTTGTAAGCTAACAATACTTATAAATAAAAAAAATTATTTAAATTTATAAACTTATTATTATTTTAATTTAATTAATAAGATACAAATTTTTTAGTAAGCTAACATGTTTATAAATCAATATACTTTTATTAAATGAATTTATTTTTATATAATCGTTTATATTTCTCTATAAGCTAACAATCAATTTTTTTTATTTAAATTTATAAACATATTATTTTTTTATTTAATTAATAAGATACAATTTTTAGTAAGCTAACAATACTTATAAATCAATTTACTTTTATTAAATGAATTTATTTTTATTTAATTTCTTATATTTTTTTATAAGCGAACATAAATCAATATATATATATATATATATATATATATATATATATATATAAAAGAGAATGTAGGGAGAGAGGATTAAGGAGATGTCTCCATGATCATTTATCTTTTTTGTTATAATTTTGATTTACTTTTAATTTTCTTTTTTAATTTAAATTAAAAACCATTAACCAATATATATTTATTATTATATAAAAGATTATTTACCTTTCATTTTTAATTATACAATGAAGCCAACATTTTTTATTTAAATTTATAAACTTATTATTATTTTTATTTAATCAATAAGGTATATATATACTTTTATTAAATGAATTTATTTTTATTTAACTTTTTATATTTCTTTGTAAGCTAACAATACTTATAAATCAAAAAAAATTATTTAAATTTATAGACTTATTATTATTTTTATTTAATTAATAAGATACAAATTTTTTAGTAAGCTAAGATGTTTATAAATCAATATACTTTTATTAAATGAATTTATTTTTATATATTCGTTTATATTTCTCTATAAGCTAACAATCAATTTTTTTATTTAAATTTATAAACATATAATTTTTTTATTTAATTAATAAGATACAATTTTTTAGTAAGCTAACAATACTTAAAAATAAATATACTTTTATCAAATGAATTTATTTTTATTTAATTTTATATATTTTTTTATAAGCTAACAATGTTTATAAATTAACATTTCTATAAAACTGATTAATTTTATAATCTTTTGAAACTAACAATGCTTATATTTTAAAACTTCTATTAAATTTCTTTATATATTTTTTTAGTAAAGCAAGAATGTTACTACGATTGTTAATATATATATATATATAAGCAATTCTTTTATTTTTAAAAAAAATATTACATTATATATTGATTAATTTCAACAATTAAAGCCACTTATGAATTCAAAAAACATTTCATGTTTTCCAATTATGAATCATTAATATATACAAATGAATAATTGTTACAATCAATATATAGAGGGCATAAGAATTGTGTTGTCATTTTAGGATTGCTTGGGACATGAGTTTTTCTTTTGTGATATTGGACATGAAACAATTGTAAGGTGTACTTTTTCATCACTTTTTAAAAATTTTAAAACAAATTCTTATTCTTTATGAAAAAATTATATTTCATTATAATTTGGTTGTTCTCTTGGTAATTTAATTGCAAGACTATGTTTAACATCAAACTGTCCAACTTCGCTCATCTCTTATAAATCTTCTCTATTCATCTCATTTCAGGTTTACTTTTTAAAGGTGTATATCATACTTGCTTTGTTTTCTCTCTGTTTCTACTTATCTTGAAAGTGTGTCTGATGACAACAACTTGAATGAGGAATCGTTGAAAATTTATAAATTAAAAATTTTTTATTATTGTTTTTAATTTTTATTTCTTATTTTTATTTCTTTATCATTTATATTTGATTGGAAATGTAATATGTAAATGTGTATTATGGTAAACTTTGTGTTATTTTCCTAGCAAGGAAATCATGAGTGACGGAGGAGAAAATAATTGTCTGTTGCCCACTTTCTTCAAAAGAAATAGATTAACATATAAACACTTGCAAGTGTGGCTATGAGGACCATTTTCATATACAACAAATCTACATGTAACAGTTAGTGGAGTTTTTTTTGGGTAATTTTGCATACATTTTGTATGTATATGGTTAATCTACAACATATCCATCTTCTCTTGGTATTTCCTCTAGAATTCTTGCTTTATCCATCTCTCAACTTCTTTTTCTCTATTGGGTTTTACTTTCTATGTTCACGATATGTTTTTTTTAATTTTTTGTTGGAATCTTAGTGGGTTATCTATTGGTTGCTCAAAAATTCACAACTAATTAACGGTAAGACAATATTTGTTTGAATAACTTTTTTTTCTTTTGATTTTCAAACACTTAGCAGTCAAACATTTTTCAGTATTGTTGTGGATTTCATGAAATTTCCATTTAAAACAACCATATATCGTAATTATTTTATGTTGCTTCTTTTCCAGGTTAAACTCAATTGCTACGAACTTTGGTTGTATTTCACTATCTCCATTATCTTCATATTAACATGTACCTAAAGTTCTTCATGGACATTTTTCTTAAGGACATTTTACTTATGTTGTGATCTTTTCGGAATTATTATTGTAACAATACAAAAAAAATATATGAAGGTCTCTTTGTTAATCAAAACAATATAAATTAAATTGTAAATAAGAAATAATTTGCGTTCAAAAGTAGATATCTTATTGAGAAAAAGGAATAGCACAATAGCTATTTGACTAGAGAATGTTAGTCGTTTGAACCACACCGGGTCACATGAGATTGCGTTTTATTATTTGACAGTTAACGAATGGCGTTTCATCTTAATTTGGTTATGTATTTTCTAACATAACTTCGTCACTGCGCATGTTGCTTTATTTTTATAAAAAATACTCTAATACATTCATCGTCTTATATTACATTTTATTATCAAATTACGTTTCATCTTAAATTGGTTACGCATTTCCTAACATAAACTTCGTCACCGCGCATCGCACGATACCAAATACTAGTTTGTTAATCAAGTAAAATAGTATTAACTTTGCTAATTGTTCTGAACATTTTATTTTTTTATCAACAGTTACGATTAAATAGAATGTAATAATCTGATAAAAAAGAAAAGGAATTAAATAGTATTAAATGAAGGCGCTTTTGAAACAAATTAATTTTTTTTGGAAAATAATCATATTTTATTTTTTAAAGATAAGATATTTAAATAAATTTTTATTTTTTGAAATAAAATCATATTTAATATTTGAAAGTTAATAAATAATAATATTTAAATGATTTTTGTTTAAAGATAAAACTAGAAAATTTGTGGTGAAATTAAAAGGTGAAACAGTGATTTTTGTTTTAAGTTAATTGGTGAAACCAGGTAATCAATGTTCATGTATGAAACCAGAAAGTGAAACAATGACTTTTATTAAAGGTTCATAGGTGAAAAACAATGATTTTGTTTAAAGTTCATAAGGTTGTTTCGTGTAGGAACTTTCTTCCAAAAAAAATAGAAATCCATAGATGAAATCAGAAAATACATGGATAATTAAGAAAGTTTAAACAAGTTCATGGGTAGGGTCGTCCTTGGGGAGGGCGGGTCTCGGGTATGCCTATGGTCCATAATAAATAGGACCCAAATTTTTCAATATGTAGTACTACTCAAAAAATTAGTATACAAAAGAGACAAATATAATAGTATCCAATACGGCTCAAAAAGAATTTTGTATTATATTAGTGACCAAAACATCTATTAATTAATTAAATTGGAAATGAAAATATGTTAGAAAAAAGTTAATTGGTCATTCATTTTATAGTATTGTTATAGTGTCTTTAAGTTTTTTTTATATATAGTACTGTCAAAGTCTAAAACTATTTGTCTAGAAAAACCTTGATATATTCTCCATTATTTTTCTCTCACTGGACTTGGCAAAAACTGGCACAACACGTTAACCCCGATACGAACTCGACACGAAATAAACGGGTTTGGAATACATTTCAACCCGTTTAAGTAAACATGTTGACACGACACAACACGAAAATTAAACGGGTAAGGTCAGGATTAAAATTTTCAACTCGAAATGACCCGAATAACTCGTTTATATATATATATATATATATATATATATATATATATATATATATATAATAAGTTTTCTTTTTAATTCTTCGGATTTTTAATGCTTTGGATTTGGTTAGAATTTATTATTTTGAATTATAAAATTTGGAATTCTAATGCTTTCATTTGAATTTTGAATTTGTAATTTTTTGTGAATTTTTGATTTTTAATTTTATAAATGTTAAACAGGTTAAATGGGTTAGCGGGTCAAACGGTAAAACAAGTTTAACAGTTAAGAGGATAAACGGGTTAGGGGGTCGTGTTTGGGATGGGATTTTCTAACCCGTTTATTAAACGGGTCGGGTTAGACACTCTCAACCCGTTTAACTTTGAACCCGACACAACACGTTTGTCAGGTGTCTATCTCCCACTGATTCTTTTGATTACCCATGAATTCTATTTTTGTAATAGAATATATTAGATTTCTTTTTATTAACTAAGAAAACTTATACCTTTTAAAAAAATTACCAACCATATGCATGAGAATGTTCAACTTATATCTATATTTGGGATTTTCAAAATTGCCCTTTTTATACCTATCTCTAAACCAAGTATAAGATCTCAAGCTATAACGAACATGGGTTTTTGATTCAAAGATTGATGTTTTCGAAAACTTTGTTTTAACCCTAAAAATCTAAAATGGTGATAAGAAACATTAACCTGGGGTGAGATGGAAATGCAACTGATTTGTATTGATTTATATATAGTGTTACTCCAAATAGTCAACATTGTGACCCAAAATGATGTCAATCTATATATTAAAGGTATATCATTGGATTTTTTTGAAGGTGAAACGAATTGACGATGTTCTGTAAAAATTATATGGTGGATAATATTACTTTAGAAATTATTATTGGTTGATTTTGTATATAGGAATACTTGATAAACGGTTTTATATGAATTATTAGTATTTCTTGAATTCACTATTATTCTGATCCCGAGCATACACATCTTGCATTACCTTGGCCTATTCAATGGCCTCCCGTAGAGTAGTGTAACACCCTCAAAATTGGAACGAACAACTAACTTTAATTTCAATAAAATAACTCAAAGGAGGATAAAATCATTTCTACAGATCATCCCTGAAAAATACTTCGGAATTTAAACATCAATTTTCCACAATTAATAACTTAAGACGAGCGTTACTTAACACAACACAAGTTGCTAATCCCAAATAAGTGTGGAAGACTTCCCTAATCAAAATCACCTCTCGTGCACCCTACTAGCACTCGCCACTTCACAGTGTAGCTAAAGTTACTCCCAACCTGAGCCTGTTGCACATGCCGACAAATAAAAAGGGTTAGGCTAACGCCTAGTGAGTTCAAGAGTTTTATCATGACCATATAAATTCATAAATCGAGAGGGATGTAGTTTAAGTCATGAGTTCAAAAGAATTTACTTTAGATGCAAATCACCCATTTTTCAACTCACACAAATTATGTGCTGAAAACTTTAATATAACATGATTCCCAAAATGATTTGCATTAAATATAAGACAATCTGATTTCCCAGAATACGTATTTTAGACGATGGCAACGCCACGTAAAACATTTCTTTGCGATGTAAGCTCAAACCCAAAACTCACCCAAAATGTGAATAAACATTAAATTCCCAAATGGTATAAACGTGAATAAAACTCCATTATTCAAAACATCCCAACCAGGATTAAACATAATACATTGCCCATAAATCATGGAAAACAATCCATTTAGACATATAATTACGTCACCGGAAACATGGATAAAAGTAACTACCCAAAACCACACCTTTCGGCGACGGGGGAGAACCGCTTACCAACGCAAGTGACGGAACACAAAAGTAAGCCACTTGACAAGTTGGTAAATCCAAACACTTAGTAAGACATATAACGGATGCCGAGTGTGGCCACTTAAAACCACACCCAATTTGGGGTAACATCCTTAACGTATTCGCACGTAGGACTTATACCATACCGTCGATGTGGAAAACTATCGTCCCATCATCGGCATAATGACTATAACGTATTCGCACGTAGGACTTATACCATACCGTCGATGCCTAACCGTGCCACGATGTGGAAAACTAGCGTCCCAACATCGGCATAATGACTATAGTGCTTATGGATCCATTGCATTACAAATATAACATTACATGACCCCAAACGAATGAACTAGCGCATTCAAAACATGTAATTCTCATATAAGATGCATTAAATGCAAAACATAATCAAACGCCCAACATCGAGCTATCAAAATCGGACTAATGTCCCCAAGACCCAACGGAGTCAAAACCGAGCCATGGGCTCAATAAATCAAATGACCATTAGTAAAAACATAAAATGAGTTCAACGTAAACAATACACGTTTATGCGAACACCCGTTTTAAATTCATGAATAACCCAAAACACAACATTGGGTGGGACATCCCATTTTCCAAAGGAACTCATATCGTTTACACTTTCAAACCGTCCCATAACATAACTTATGCATATTTCTGAAACATGCGTTAAAAGGCATTTGTACAAATCTCCATCTATAGGACAAAACATTCAAATACTTTCATACATGTTTCATTTACTCAAAGCTCAAAATCCTACACGTTCGTATTTTCAAAACGTATCATAACATAAACTATGCATATTTCCAAATAAGCACTAGAAGTGCATTTTCACCAAATGATCTCCATCTATGCAATAAATCATCAATACGTTATCATTTATGATTTACTATCAAGTTTCCCAAAAATCCCAAATATGGGCATTTTACCACATTTACCAAGTTAAATACTTCAAAAGTCAAAACCCATCAATTAACTCAACAATTGATAATTTTCATGTAATCACACAAGTACTTGGAAAATAACATTTTGGCATGTACAACGTTTTCACAAATCAACTTGAACTCACCTTGCTAGATTTAGGCTAGATCTAGATTTTCCCCAAACGTAAGCTCCTTTGATGCAACACGAATCCTTAAGCCAAATCTTCCAAAAACCTAGATCCATAAATTTCCAACCATGAATATTCATATTCAACCACTTTAAAACCATTCCCCAAACATCTTATATAAAAATCTCCATTTTGACCAAAACCCCAATATTAACCTAACTTCCCCAAAATCATCCAAACCAAAATTGGAGAAACAAAACACTAGGAGATCATCAATGGAACATTTATAACTCATAATGAAGCTTGTAAATGGAGGAAATTAACTTACCACTTAGGTTTTGATGAAAACCTAGAAAACCCTAAAAATCTCTAGTGTTGGAGATGAAAACTTGCTCTTGCATCAATAGATGAAACCACTAACATATGATGGAGAAGGAATACTTTAATCTTCATGAAAAGCCCCAAAATCAGTTAGGGTTTGAGGGGGGAGAAGAGGAAATGATTTGGGAGTGAGAAATGAGAAGCTTACCACCACCAAATGCTCTTGAATCTTCCACTAAACTTCCAAACTCTTTCTAGATCCTTGAATAGCTCTCAAAAACGGAACCATAGCAACTTGAATCACCAAAATCGGAGTTGAAATGAGAGAGATATGAGGAAATGAAGTTTAGGGGGTGAAATTCGTGTTTTATGCCCATCAGACGCGATGCGGACGTCCGCGTGGAGTATGCGGACGTCCACGGACACTCGACCAACTTTATGCTGCTTCCGCGGAAGCATACGCGGACTTCCACACAATGCGGATGTCCACGAGCACCATGCGGACGTCCGCGAGACCCTGGTTTCCCGATTTATTTTCCGATCACTGTTTTGGTCATAACTTCTTCGTTTTAGCTCCGTTCTCGTTCCGGAAAGGCTCGTTGGATTCGTATTTGAATTATCCATCCAACAAGACCATAAAATCTAGGATTCAATCCAAAATCCTAATTTTCTTATTTATCATAAAAGACCGATACCTTCCAAAAATCGGGGCGTTACTAGTAGAGGCCTTAGACATGCGGACCATGGAAATCATGTCCGCGAGTAGGCCCTTGAGATATGCTTTCACTTTCTCCTTGTCCTTTGGAACCACGTGCCCCACCAAGTTCAGTTTATCCAAAAAAAACGTCAGGTGTACTCCCTCACCGACGATTTCCCTTTTTGAGTGATCGGAATTCTTCCTTAATACGGTCGATCTCCCTTTTGTTACTGTATTCTTCCAATATCTTCTTCTTGAATGAAGCCCAAGACAAACGGGCTAGCATATATTCTTCTATAATGCTTTGGTGATGTTCCACCACTAAAGAGCGATGTCTCTCAATATTTGAGAGGCAAATCTTACCTTTGATTTTTCCCTGCAGTCACTTGACCCAAAGGCTTGTTATGTCTCCTTTATCTAGTTCATGCAGTCGACCGGATTATCCGAGCTAGAGAATTCGGGTGGCTTGCTACACAGGAAGGTCTTATAAGTATAAGCCCTCTCACCCCTTCTAGAAACGGTGGTGACTTGATCTTCCAATCTTGTGACATTTTTCGTTCCCACAGAACCCGCCACAATATTATCGGCCATGGTCTCGTGCCTCCAGTGACTATTATTGTCTCTGTCTTCCAGCATCTTCTTGAAAGTCTCTTGTTGTTTCTCTAGGGCCACATTCACTACCTGTATCACACCAGTTAACGTTTTTGTTTGTTGGTTCACCACTTGCATAATTGGGTTCGAAGAGGTCAGATTCCTCTGTGGTATGTGCTCGGGTCCTCCGCCAAGCACGTTAGTCAAGGTTGGATCCTTTCCGTCTGATCAGTCGTGGATGCGTTCGCATCATGACCATCCACTCGAGTTCGAGGTCTACCTCGCGTGTTAACCATCTCAGTCTGTCATACACAAGAATGAGGTTGAGAGATCAAACAAATGTATATAGATATATAATCATAAACGTACTACTACATTCATCAATCATTGCAACAATATTGAAATCAAGCATGCCCACGTATTTGCACATTCATAATAGCATTAACTAAGTGAAATTATGAACATGTTATACACTGGAATTCTCGTTATCATCATCACAATTTTTAAGTTGTGTACTTTCTGTCAACTCTAGGCTCTCTACCCATCTTAATCGTCTACCCTTTTTTCTCCATAATTCACAACTTAACGTCTCGGTTTAAGTCTAGACATCTTACTTTCATACCTAGTTCACTTAAGATAGAGCTTTAATACCAACTTGTAACACCCTACAATTTAAACAATCAAAATAGGGAATTTCCGAAAAAGAATAACATAAAACTTTCCAAATATCAAGATAACTATAACCAAACAATGGGAAGTTTTTGTACAACCGGTATTATCAATGTGATGAGACATAATAATAACAACCTACTTAATCTAGACTATTGATAACTCTCGTTTTTTGAGTAATTTGTTGTTCAATACACCCGTTTTTATGTGAATTTATACCCATTTTGCTTCTTTCCTTTCCTTTTGATCTAAAATGTTTTCAAAGGGTAATAATAAACCAGTGAGTTATTTTGCTTGAAAAATCGTTACTTTTGACAGTGGTCACAATCTTACCACTATGGGCAGATCCAACTATATTTGGTGGAGATTTGAAGAATTAAAAGGAAGGAAGAAGAGCTAAAATTTAGGACTTATGGATAAGGTCTTGACCAAAGAAGAAGGGAGTGAATTGGAAGGTCCTTTGGTTTAATGACAGTGTGTACTTTGTGGGTAAAAAGATGTTGCAACTCACCTTTCCTCCTATAGATAAAGAAGACATCTTGGACAAGCCTCAAGACCTTAAGCCACGGCTGAAACAAGAAGAAATTTTAGTTTTCTTAGTTTTAATTTATGTAACTTAATTTCAAGTATTGCATCTATCGTTCACTGTCTTACCACTGTGGTGACGTTTTTATTAATATTGAGGAAAGTGTTTCTTAGTTATTCCTTTATTTCCATTATGTTTTTTATAATTATAATGGGCTAATCACCTTAGTGGATATGGGTGTGAGCCAAACTTAAGACCAAGTAAGCAACATTTGAGTGTTGTCATTTGTACTAAATCTTAAGATTGGCCACTTGAGTCGGGACTTATACTCAACACGGATAAGCCGATCACTTTGAAATGTTAATATTAGACCTTTGGCCCAGAGATGGGCGGATTCGAAATACGGTTTAAGTGATGCACAAAGATTTGAGAAAGTCTTTGATAAATACGTAGAGATACGGATTTTTTTATGATTTACTAAGGTTCAAAAGTTAGTCGAGATTTATATCACAAAGAGATTTGGGTATAAATCTTTATACTAATAGAACTTGATATTTTATCAACTTGGTTAAATCGGCAAGATTAAGATTCGGCAGAAGTGGAAACTTTGTAGGAACTTTGTGGCCACTGTTCATTACAATTCACTTTCGAGAGATCGGGATTCTTATGAACATCTTCGTGACACAAAGCTTCTGAACATGTTGCTATTACGAATGTCTTAAGAAAAACTCATACCCATACCCCCTCTTTAATATAAGAAGTTTATTTCTTTATTATAATTGTTATAACCCACAAAATTGATAATCTTATCACAATTCACAACCCAAACAAATACTTTTCATGAATGTCTCAGATTCTTAGTTTATCAGTCCCTGTGGAAACGATCTCGGTATTACTACCACTTTATTACTTATAGCGATAACAGTGTCCGGTGTGCACTTGCACCGCCACTGTGGTAAGGTTGTGGTCACTTTGTGGACCTATATGATTTTCCGCTATCAAGTATTAATAACTAGACTAAAATGGGTGTCACTATGTCATCCAAAAATATCGCTCTTCATAAAAGATACCAAAATAGCCCGACGCCTTAGGTGCTCTTAACCGCACCGATCGACAACTCAACACATCCTAGATCCGTCGCTAGTGGGACCTGTAAACCAATACACACCACAACAAGTGTTAGGCTAGAAGCCTAGTGAGATCTTTCATAAATACATTTATATGTAGGAAGGTATTAATACACAATTTAAATGTTACCCGATCTGCATTGGTAGCACTTTACCATAATTCCAATTTCACACGATGTTCCACGCTTCAACATTTGCACGGAAAGCAACTATTGAATTACGGGGGAGACCTGTTTCCATCAAGGTGCCGAGAACACGTGAGTGGAGTCACCTAATGATCTTATTGGGACTACACCTTAGGTTCTTGGTTTTGGTGCACATACCATCTTGGCATCAGCTCAAACCCTCTCATACCTTTAGTGCCTACTCCATCGAGTTATGCCTCTAGGATTTTATTGAACCTTAGTGCTCATCCCAATCTATATGAGTTCCACCTCAAGGACATTGATATCCCTTGGTGTCTACTCTCTATTGGTCCAAAGTTTGGACTAAACAATCCCAAATCTTATCACATAGTCTAAATCCTCATGCATAAGGATTTAGATAAATTTCTCATATATGATTATACACAATAGTCGAAATGTATTAACAATTTACATCATGCCATCCTCTCCACATTATCTATCTTTATCACTCCATAAAATCCAAACATTTAGTATCATGACTCAAGGTGTTCACTTTCTCATAATTAGGAGTTCTATCATGTATTGAAAATCAAACAACCCAAAAGATCACCAGATTTATATTTAGAAATAACATTTAGTTTACACATTTCCCAAACTCATTATTTCCATTTTTAGGTCAAGTAATTTCCCCTAAACCAACCATTTGTGATTAAAAAAAAAGTCACAATATTATCACAAATGTTAAAAGATCAAGAATCCGCACATTTGAAGAAGTAAAAGTGAAGCAAAACTCACAAATCTCATATTTAGGTCTAAATCACCAAAATACTAGCACATTATTCAAGTAATCAAGATGAAACTTATTTATGGATGTATAGAGGTAGAAGAATCACCAAAATGGGTTTGTAAGAGAAATCCCTAAAAGTGATGAAACCCTAGAAATTGAAATTAGCAACTTGAAGCTTGTAACCCTTTAAACCCTCACTCCTAGTGGTAGGTGGAAGATGATGAATAGAAATAAAGGATCCCAACAACTTTGGATCAATAAATTATGAGAGGAGATGAAATGGGGTAAAAATCGCCTAAAGAGAGTAATGCTTCCTCAAGACAAAACAATTTTGGAGAGTGTGTGTTCTTCCCAAAAAGCTATTTAACCCACCCCAGGGGCCGTGCACGATTTGCCCAAGCGAGAATGCCACAACAATTGTAGAGCAATGTCGCCCGGATTGTACCATGGCGAGGACTCCTTTCGCGATAATGTCACGGCGATTGTGACATTTATCACAATCATCGGCATAATCGTTGCTAAGGTACCGAGAGGTGAGGGGCAAGGGCGACAGTGACACCGCGAGTATACCATATGGCATTCTTGTCGGGCATACTCGCCCAAGGTGTCCCAAGCCCGAAACTTCGCGATCTTGCCCAATTCGACCCAAGACTCAAGTGACCAACTATAAAAAAACCCAAACTCTACACACACACACAAGCCTATGGGCACAACCCATGTCCGAAAGTAAATTACATATTTATATGCATATATATACACGGAAATAAAGGTCACTAGAGACTTAGTGGTTTCGCGAATTCTTTCTATATAGATAATGTAACGTCCCTCTTTTCATAACAAACAAAATATATCATAAGCATTCAAATTACTTAGGTAAACTTGTCTTTACATCATCATTAAGCGTACTAAACAGAGCATTACAGCGGAAGTCTCTAAACCCACAGCCGAGTACTATCTAATCAATAAAACAGAACATAATCTGGAGCTTCTCTAAGCTCTAAGTTCTCTTTGCCTCCTCCCCTAGTCCTTATTAGAAGAACTTGCTGTACGCTTACCTGAAAATGGTTTAGTTTTGAAAGCGAGGGTTAGACCAAACGGTCTAGTGAATTCCCTCCAAGAACAACATATTTAAACAGTTGGAAAACATTTGAAAGATTTATGATCAATTTGTAACACATCATCAAACATGGTACTGCACTGTGTTGTGGATCACATAACATATTGCGATCAGGGCCCCAGCAGACTCTCTTCACGCCATTTGGAATCCCCGCGGATTCCCCTCTACCGAATAGGATGAAAACAAATTCCACCCTACCGGTCTATCATACATAACCAAGAGTCCTAAGACCCCGAGAACCTCTCTTTGATCCCACAGTGCAGACCGACTCCACATAGTGTACACATATGTTCATGCAATCATGTAAAATATGCTTATCATAACTCATATCTTTCATAGTGTCATGCTAAAACATCTCTTTCATTTAAGATAAGATCATTCGTGAAAAACAATCATGCATATCATTTCATACTTTTCATATTCAATAAACCATGCTCAGTAAAAGAAACATTTATCACTTCGCGTCATAAAAAGGGTTAGGGAACTCACCTGGCTTGCTCGCTCCAAAGCTTCTCACTTATACTTCCGATCTCTAGGTGGAACACCTATTATATAGGAAATGTGCATCAATATCTAATAATTTATATTCGACCTTACTCCCAAACTTAACCCAAATTATCTAGCTGGGAGGTTACACATCTAACCCAAACTTATGTTATGGACTTCATTTACTGACCCAAAATATTAACGCTGGATTCTTATAATTTAATCACACTCCGGATCAGATACCAAATCCCCAAATAATTAGACCCACCACCGACCCTTCTAATAATTATTGGTAGTTAATAATTAAATTGCCCAAAAATCACATTAATAATCTAAATTAACTCATCCATAATGGATAACTCAATATATAAATGGGATCACGTGGTGACATAACAAAAGGATTAGTTTACTTACTGAAAATGATGTCCACACTTGGTCCAAGGCAACTCTCACCCACGGCCCACGTGGACTTACCCAAAACCATGCATTACATATACTCCCTACGTGGCCCAAGAAGGAAATGGACATCGGTTTGATTTTCACAAATTCCCGGGACCGAGATTTCACACCATACCGGGACTTAACCCATCACACAATACCGGGACTTAAATAAACTAGCGAGACCCAAAAGAAAATACCGGGACTAACACACATCGGGACTCACTCCCGGTACCACTCACTCCCGGTACCACCTACTCCCGGTACCCGTGACTCCCGGTACTCACGACTCCCGGTACCCGGCGATTACGAACATAACCTTAATACTCCATTTTAATCGACCTAAACGATATAGTGATTTCTCTATCAATCTTTTACCAGGGTTATAAACAACCGACACTCGACCCCATATCTTCCAATTTATTTCCAAATCAGTTATTTAAGACATCTGGTCAGGGTTATCCCCATTCGTGCTCTTAATCAATTTTCACAGTTAAACAGAGAGAATGAACAGGAACTCTCTTTTCTCTATATTTTATTCATAAACGAGAATTAAATAGAGAGACCATTTTCTTACCAAATTAGAAGCTCTCCCACTAAAGATGTTGTAGATCGCCCTTCTTTCTCGTTCTTGCTTCTTCTCAGCCGCCACTTAATGAAATAGAATGTCCATTGCCCAAAACCTAGGGATTGGGTCCCTATTTATATCTCCCTAAATTGCATAAAAGTCCCTTAGCCAAACTTTCCTTCTTTTCAGTTTAGCCACTAAACTTTCAAAAACCTTCTAGATTTTAGGTTGTTACAACACTTCCCCCTTAAAAGAATTCCGTCCCCGGAATTCCTTATTGGAAAAGACGCGGGCATCAAGCCCACACCACAACAGAAATTTCTCCAAGGTAATGCCACTTCTGACTCAGTTAACCACCTCATAAATTCGAAACATGAACATCGGATGCATCCCCTTCAGTTCTTACGGTATTCTAACTCATAGGCTACTGTTCCTATTCGATCGGTCTTAACAATAGAAGATTAAATAAGGCTTCTCATGCATCTTTACTTCCTTTAATAAGGAACCTGGCGGAATCCCCCGCTATACACGAGAT